>JAXLQG010000017.1:0-346051 GCA_035928285.1 Vermiconidia calcicola
GGACATGCCTTCTTTGACGTCCGCGTCCACGCAAGTGGAAGCGTGCTGACTTGTACAGATTCGCAACCTTGATCTATCAAGATGTCGTCTGATAAGATTGTCTTCTTGACAAACTGGTAAGGATACTTATCACGTCCAGCAGCAGACCCGGATTGGCTTACCATGTCAGGCACGCCACCCCGTACCACGCTCCCCTGTACCTTGCTCAAGCCAAGGGCTACTTCAAGGATGAAGGCGTCCAAGTTGCTCTTCTCGAGCCAAACGACCCTAGCGTGAGGATTTCCTCCTCTCCAACGTACATGCGAGGTTCTCACCACCGCAGGATGTTACCGAGATTATCGGCACCGGAAAAGCCGACCTTGGCTACAAGGCCATGATTCATACTCTTGCCGTAAATTCTTTGCCTCTCCCCAGTCTTATGACCTCGCCACTGACCATAACAGGCCAAAGCCCGTGGGTTCCCTGTCCAATCGATCGGTAGTCTCCTCGACGAACCCTTCACCGGAGTTGTGTATCTCAAGGACAGCGGCATCACAACCGACTTCCGCACCCTCAAGGGCAAACGAATTGGCTATGTCGGCGAGTTCGGTAAGATCCAAATCGACGAACTTACCTCGCACTACGGCATGTCTCCCGACGACTACACCGCCATCCGCTGCGGCATGAACGTCTCCAAGGCCATCATCGAGGGCACCATCGATGCCGGCATCGGCCTCGAGAACGTCCAGATGGTCGAGCTGGAAGACTGGCTTGAAAACCAAGGCCGACCTAAGTCCGATGTGCAAATGCTCCGCATTGATGAGCTGGCCGAACTAGGGTGCTGCTGCTTCTGTACCATCTTGTACATTGGCAATGACAAGTTTCTGGCCGAGAACCCCAAGAAAGTCAGCGCGTTCATGCGTGCGGTCAAACGTGCAACTGACTTCATGCTGCGTGACCCCGAGGCCGCATGGCGCGAGTACATTGACTTCAAGCCAGTCATGAACACGCCGTTGAACCGGAAGATGTATGAACGCAGTTTCCCGTACTTCAGCGTGGATTTGAAGAACGTCCGCCGCGACTGGGACAAAGTCACGGCATATGGCAAGCGTCTGGGTGTCTTGGAGAAGGAGTTCCGCCCGAACTACACCAATGATTTCCTCGGCTGGAAATTGGAAGGCGAGAGCCCGGACCCGACCGGTGATCAGAAACGGATGGTGGATTTGCAGTGCAAGATTAGGGCCACCGGAGGACTGAGAAGACTTGAGGCTGTCGCGGCCTGAACTGGCTTCGTCTCGGACTCGGTCTCAGTGGATGGCTCGGCTTGATGTGCTGAATATCCAATGTGTTTTGGGCCTGTCACTCCTTCATTTCCAGCTCATGACAACGAGTTGATACTCGTAGATCGAATGGTCATCAATAGCATCCAGTAGCACTCTGAAAGCATTGCTTCCGTTCTTCCGTTCTTCTGTACATGGCCCGTTAACGTCCGACCAATTAAATCACCCACGGCCTAACGAGACCGACGACCAGGATTGGGATCTAAAAATTTGTCTAAACAAGCAGCTGCATTGCTCGATACGGTGCAAGTAGCCATTCCGATGAGACGAAACCATCGTCACGTGACATCAGCCGTGTGCAGGATACTACAGGTACCATAGTACTGGTATCCATGGGTAAATTGTGTAATGAACCTCGCTTATTTGGGGGGCCAAACAGCTGCCGCTTGAATCGTCAAAGCAGCAGTTGGCATTGCATTGAACAGGAGACACGAAACCACTCGTAGGTGCAGCTGCAAGCATTTTTGCAGACTACTACTTGTACCCAAAGAAGCAGCCGCGTTACTATATTAGGATTAGAATACCTGAAGCTGTGAGATGAGCATGATGCGGTACCGCACGGCGCAGCGCTTAGTGTATGAATGATTCGGAGTACTCATTCTGCACGGTGAATCATAAGACAGCCGAACGCAAAGATGGTTCACATTTTGTCTGCGCCTTCGCTTCTCACCATTCACATCTGTCTGTTCACAAATTGATCGCCATTTGACCTCGTATTCCTGCACTTCGCCGCCCTTCAACATGGCGTCTGCAGACATTGAGCAGATGAACAAGCTCAGGAAGAGCCTGGGCCTACCATTACTCAGCGTAAGTGGACAACCTCCACCAACCTCTGAAGGACCATCATTCAAAGAACATTCTCCAAGCGACGATGGCGATAGTGATCCAGAACCTGCGTCTACGTTAGAGACCCGCGAGGCGGCTGGGTACGAGAATTGGAACCAACTCCGTGAAGAAGAGAAGAGACGCATCGAGCGAGAAAAGCGGAAGCATGAGATCCAGAAGAAAAGAGATGCCGAAGCTAGAGCCAGAAGACTCGAGGGCAAAGGTCTTGGAGAGGTTGATGACGACATCGATGATACCAAAGCCTGGTTGAAGGGCCAGAAGAAACGACAAGCGAAGATCGAGCGCGAACGTGCGGAACGTCTAGCACGAGAATTGGCTGAGCGAGAAAAAGAAGCCGCCATCGGATATTCTGCAAAGGATCTTGCTGGCGTCCAAGTCGCACACGAGATCGGCGATTTCGATGAGGGCCTGGGCGAGCACGTTCTGACGCTGAAGGATACCGAGATTGGCAAAGACGATGGAAGCGATCAGGAAGACATTCTAGAAAATGCGGATATCGTTGCAAGAGACAAAGTCAAGGACAAGAATGAGCTCAAGAAGAAGAAAGCCTACGACGTCAACGATGACTCCGAGAAGGGCCTGCTCTCGCAATATGATGAGAAGAAGCGAAAGGCCTTCACGCTTGACGCGCGGGGTACTCTGGAGGAACGTGATGCCAAACGCCAACAGTTGGGAGACGTGCTCAAAAACACCATCAGTCTTGATATTTTGAAGCCAGAGCCTGTGTCGGACTATATGGAGATCAAGATCAAAAAGCCGAAGAAGAGCAAGAAGTCTTCAAAACGACAGAGGATGGTCGACGAAGACGATGATATCTTGCCTGTCCCAACCGAGACCAATGGTGACGCCATGGATGTTGATGTTGCTAAACCGGCTCCTAAGCCTCGGACGACGGAGGACAACTTCAATGACGATGATGATCTCGCAAACGCCCTTGCTAGAAGTCGAGCAGCGGCGCTGAAGAAGCAGAAGCGTAAGCCTGAGGATATCATTAAGCAACTCCAGGAAGAAGAGGCGAATCAACACGAGGCTGAAAGAGAGACTGATGAAGGGATAGTGCTGGATGACACTACTGTGTTCTTGGATAATTTGTCCTCCCGTCCAAAGGACGAGCAGCCGCAGCCGAAAGTGGTCAAGTCGGTCGAGGATGAGGAATCACCAGAGCCAACAGATGTCAAGGAGGCGGATGGTGATCACGCCATGGGCGAGGCATATGCTGGGATAGAGAACGAAGAAGAGCTCCTGGACAGACTACGGCGCGAACAGTCAACGCATACTCCGGACATCACCCACTCGGGTCTTGAGGAAGAGAAGACCCTTGACCAAGGCCTTGGAGCTGCTCTCAGCCTTCTTCGACAACGAGGACTCGTCAAGCAGACCGATGCTCACGACAAGAATTCCCTGTACAAAGATCGCCAGACGTTTATCATCGATGCACGTTTGCGTGAGCATGAGAACGAGCAGAAGGCACGTACGCAGCGTGAACGGGATCGCCAATCGGGAAAAATGACCAATATGTCCACCAAAGAACGAGAGGAACATGCTCGATGGCAAAACACACAACGGGAGCACCACAGCTCGATTCAGGCTGCAGCTGCGTTCAATCGTGAATACAAGCCAGATGTGCAAATCAAATATGTGGATGATGATGGCAGGCTGATGAACCAGAAGGAGGCATTCAAGCACCTGAGTCACATGTTCCATGGCAAGGGTAGCGGCAAGCAGAAGACTGAGAAGCATTTGAAGAAGATAGCCGAAGAAAAGAAACGCGAGGCTGCCAGTATTCTGGACAGTAGTGAGGCGAAAGGAATGAACAATGCTCAAGGGGCATTGGGTAAGAAGAACAAGCAAGCTGGTGTGCGGTTGGCTTGAGCAGTCTTGGACCAGGGTCGAATCCTGATTGCTATCAATTGCTGAATAGTATACTGTGTAGTTTGCCACGTGCAACAAACCTTCTACAGCAGTCGTCAGGTGAGGTCAGGCTACTTGGATGTAGCATACCTAGGTACCTATAATGTACAGTACTAAATTATGAGTTACACTGCGCCGGTGGTCGGTAGAACGGAAGACCCAAGCATGCCTAACCAGCTTCACTAGCCCAAGGTGTTAGGCACCCATTAGGTACGATTCTTGTGGCTCGCGAGCTCGGATAGGGGCCATCATGGGCTTTGGGGACTAAATGGCCTTTTAGAGGAATACCCCGATGGTCATCCCACGCGAAGTCGGAGCTGCCCCGACCAGCACCGTTCCGAAGCTGTATTCCGAGTCAGGGACAACTTTTTGGAGAAGCGAACCCTCAATCTCAGAGACGAGCTTTATTTTCCATCCCCTTCGCCTTAAACGAAGCTTCATTGATCTCATTTCCTTTCAATCCATCTCTCACACCCTCCAGCTGCGTTCTTCGTGTACTCTCACGCTCCTGTCCCACCATCAACATGCTCTCCACCCTCAGACCAGCCGCTCGCTCGGCCCTGAGACAACGCTCCACCACAGCGCAGGCTGTCCGCATCGTCAACGCATCAACATGGGCAAATGTCAAGGAAGGCCCCCCTGACGCCATTCTTGGTATCACCGAGGCTTTCAAGAAAGACTCTTTCGGAGAGAAGATCAACCTTGGTGTTGGCGCTTACCGTACGTCGTCATCCTGAAATGTCATTAAACACTTCTGTCCAGTCACCACCAACCGCAGGCATCGTTACTGACTGGGCTCTTTCTCAGGCGACGACAAGGGCAAGCCCTACGTCCTCCCTTCCGTCCGCGCGGCCGAAGAAAAAGTAGTCTCGAGCAAACTGGACAAGGAATATGCCGGCATCACCGGTGTCCCCAGCTTCACCAAAGCCGCCGCCCTCCTCGCCTACGGTCCTGACAGCAAACCCATCAAAGAAGACCGCGTCGCCATCACCCAATCCATCTCCGGCACCGGCGCTCTGCGGATAGGCGGTGCGTTCTTACAACGCTTCTACCCTGGCGCGAAGACGATCTACATTCCCGCGCCTTCATGGGCAAACCACAAGGCCGTCTTCACCGACTCGGGCCTCGAAGTCAAGAACTACACATACTACAACAAGGACACGATAGGGCTAGACTTTGACGGAATGATCAAAGACCTCAAATCCATGCCCGAGGGAAGCTTGATCCTCCTGCACGCCTGCGCCCACAACCCAACGGGCATCGACCCCACGCCCGAGCAGTGGCGGCAAATCAGCGATGCGATGAAGGAAAAGTCGCACTACCCCTTCTTCGACATGGCATACCAGGGCTTCGCATCAGGCGACACAGACAAGGACGCCTACCCAATCCGCATGTTCATCGAGCAGGGTCACGGCCTCGTGCTGGCGCAGAGCTTTGCCAAGAACATGGGTCTGTACGGCGAACGGGTTGGTGCGTTCAGCGTTGTGTGCGAGTCCGCGGAAGAGAAGAAGCGCGTCGACTCCCAGATCAAGATCCTCGTGCGTCCATTGTACTCGAACCCGCCCGTCCACGGCGCCCGGATTGCCAGCGAGATCCTCAACGATTCCAAGCTCAACCAGCAGTGGCTGGGCGAGGTCAAGGGCATGGCGGACCGGATCATCGAGATGAGGGCACTGCTCAAGAAGAATCTCGAAGAGTTGGGATCGAAACATAACTGGGACCACATCACGAACCAGGTAAGTTTATCCGGTCCAGTCACTTTTTCTGGTCACCCTGCAAGAGCCATGAATCGCAATCTGGTGGTGTGAATGCATACCTAGGTACATATATATACTGACTTGCTGTGTGTTAACTAGATCGGCATGTTCGCCTACACCGGCCTCAAGCCTGAGCAGATGGAGACCCTGGCCAAAGAACACTCCGTCTACGCGACCAAGGACGGCCGTATCTCTGTGGCCGGCATCACCACTGGCAACGTCAAGAGACTAGCCGAGTCCATCTTCAAAGTCACCGGATAGAGCGGAATGTCGATCAATCAGCCAAAGCTTAGACGGCCCATACTTGATATCAGATTCACATCTAACCAAAAAAAGAAAGAAGTCGAGCGTGGGATGGCTTTCACACAGAGGAGTAGGAGGGAGGGGGCTGAAGGTGCAAGCATCTGCGCCAGAAGCACTGCTAGGTTGGCTGGCATTTTCAACACGAGATAGTGGATCGGGAAAGCTATCTTGTGGATTATGGAGTTGCCATGTGGGCAAAGACTCGTTTACAAGTTTCCCGGCAAAATGTCCTGGCCACCAGGTGCTGGGCGCATATTGTGGCAGCCACTGATCAAGAAGGGCGTCAAGATTTGGAATGTTCCTCTACCTAGATAATCTTAGCGAGCTACAGGGCACAGCATACCTAGAGATGAGCATCAAGCATAGACTGGACCCAGGGAGGTACTGTACACAGTATTCTACAACCAATCAAGAAAAGTCTTGTGCATCCGGAGATGATTTTCCTTGACTGAGATCGTGTTGCTGGTGCATAAGGTACCTGGTAACTTCCGATCTTGAATGGTACCTAGGTATGGTCAAAGAAACATGAGTCGGCTAATAAGTCACGGTTCTCCATTCCGTATCCTTTTCGTTGGAATGGAGCATGTGTAGTCCATATACTCAACCGACATTTCACGGTCACCACGAGGAGCAGAATTGTGGTGTATCACGAATGCAGGCAGAAGGTTGGACCCTCAGAACCACTCGGTACCAGAAGTTGACAATAACGCGCGATGTCCCTGACTCCCTGGTGCTTTTGACATCTTGGTTGACATGTCAAATTGGCCATTTTGGCGACCACGCGTCGAACCCGAGCTGCGGGTATCATGTACTGTGATAGAGGGGCTGCAGGAGAGAGGCACCGGTCCATATGCAACCTTCCTGTCTAAAGTGCCGTTTCCAAGATACCACATATCTTTTGGCTGCAGAGTGCAGATCCGAAAATAAAGCCCAAGTTAGTAGCCTTGACTTACGTTCCATTCGGTTGTGGCCGGCCTCAAGGATAGGAGTAACACAGTACATTGGCGCATCTCCTCTTCTTTCGTTGAATGACATCCGAGCTCATCGCATCGATCATCAGGGTCGTGGCGGGCCGCTAAGTAATCAAGTCCATACGGCTATCCTACTGTGGTAGCCTGCTGTTCATTGTTGTTATTGTTGTCGTCGTCGTTTGATTCTGCTCAGTCTGGTGGTGTGATGCCCTTTTGCTCGTATATGTTCCTGCTCCCGTTCTCGAGGAGTCCGTCAGAACTGAGTGATTGGTATCCGTTGACCCCCTGCTGAACGCCGTATTGTGAGGGAGTGGGGTGAACGAAAGTGGCCCGGAGGAAATATCTCACCTGTCGTGCGGTGCCAGGGCTTTCCCAAAGGGTGCTGGTCGCCAAATCGACATCTCAAGAGTGGTGGCGCTAGGCTGGACCCAGGTAAGAGGCAAGCCGAGTAGACGCCATCTGCGCGTTGACATCATTTGCTCCTCGGGGCCTCCGTGCACGTACTCGCGGGCGTTTGTTGGTCCCCATCCTGCACTTGCAGTTTCGGTGCCTTGGGAGTGTGCATAAGTGTCAACAGGAGACCAGAAGCACCATTTGAGCACTCTCTATGGACTTTGCGATTCTGCAGTCTGTTATGTGTTCGCTTCTTCGCTGCTTCCCATGATGACATCGGCTCGTGCTCGTTTGGGATTCTCGCGTGCGACCCTGAGCTGCTCGAAGACGTCATCCTGCAGGACGCGATCCTGCAAAAATTTGACGTCGCAAGAACTTCAGGCTCAAGAGTTGAGTGACTTGGGTCTGTCTCGGAAACGAGGGGCACCTGGCATCTGCTTCGGGACCCTCCAAGCGTGGTTCCAAGCTAGCACGGCGAGCTTCTTCCGTCGCCTTGGAGGTTCGATGCTCAAGCACGCATCGAGTGGACTGACCATCGCCGCCAAAAACATGGTTGCGCTGTAGCACAAGCATGCTGTCAGCTTGCCGTTTCCAGCGAATATCACTGTCGATCTGCCGTATTTCTTAGCTTGCCGCGGTTTTGTCGAGCAGATTGGGGTTGGACCCAGCATTGCGGCTGCTTATAGTGTTTGATTCCGTCCGAGTCTAAAGCGCAAGCTTGCAGGAAGGGTATGTCCGCCAAAGGATAGCCTTGGAGCTGGTTAACCCGCAAGCTGGCCCTTTTCTTCTCCCCCAAGCATTGAAAATTCATCCAACCTTTGGTCCGCGCATCGCTGGACAAGACATAGCAATCACGGGCAAGCCGAGTATATAGACATGCTTCGCGATTCGGGGCCAACGCCAACCCCACAGAGAGCAGGTAACGAGCCACCTGTACGCTTGCCCGAACAGGCTGGCGGCAAAGACGGGGATCGTGAAGGACGCAAGCCCAGCCGAGCCAGTTTTTTTGTAGAGTTTAGGGAACCTCGCCAACGAGGCCATTCGCCGGTCTTGGGGATCAGATAGCCGTGACAAGGGCCGGCTCCATAACTCTTTCCATCCCTCGAGCGTGGTCGCAGAATTTTTTATTCTTCTTTTGTTAGCTTGTAGCAGTACGGAGTAGCATCGACCTTATTCGCACAGCCTTGGACAACGTCTTCTCTTCTCTCGTGGTCCATCTTTTCAGGGTGTGCACACGGCAAGGCGGGATTTTCTTGTCAACCAGGGGTCTCGTTCCGTTGGTTGTGGTATTCATCTCATCGTTGATGTCGTCGTGGGATTCGCCTAGTCCCCGCTTGTCTCTCAACTGTCTTCGATTGTGACTGATCTGCATCCACCAAAGAGAGGACTGGGGGTGAGTTGTCCACCAACTTCAAAGCCACCAACAACCGCCAATTTCGAGCAGCCGATTGAGCCGATTTGTGAGGTGCCCTTGACAGTACCGAGTAGTGGGAGGTAAACATTAGACCTGGAGTTGTACGTTATTATCGCTCCCGAGTGCGCATCAGTGGGATGGTGTGAGAAACTCAACCAGTCAACCGCAGCCCCTCCACCTGCAAACCTGGTACTGACAAGTTGTATGCAGCAATTCAGCCTCAAGAAGCCATACAAGGATCGTCCCAGGTACGGAATCCCATTCCTCCCCTCGTCCTTCTCACCAGACACCGTATTTCTTTTTTTTCTGGGTCGATTCGGGGTCGTGCGAGTGGGTTGCCGGTTGGTTAGCTCTGTGATCAGCAGTCGACATCGACGTCGGCCGTACGTCACTTCCATTCCTGGGAGACCACCTCACTCCTTCACATTTCAACTACCACTGTACTTTTCCATCCATCTGGCATCCATCCACTTGGGGATCTTTTTCCACCACAACCATCCCGTAACAACGACCGGGAAATTGATCTTCTCCTTACCCCCGAACAGCCTTGCTATCCAGCCTTGTCCTGGTGACATTGCCTGGCTTTCCCGTGCGTGTCTCGAGGTCCGTCCTGGCGATCGCTTTTTTTGAACCTTCTTCCACCGGCAGACTTCCCACATCGTTGTCAATCTTGAAATCAATATCATGATGCTGACCCAAACGTTGCAGATACGGTGTGAGCGACAAGAGCTGCATCGACCTACTTTCTGACTTGGTCACGATCACGAGAACTCTTTGATACCGTTCTTTGCAATCAGAACCTTCGTTTCAACTCGCCGATCCGTCACTTCACACATCGACCCAATCAATTCATCGCGAGCGCGTTTCTCAACAACTCTTTAGAAGGGCACAGGTGGTCATTCATATCTAGCAGCCATCAGGATGTCGGACGAAGTGAGTCAATCCTGGGACCAGATTCATCAGAATGTCATCGATCCCATCACTGGAAGAGACCAACATTTCACAATTTACCTTATTCTTGAACATCAGGACTGACTTTCTTTTGTCTTGCCAGGCCGACTTCGACTTCGGCGACAATGTCGACAAGGCGACCTTTGAACAAATCCTAGATATGGACGAAGAAGATGACCGCGATTTCAGCAAGTCAATAGTGTTTGGTTTCTTGGAACAAGCGGAGCAGACCTTTGGAAAGATGGACTCTGCCATGTGAGTTGGCCCTCGATCCTTGTCATTATTTGCTGCAGCAACAGAGACTGTCTAAAGCAAGACTACTAACCTGTCGTCTCTGTAGGAAAGAGAAAAACCTCCCGGAACTCTCCAGTCTTGGTCACTTCCTCAAAGGATCATCTGCCACGTTAGGTTTTACCAAAGTCAAGGACGAATGTGAAAAGATACAACACTATGGCCACAAGAAGAATGACACTGGAGAAGTCGATGAACCTGATGAAGACAAGTGCTTGAAGCTTATCGGTGAAAGCCTGGACGAAGCTAAGCGCGCATATGAGGTCGTCAATGCCCTTATGAAGCAGTTCTACGCAGAAGTTTGATCCTTCTCTTGCCGCCGTCGTCAGTGCGACACAACTCTTGGTACGACACAACTGTATTGGTGGCGCTTGGAAGTCGAGCGAGCGCTATCATCAGGATGGCTACGACTTGTTCAGAAGATTTGAAATGCATGGATCGGCGTGACGAACAACCTCTTGGGGCCGAGTGCGGGAAAATTCTTTCCTTTCAACATGTTTCTAGATCATGGATGTCGGAGTTAATACTCCTTTATGAACGACTTCGAAAGGGTTCGGTCGCGACCACGGGACAGACAGGACAAATGCTAATTGCTTTGTTGCTGGAGCTATGGACCTGAATAATTGCCATCTCCAGCTAAGTTCTTCTCCGTTCTTTCTCTCACCATCTCAGCCCAGCAACACAGCTCTGCTGTACGCATGTTTGCGCTCTTCCTTCATGCCTCGCTCTCATTATCTCCCTTCATCTTGCACACGGACGATCGTGCTTGAACTGTGACACATGACGTCTCCCACTAGTTCCATCTGGAGTTCCATTCACCATCACCATTTCCATCACGACTCAACGACACACCCCCAGTAGAGTCTTCGGCATCGCCGTTGTCGCCTTGTTGACCATCCTGAACTTGACCAGAGATACCACCGGGACGTCCGCCTGGGGCAGGACCTTGACCTCCCTGATTGGCAGACTGACGACCAACATTTCCGACAGTGGCGCCTCGTGCTGGAGACGACATCCCTCTCGCAACCAGCCATTTGACCTGGTTGATTGAATGGAGAGCCGCCACCAGCGCTAGCATGGCCTGCACGCGCGTTTGCACGGGCAGGAGACACGTATGCAGGGCTGTTGTTGTGTGCTGGTGGTGTGCCGTACTGAACAAGCTGACCTGCGGCGATGGTTGGGGTGACGTATGGAGATGCACCTCGACCTCTTGGTCCAGTCGGAGGGGGGTAAGCCAATCTTGGATCGGCACTGGGGCCCATGTTGTATGAGGCGTGCGGCATGGCAGGAGTGTTGCGACGATCATAGGCCAAGGGAGGTTGATGAAGGCTACCCAGATGATACCCGAAGGTATTCGAAGTTGGAACTTGGGTATACGCCATTCCCATGGATGATGGCCCTGGCTGTCCTCCACCACGGCCATTGTATGGTTGCAAGGCCTGGTTTGTGGTGTATGGTGACTGCTGTGGTGCCATGTTTAGAGCGTGACTTGCTGGAGTGAATTGGTTGCCTGTGCCAGCGCCTTGACGATATTCGGCTGGAATGGGGTCGAAGTCGTCATCTTCCATCATGATGCGGCGGATTTCTTCTTCGGTCAGGTCGTTACCATTGCGCGCTGGGGATGTTTATTTAGCAAAATTGGGGGCACGACTGGTCGTGGGTAAGCACTTACCACCACCATGAGAAGGCATATTGCCATTGCCATTGCCATTATGGGCTGGGTTTGGGTTTGAACTCATGTTGCTGTCGGGTTGTTCCTTCTGCTCAAGCTGCGCAGCGGATCTGAGGCGGATTGGGATAGTGAAGAGACGGGCAGGAGGAGCAGCAACAGGAGGAGGCAGAGGAAGCTCTTGTTGTGGGCCAGCTCGCAAGTCTGAAGGTTGATGATGGTGGGAGGGAGAAAAAGAAGGAATGTTTTGGGAAGTTGCAGGATCTGGAGGGCTAGATATATAGTCCGAAGCAGTGGCAGTGACAGTGACAGTGGCAGTAGCATTCACTGGCGGTGATGGTGATGCTGGTGGCGACAGGGGTGGTGATGGCAGAGACAAGGGCGGTGAAAGAGGCGGCGGCGGCGGCGGCACTGGGAGTGACAACGACGGCGGCTGCGACAATATGGGCAGTGAGAATGACTGGAGTGACAATAATCGATCTTGGTGCTGTGCTGTTACAGCCGTACTGTTACTGTGAGGTTCACGTTCGGGTTCAGGTTCAGATTTGGACAGTGATAGTGACAGCGATGCTCCCCCATCAACTGCCTCATCGCTTGGCGAGCCGGATTCATTGACCATGTGGCTGCCATTGTCAGGGTCAGATGGTGAATTAGAGTGCGAGTCTGAGCCTGGAGTTATGTTGTTTGGACTGGTGCTGGCATTGGTGCCGATCTGAGCTTCTCTATCGGTCTCGATCTGTGCCGGGATAAGGGCAGGAGCTGGGTCAGATGGCAATGGAGACTCTTCTTCAAGTTGTCCATGCCCGTCGTCGTCGCCGTCGCCGTCGGTGGTGTCGATGTCGGTCTGTTCAAGGACCAACCCTCCTTCACTTCCATCTTCAGAGTCTGTGTCTGTGTCTGCTTCTAGCTCTGCATATCCTTGAACCGGGGGGGGTTGTGGCTGATTCGACCATTCCAGAAACGCAGCAGCGGCAGCAACAGCCTCAGCAACAACCTCAGCGGCAACCTCAGCGGCAACCTCAGCAACAATCTCAGCAGCAGCAGATTGCAGAGCTTCTTGCTGGTCTGTTTGCACCCCGGTCTCATTGTCGATACTAGTACCGTCCGGCCCTTGAAGCTCTTCTTGCACAACTTCAGAGAACGAGAACGATACTCCGGAAATTCCCAATCCTACTAGTACGTCATCGGTGGGTGACTGTTGTCCATTCTCTTCATTCTCTTGCTCAGAGGTTGCATTGGTGTTGATGTCTGGAGTTGGTGGCTGGAATTCGATCTGTGGCAGGCGAGGAGTAGCGGGCACGGTATCCTCTCTTTCGCTCGTGGCAGTGGCACAATCGGGCGGCCCTTCTTGATACTCTCTCGCATCAGTGTAGTCGGACTTGGTTGGAGATGGGGATTGCTTGGGAACCAAGTTGGCGCATGATCCTGATCCTGATCCGGTCGTGCTGCCTGCTGGGTAGTTGTTGGAGTTGATTTCTTCTCCAGTGGCAGAGGTGGAGGTACCGGGGTATTCTTGCGTTGGAGGCTGAGGTGTGCTTGTGCTTGTGCTTCCCTCTTGCTCCTGCTGCGACGGGCCGACAGTCTGGTCTGAAATGGTAGGTTGTCTATCTAGAACTTCATGATCAAGATTCTCTTGAGCACTGGCATCTTGTACATCTTGATCTTGATCCCCTTGTTGCTGGTTTCCTGCCATGTTTCCCATGGTTGGTTCGGAATGCGGAGGCCCGTCGGGTGCCATACTTTGGCCTGACAGGTTGGAAGGTTTGCCGCCCATGATTGCGAGGGGTCTATTGTCGATTGAGAGACGGGGATAGAGGTCTGAAGGGAGTATCTGGATGTAGGAGAAAGTAGTCTGCTCACAATATTTATCATGTTGCACGCAAGACATTTGCGAATGTCAGGAATTGACACGAATTGTCAGGACAAAGCAGGAAAGCATGAGGAAGTGTTTGAACAAACCCATCCGAAAGACATTGACACACAAGGACAACCCACCGAACAGAGACATTGTGCGTTGCTCTTGATCGCGAGCAAGCTCGGTGTCGGTTGAAGTGTGAATGCAAGCGTACCTTAGTAGGTACTGTGTGCAAGGCTGAAGGACCCCTCGCGTGATGCCGACCAGAAACTACCACAATGAAATGTGGTCTGCTGAACAATAACCTACCCGCTTGATGCATGATTGTACCAAACTCAACATAATGAACTTTGGACCACAAACGACAAAGGGGGAAACAAGACTGTCTTTTCTTTGTGTGTGTAAAGCAAGCGAGTTGTCAGAACCTGATGACTCGGGCTGATAGTGCCATCCCCGGCCATCATGTGCTTACCCGTCAAGGCCGTGTAGCCGAGACAAGGCTGACAAGGCTGAGACGTGCAGACAAAGACCAGGCACGGCTTAGCTTGGCGTGGAAGAGACGAAGGTACCTAGGTAGGTGTGCTATGCAGTATTGCCACGTCAAACATACAATCGGTCTTTATCCTTGAAAGGGACAAGGGACAAGGGACAAATTAGAAAGTCAAACACCATCCGATCCCTGTGTTGAAGCATCCGATGTTCTGGAAAGATGCCCGCAGAAAAATGTCGTGCATATGCAGCACGATCGACGCCGGCGATCGAGACTAGCGGATGAGAGTATCATGCAGGGCTTGCATCTGACGGCGGCGACGACAGCCTTACCTTACCGAGAGAATTCCGTACTTGGAGCCCGGCATACCACAGTATGGAAGACAGAGGACGATCGAGGTCTCTTTGACTGAATGAATATTGCAATCCGAGTTAATCGTTATAGGCAGTATCACCGAAGAAGCAGAGAGCCGATACCTTCGTGACAGTGTAAAAAAAGGATCAAGGGGGGAATCCCGAACCCACACATATGGAGAAGGCATTGATGAAGGAGGATTCGAGTCAGTGAGTGTCGCAAGATGGAGCCCTCCGTAGGTGAAGTAGCCGGGTCTCGACAACGCCTGACCAACTACTGCACCAACCGAATCGTGCAACGACATCGTGGACACCTTATCTTCCGAAGCGGGCGATGGCGACACTCACAAACCTATTCGGACCGATCCCGTACTGAGCCGTACAGACAGAAGTCCCGTCCATGCAAGGCTCGCTGTGCAAGCTCCTAGACTAGAACTCAACGTGGAAGGGGGGCCAGAAATGGAACAAGAACCGATCGATCAAGGACGTGGGTGGCCTGATCAGACCTGCACCTGCACCGTCTTCGTCGATTCCAAATATGGATAAAGACTAGGATACAGGCGTGGGACACCTACGTGATGCGTACTGTAACCCTCCGAGATCGACAAATGCGGGCGACGAGGCTCGAAACAGATGGATGAGAAGGCTACTCGGTCTTGTCGCTGCAGGTTTAGGCCGGTCAGGATACTCGCACCAGGCTCGCAGGATCGCATGACAGGTCGATAGAAAAACCAATAGTTTGTTCGCAACGATGTCGAATATTGATCATGTTCTCAATGATATGCTATGCTATGCCCAGCTCAACCACTCAAACGCCGTGGAATCGTCTCTTAGACATCAGTATGAACGCCTTGATCACCTTTGCGCCTGTGCGTTATGGCCCGCTATCGATGTTTCCCAGCCACTCGCGAGAGTTCCACATTGGAACACCAAGCCAAACCCGCCGCTGATCCTGCAAGTCATCACTGCAGGGAAAATCACATGTACAACCATCCATGTCGTGCTGAGCCTGATCCTTGACCCAGCGTTATCCCTCCCCATCAATTAGGTGGATGCGTCAAAAATATCATACAGAAGAATTGAAAGTTGATGAGAAGTACACCGAGGTGCCTTTGGCGAAATCGGAAAAGAAAAAAATCTGAAGAGGGGTATCATGAGTAATGACTGACGGTTTCATCCTGAAGTCAGCTCCTTCCGGCGCTCTCGGAAGGGCGAGTCAATCGAATGATTCGAGACCAGTGGCATGACTCCGCTAAAGAGCCAAGTGTTTTTCAGTATGATCCAGTAGTGGATCCAGCTGGCAGTATTCTTTACATCACATAGCGTTCTTGTCGGTTGTCTTGGACGGCGATTGGCATGGCGCCCCAGTCGGCTTGAACTGGCATATGGTGTCCCATATGGTGACGGGGGCGGATGCCATAGTCCTCCGGCTCTGTGCTCTGAGGTCTTCGGATGCTGCTTCCCGGATAGTAAAGAGGATGGCCACCATAAGCGGGCTCTGGATAAGCATAACTGTCCATTGTGGCTGACGTGGGAATGTTCCCGGTGTTCTGCTGAGTCCAGCCAACTTGAGCGCCCATATGAGGAGAAGCATGGCCGCTGCCTGTGCCGCTTGCCGGCGGCTCCATTGGCTGAGGAGGACCGTAGGTCTGAGGGTGGGATGTGGTTGGTCGTTGTGGAGGTGCGCTCGTAAAGTTGTGGAGGGTTTGTCCATTCATGGTGGGAGTGGAGCGAGCCGAGGTCTGCTGGAAGTCGGATCGCATATGCGGAGGTAGTGAGTGGTTTTGACTGATGTATCCGTAGTCTGAGCCTTGACGTTGCATGCCATTGGCCATAGGTGGGAGTTCCGAATTGGGCGAAACCGATAGTGTTCTATCCGCAGGCGAGGCCGTGGAATTCCTGGAAGAGCCTGATGTGGATCCGTAGATCGATTGACTCTGAGGCTGACTGGTCGATAGTTTCGCGTTGGTCTCGGCTGCTGCTTGCTCGATCGTGCCAGTATGATGATTCTGGTGCCTCGTCAGGGTTGTTCTTCGTGTGAAGGTCTTCTGACAATTGGCGTATGGGCATTTGTATGGTCGCTTTCCAGAGTGAATTCTCCTATGTCTGGCTAGAGAGCTGGAATCAGAGAACGGCTGTGCACAGGTTAGTAAGGGCATCCTTCATTTCAAACTAGATGAGTGCCTACCTTGCCGCATCGCTCGCACATGTGTGGTTTCTCTCCGGTATGAACTCTCATGTGCACAGTCAAGGCAGATCTCTGAATGAACTGTTTGCCACAGCCAGGGAAATCGCAAGCGTGAGGTCTGATACCACTGTGAATTCGTTCTGAGCAGAGTCAGTAGAGTACAGTGACAAGGCAGGGTGTTGCCATACCATGTCTGGCAAGATCACTTCGTCGCGCGAAGCCTTTTTGGCAAGTACTGCAAGCAAAAGCCTTTGGCGCAGACTCATTCTTGGTTCTCATGGCACCGAAGTTGTCGTCTGCCACCGTTTGGGTGTCATGTCTAGGAATATAGCTCTGGGCATAGAGTTGTTGGTTGTGGTGATGATGTCCTAGGTATGGCATCCCAGGAGCTTGCATATGGTGTGGTTGGTGGTGGGCCATTGTTGGAGCCTGGCTCATGGCATATGCCACGCCGCCTTCCATGTGCATTGATTGTTGTATTTGGCGTCTGAGCTCAGCGTCTGCTGCGGCAGCGTTTCTTGCGTTCAGAAGTCCACCAATCTCCATTCCTCCCTTGGCAGGATAGGGCAATGGTTGTCTCAAAGGCTGCTGGTAGACAGCTGCACTCTGAGGTTTCTGGTATGGGGAAAAGCCAAAGCGCGGATTCTGGTTCTGCATTTTGTCTGGGGTTAGCAATTGTGTATAGAAAGGATGAATGGAAGATGGAAGTAACAATGATGAAGAACACCTTGATCCATGAGGGATCAGTGCCTATTAAGTGGAGGAGGGCCATGGCGCGCTTCCGCAGAGGGCACGCTGGGTCCCGTTGGTCCAACCACAACAGGTGCCTGAATGGGACAAAGCACAGTCCCATTCGGCTCCAAAAGATCGCTCTAATGAATAGAAACAATAATGTCACGTACCTGAGGTGATATTGAGTGATGGTGAAAGTGTTAGAAAGAGAATAGAAAGGGTAAAAGGCCACTCTTGGCTATTGAGACGTGGGCATTCACGAGGAATGCTGAAAAACAAGGGCGACACAACTGTTGGTATGTGCCTTGGCAACGAGTAATTCCTTTCCGAGACAGTCACGTTTTGCGAGTGTTTGTCGACGAGTGACGCCAGATGGTAGTAGGTAGTATCTGGTCAGGATGAAAATGGTGGTGTTCTAGGTCTTAGCCGATCCGACCTGGTATGGCCAGCCGATGTTGCTACCTTGGTCGGTATAGAGTTCGGTGAATTGGGCCGTCCTATTCTGGCTCTGCTATTCCCAGTGCGAGTGTCGCCTTGGAATATTGTGCCTCAAACTGGGCTTGCTGGTGACCTGGGGTTACTTTGGGTGTATGGTGTGGATGTTCAATGCGGTATGCTCCCTTTCAAAGGTGGATGGTTCTTCCGCGGGCCAATGTCAGTCCCAATGGATCTTTCTCGACGTTCTGTGCAGACGGTGCGTCTTGCGTCCGATCCGAGCTTTTGAAGAGAGGAGTGAAGTATGGACACGACAGATGAACACGGGCTCCAGGTGGTCTTTGTACTGAGTATCTGAGCGGGCGGTCCGTGGCGCAGAGCAAGAGTCGACAGGGGATCTATGTTTTGCAATCTGGCGACGATGGACGTCTCGATGGGAGTGACCGTGGTGATGGACAGTGACGGGAGGGCTGACGTTTGGGCACAGTCCGTGAGTCGACTCGAGCGTCGGCAATCTCGTGGCCAACGTGGAGGAAGTAATAAGTCGTCGTCGGGGCAAGACAGCGGGAGTCTGGCGGTGCAGTCATGGAGACGGGCGAGGGTGTGGGTAGATGATGGTCCTGGTGGCCGTGGCCTGTGAGTCTGAGATTTGATCATTCCATCTCGGTCTTGATCTCAAGTGATCATGATCAGCCGCATCATCATGTTCTGCATTGAGACTGCCATCAGTCAGAAGAGGATGGATGGGATCCAGAATTGAACGAGGGGGACCAGGGACCGCATCTGCCACATTCTGATTCCTGGAACCGATTCCTGCCGAAACGCAAGTTCGGGGCTTGGCTACCACTCAATTCACCCACCACACCCACCATTGAGTTTTTACCACTACCGTACCTAGTATTACTTGTGCCACTGCCACTTGTCACTACCTTACCCAGGTACTCACCCACTGTTCTCGATGCCTGAGAATCCAGCAAATGCGAGTCACTGTCACCACGGTAAGCTTCGAACCTGCATATTCTAGACATCTATCACTCTGCTTCTTTCCTATGCGAGCCATTCCTCTGACACTTACACAGTACAACTATCCCTGTTCGGCTTTCTTCATGATTTCACACCCCTTCCTGTACCATGCATTCTTCAACCCTACCCTAGCCACTAGAAACCCGCCATCTTCCTCGCCTATCCGAATGAAACCCAGAAGCCGATGCAGTCGTCCCAGTCGAGTCGCTACCATGAGATGCTGTCGCTGCAGACGACGACCACTACCACTACCCGGGTTTGATGTCGGCATTGGCCAACGACTCGATGGGCCTGACCACCCCTGAACCTGTCAGAATACCCGACAGACAGACACTTCACCACACTTCCACTTCTCAACCCACAAGGTGCCAGGCCTCCCTCGCACTGACTCCTGAGATCCTGGGTCTCGCCGTCTATCATTGCCTCGGATTCTTATTTTCCATTGTCATTGCTCCTGGTTCTTGACAGTTCGCGTGGCCCAGGTAGGCAATTTGGCCACTTGCAAAGGACAGACTATACCAGATTGATGAAGGCGAATAGCCCATTTCAGACGAATAAGACAGTGACATGCTTCCAACTGCTTCTGTCGGTCTTTGGCCTATGGTGGTCCGTAGGGAGTATCTTCCCTTTTGACCGGCAGCCGCCTCCAAGGGGGATTGCGATCCCCCGTTACTATCCCTGAAACAAGTCAACCCGAATCTTCTTCTTCACTGAGAATTTCTTCGGTTCTGACATTGTCCACTTGTTCTCAGCGTCTGATTGCCAAAGAACATCAACAGCGTCCGCAGGCTCAGGTCGAATCTCTATGCTAATTACTCAGCTCTCGATATCAAAGCCATTGTCCGCACAGACGCTGTCAGAACCGCAGTCTCGGCCGCCGTTGCGCACAAACTGTGCTTTATTTTATAAGACACACGTCTCTTGACGCTTTGGCCTCGAACACGTAATGGCAAGGAGATTGTTGATGATCTTAAAGGGTTGTCTGGGAGAATGAGCAATTTAAATAAATCTATTGCCCGTCAGTTGCTGATCTGTTGGCCATACCCATGAGGAGATTACCCAGCGGCGACGAATGTCCAGGCGAATATCCAGGCGAGATGGGCACCAGTGGGTTCAATAGACCGACGACAAGGTCCAACTCTTGCTCCTTCTGGGGCGCGCTCTTGCACTCAGCTTTGTTTACAAAAATCGCTTCAAGAAATCCCTCAACACCGTGTGTTTGGGTTTAACCCATACAGGCACTTTGTTGTTCGAAAGCACTGACTGCGCTGGGTCTGCGCTGGGTCTGCGCACGGTTTGTCCTATTGCGCTCGACGAAGGAACCCTGTGTGGTCAGTCTCCCCATGACAAATGTCGGATGATCTTGACCGTACGACCTCCGAATGTTGTTGTGCCATGTCGCGAAGGCGAGCCGGTGGCGAGCAGCCTGACTCGCCTCCTCACGGCCGGTGTCCATTGCGATATCGTCACGTCTGCCTACCTTGGCACCATCTAGGTAAAGTTGAAGCGTGGCAATTCAGGCTTGTGGTGATAACGGAATAACGGAAGGGCAGTCTGATACTCAAGTTTGAGGGCCAACAGAGATGCTCGGCTAGCAGGATACACCGTACCGTGTACGCGTGTGCTTTCCAGGCGCGCAGGTATCCTAACGCCTACTAAAGATTACCTACCAGGTAGATTTGGCGTTGAGCTTTCCAGGCTCAACGTCGACCACCCCATTCTTATATCAGTTCCTGGTCCCAAATGCCCGAGCACTGGCATCGGACTCGGACGGCGAAGGATCTACAGCCAAGGATTGATTTCCATGTCGCCAATTTAATTTTGAAAGACTTGCTACTCGTAACAAGAGAAAGAATCCGCTCTACACGTAACTTATCGACAGCAAAAGAATGAAAAGAGCCACCGGGATAAAACCAGTTCTTCCTCGCCCATCCGGGTCCTGAATTATCGCTCAACCAGCCTGCCAAAGTCCCGAAACACCGGACTACCACAGTAAGTAGCATTCAAGGGTATCAAGGAGTTGCTCGCAAGCACTGTACCAACACCAGCATCGCCAGCCCGTCGATCTCGAGTCAATCCAAATCCCCAATTCCATGCTGAAGCGCAGCCTCCCAAGACACCAGAGCCGCCATCCAATACTCCCCAAATACAGCAGTATCACTCTCACTCTCACTCTCACCAAGCTCCAGCCCCGTCCCAGGGCTCGCAGAAGAAGTCTGACCTACCGAACCTAATTGCGGTTGCGGTTGCAGTTGCGGTTTCCGTTTCGCTTTTGATTCCTAATCCTCATCCTCTTCGCCGTCCATATCCTCATACCTGCGTCTTCCATTCATGCCAATGCCCTCCCGCGCCTGCCCCATCCGACTCGCCGCCCTGGCCTCATGAATCCGCGCAATAGCCCTGTGCGTCTTGGCCAATCTCTTATGATCCCCACTCCGCTCATACTCCTCAGCGAGCTGCTTGTAGCACTCCAGCGCATGCACGCCGTACTCTTTCTCCCTGGCGGCCTGCTGAGGACTCGTCGGACTGAGCCCATCAATACTCCGTCTCGCCCTCGCCAGCTCCCTCGCTTCCGAGTTCTGGGAATCACTATCATCCTTCCCTTTCACATACCCGTTGCGGTGCCCGGTGTTGCCGCCCTGCTCAGGACCCGCGTGACCGTGACCGAACTGCTCATCATCCAATTCCGTGCTCGTAAGCAGATCAACCAATTCATCAATCGTGGCCACGAGCTCTTCAATGGCCGTCCACAATGCATCGTCCGGTTGATTTGCAATCGTACTGAACAACTCCAGCAACTCGGCGATGAAGATCTTGCGGCTCATAGCCTCGTTCGCTGTGACGGGTTTCGCCTTGAGGATCGAGTTCAGCGCGCCGATGATCTCCGTCTCGATGAGCTCGAGACTCTCGCCGTCACTGAGTGCCCACTCGTTCACGATCATCGTCTGCAGGATCTCCACGGCGATTCGTCGAAGTCCCTCATGCATGCTGAGACACAGTCTGATAGTCGGCGCCACGAGGCTGGGCACATATTGAACCTGGTACCCGCCCAATCTGCGGATGTTATACCGCCGCTGGTCATCAGGTGTCGCTTCCCAGCCAAGGCTCTCCCAGCATTTGCGTAAGAGGTCCGCGCCGGACTGGCGGACGTCGCCGGCTATTTTCCATACTGCGCGGCGTTTCTGTTCCGGGAAGAGTTCGAGGGCCAAGCCTGGCGAAGAGACGAGCATGAGCAGCGTGTCCAGGAAGGATTTCCAGAGTCTCATCTTCAAGTTGAAACTGTCGGCCTGGTCTGGGGTTTCTGCTTCTTCGGGACTGGGTAGGTACTGTGAGATGAGAACATTGGAGAGGTAGTTGAGCATCGTCAGGGCAGAGGAGTAGTGGTAAATGTGCAGACTGAGCCAAGTCGAGGGACAGGCATTGTTCTGCAGGAGCGAGCGTAGGACCGATAGCGTCGAGAGTATGTACTTTGATAGCTCTTGACCTTGCAGCTTGGGATTCGAGGGAGCTTTCAACTTGGAGATCGTGGCCACCAGCGCCGACAACTCGAGTAGTGTTTCATCGAACGAGTCCTTACTGTTCGCCGCTTTGGTAATGAATGGGTAGGAGTCCGGAAATAGCAGAGACAGCGATCGTCGTTTCATCGGCGGCGTTTCTGCGATACTTTCATAAGCAGTTATGAGTTTCGGCATGAACTCGTGAAGATAGTGTGTTGGGAACCTCGTCAACTCGGCCACAATCGAGCAGCACAATCGAACCTGCTCGTGCCAGTTGTCGGTCAGGTCATTTTGGATCCAATAGGGCGACAACCACTTGACGCAGTTCTTAACGAGCATCTTCTTGTCCCTGTCATCCACCCACACCTGGTCCAGTTTTGTGTAATTCAGTATGAGAATGAGCCGATAAAACACTAGCTTGCCAGTTGCGTCCTCGCACGAGTCGATGAACTCGATAGCTGTCCGCATGACTTCCTCCTTGCTGAATGCCGGTAGAAGTTCAGGAAGCCATGTGTGAAACTCTCGTACCAAAAGCGTCTTGCTGCCCACCAAGGCTGCCGTTTCACTGCGCATCATCATCTGCAAGCCGAATAGAATGGCTTGCATGTCTTCTTTGAACGGTGAATGCTTTTCGTCACGGTTCGCCTTCGTTTGCGATCCGAAGCGCCGCTGTTGAAAAGAAGTTATGACAATCTTCATGAATGTCCTGCCGACCTTGAACAGAGCTCTCATATCTCGAGCGCTCTGAGGATCCGACACGCTTTGTAGAAGTCTGGTGAAGCTGCGTATTAGACAGGATGCAGCGTACGGCGACCGGAAGTGGTGTTCTGTATAGTTCTCAACAAGTGGTCCTAAATTGTACCTCCTGTCATGCACGATTCCCAGAACCCATACGATGTCATTGAAAATGAGATCTTCGAATTTGGACTCGCCCGATTTATGCACAAGAACTCCGAACAGCGCATCGAGGACATCTCTGAGCTGTTTCACGATTTCAATCTCGGGTACGAAGGTAAGCTTCTGTAATAGCTCTAGCAGTTGGACGGACGTCTGATGCTTCCAATTGATTAGGCTGACCAGCGTTCGATCTTGGGAGTACTCGGTGCTGCAGAGGAGAGTGTCGACTTCCAATGAGGCGATGTTGGCAAAGCTTCCCTCGTGTACGGTTCTGTAATTGGCATTGTTCCACGGTAGGGATAGGTAGGCGCCACGACCTTCAATGATACTGGAAGTGACCTTGTCGTATGCGTGGAGGATGAGGGAATGTTTTCCGTCGCTAACAAAAGCCTGCTTGTCCCACAGCGGCATCCAAGCCAGTGCGAAAGGAAACTCAGGAGCATCCGCGACACTCAACACTAGATGGCTGTCCGGTACTTTTTCTGTCGGTAATCGGAGGCACAGCGTCTGATCCCAGAAAGAGTCAAGGCTAACAGCATTTGTTCGAAAGGCTGTCACACCAGCCCCATTAGATGATGGGTATATGCAATGTTCCACGCGCCGTCCAGAAGAATCGCGCACTTCCATGGTCAACTGCAGGTTCTGCATTGTCTGAGCTTTGATGGGCGCAACATTCAGTTCAGGGTGGGACAGATGTGCTCCTTGCGATATGACAGCTTTGTTGAGTCTCAGATAGATATCAGACCGAGGCTTGGAAGGCGCTTCCGAGAAACCGATTTTCTGAGTCTTGGTGACCAGATGCAGCGCAGTTGGATTGTTCTTGATCAGACTATCTGCATCAGGAGCAGTGTACGGAGTAAGTTTGACCGTGACACTCGATAAATGAGACAAGACAGCCAGAGTCTTCCCTGAGCCGTCCAAAAGCTGCATGATCCTAGCGTCTGTCTCGCGGTTGTCTTCGTCGTCTCGTGAAGAGAGTGATCGTATAGTGACGGTCTCCTCGTGAGGCTCGCCGGCCCTCATTATCTTGTTCACATTGAGGATCCCGACACCAACTGTCCGTGGTACAGGAGGACCTTGGACATTTGGAGACCCGTCCTCTTCATCCTCTGGTATTGATGGTGTCCGAGCCCTGTCTTGAAACTGGGGCGTGGCTCGGCCGTTTTGACCAGGCTGCGGTCTCTCAGCATTTTTGCGCTTGCCGAACATCAAACTTGATCTTCGGCGATTCAAAGAAAGTTGGCGTTGTCCAAGTAATGTCCCGTTTCTGGATGGCAGTCGTTCCAGAGCTCGTCGTTTCGATTTTCTCGGAGCCTCTGGAACAACGACTTTGATAGTCAGAAATATTTCGCCAGCTTCCCCAATATCTCTCGTGGTAAGATCCGAAAAGAGAGTCTTCATTTTAGCCGATCCCACGGAGCTGTATGTCTCAGAAAAGGAGATAGCATTGCCGTCAGAGTCTTCGCGATAGAGCGCTAAGCTTAATGTTGCAGAGTCCAATTCCGAGCCAACGACTGACTTGACCTCAAGCAGACAGTGGTGCAGCGACGTGGCTTTGGACTTCTCCAAGGGCGGCGCATCCAGGACACTCATCACTGCTTGTAATTTAGTCATGTCGATTGCAGAATCCTCCGAAGTCAGTAGTCGGCCCTGCTGCGTAGCATCTCGCACGATAACCTCGCCGCTCAACATTTTGTTGCCTCGCACCAAGTCCCAGACTGCATCGCTTCGTACCTGCAGCCGCTCTTGCGCCGTCAGGACATCGTTCAGCAGCTCCCTCCGTGCATAGTCAAGGCGACGCGAGATCTCAGACATCTGGTCAAGGAGACGGTACTCTCGGCGCAGGACTAAATCCGGAAGATGAAGAATGTACCACTCTCGAAGACAGGAGGAGATTTCATCCACCAAAGGCTCCAATGAAGAAGCTGGGGACTCATCCCCGATCTTCAGCATCGGCACAGGGGCTTGTGGTTTGGGCTGACCCGGCTGAAGTGCCCCAGGGACTTCCGAGCCTAGTTCCTCTCGAATTTCGATACAGCATCTCGGGAAGATACCGGAAAACACGCGCGCATCCGCAGCAGTCCTTCCCCCAGGAGTCAAGGCCGACAATAGGGTGGGGGGAGCGACCAGATAGCCGCGACACCAGGCGCCATCTTTGCCGCCTTGCTCGATGACATACAATTGATCGCCAATTTGAAGTGGGAGCTCGGCAGGAGAGGCCGAAGGTTGAAAAGGATAGATGGCTACCGCATAGGAAAGAGGTAGCGGCTGCCAGGGCATGTTCTGAACAATTGAGTATCGGAATAGCCAAGTAGGCGTGGCTACTTCCGCTGAGAATGTGGTCTGGTCCGGTCAGTCTGGCCGTGACCCTCGCCTCACCAGCCTGACGATGATCTTGTGGAGCGCGTCCAACGTCCAGGGGCCAGTGCGCACAAAGTCTCCGCACGAACAGTCATGAGAGGATGGAGCAACGGTGTGCGACAGCCAGGGAGAGAATGAATCAGGCTGAGAGGTCAAGGTCTCTCTTGGATGGTTCCAGAACGGACGGGCGACATCTTCTTTACAATAACACGTCGTTCAAAGACTCTAGAAAAGGAAGAATTGGCCGTGAATCCCCAGAACATCAAGCTCCGGGTTTTTGGGCTTTTAGCGGCAGGGGCCTCGCCGAATTCGGTTAGACCCTAAGGAGACGGGGATCTGGCACTCAAATTCGTTCCGCGACAGTTACATCTCCGTATCTTCTCATGCTCGATGCAGAATTCCACGGTTTCGACTTGGTTTCAGTAGTCTCGATACGACTGTACTACGCGTTGCTCCTGCCAGGACGTCATTACTGCCACCCATTGTTTCTTTTTGCTACGGCTGGACCGACGCGAGAATTCTGTCAGCGCCCTCTACTCAACATCAAACAGCACTGCAATCATGGAACCAGTCGTCAATGTCCTGTTAGACACCTTTCCAGGCCTTTCGCTGCCTCCTACGCTGTGCCTACCTCTCCCGGCATCATCGACCACCACTGACCTGCTGGCCACAATCGCAAATCTACTGCCGCCCAATCTGCCAAACACCACTCGCCTAATTCTTACGTCCAGCACAAATCGCTTGGTCCATGCATCTCCTACCACAACCCTTGCAGACCTCAGTCGACGGCCATCATGTCAGCATGGACAAGAAGCTGCTATGCTGCCTTTGCGGCTGTCAGCCCCCTTGATCGGTGGAAAAGGCGGCTTTGGCTCTCAGCTCAGAGCTGCAGGTGGCCGCATGTCTTCGCGCAAGAAGCGTCAAAATGCAGAACTGGCCACTGGGAGTGCTCGTAATTTGGACGGACGGAGACTGAGAACCATAACAGAGGCCAAGAATCTGGCTACCTATTTGGCCACAAAACCAGACATGGACAAAAAAGAGAAAGAAGAGAGGCGAAAGAGGTGGGAGCAGGTCGTTGAGCTGGCCGAGCAACGAGAAGCGGACATGCGCGCTGGCAAAGGACTGGATGGACGCAGAAAAGGCTTGAGTGATGAGTGGGTGGCAGAAAAGGAAGAGATTGGGGAGAATGTCAAAAATGCTGTCAAGATGGCTATGCTAGCGAACCAGCAGAAGCCCTCCACTACGGACAGCACTGCACAGGAAGACGACAGTAGTGGGAGTGGAGGATCTGCTGCCGGCAGTGAGGACGACAGCGACGCGGAAGATGTGATGGAGCTCGACGAGGATGAAATGGCACGGCTCAGGTCAGAAGCCGAAGCCGGAGACACGGATGCACTTTGGGTGCTTCAGCATCGGCTCAAGATACCAGCGCACCTACTGCCAAAGTCCAAGCCGCCTGTGCGACGATTCGCAGGATTTGACGACGAGGACGACGTCTCGAGCAGTGATGAGGATAACGACCAGAAGCCGGCCACGTTAGGGAAGGGCAAACAAAAGACTACCTCATAGCTTGTGCAGAAATCTATTCATCGCCTCATGATTGCTCGAGTGATGCATCGTTTGCCCTGCCCGAGGCTGTCGTTGCTCGGTTCTTTTGCATTCAGAATGTCGAACTCGCCTGGAATCAAGGCAAATGACACACCATGCGGAGTATCGCACTCCGGATATTTGTTTTATTCTCCCCCACGGATTTTCGCGACTGAATCCACCTTGGATGAGCGAAAGAGGAAGGATCAGACTATCTTAACGCCTCCAGATATGAACATCATGTCATGTATGACTGGAAGTGCTTCCTTCCAACAGATTCTGTTGGGATAGAAAAGGTGACACCCCCTCGCTCCTCGAAGCGTGTCACGAGCTTCTACAACTTTGCAATCTCATACTCGACCAACTGCTTCATAACCCTCTGCATTGAGTGCAGCCGCTGATCGACAGGGACACGAAAACATCCGGCGGTTGGCATATCGATCTGCCTTTTTCCTGTATATCGGGGACGTCGTTCGCCCAGGGCAATTGTCCAGAGTCCACTCATCATGGCTATCTCAGTCTTCCCGGCCCTTGCACTGGCAGTCCTTACGCTCCTATCTCTCTACAAATTCATCATACATCCCTTGTTGTTCCATCCTCTGCGCCACATCCCGCCGGCTCATCCGTCTATCCCCATTTTTGGCGACCTCTGGATCACATACCAACGTTACCGCGAACGCAACAATGCTGTTACATACGCGGCGCATCTCAAATATGGCGACGTTGTCCGCATGGGGTCAAATGAGCTCAGTATCAACTGTGTGGACAACGGCATCAGAACCATCTACACTGGTGGTTGGGAGAAGCACGCTTGGTATCCTCAGCGCTTCGGGAGCTATGGGTGAGTAACCATTGTTGATGACCTCGAAGGATTGAGTATGGTTATTGATGCTATGCCAGGGTCATGAACATGTTCTCGACCATCCGTAAGTTACTCCGACTTTCACGAATCACCCTTCGCCAGTGAGCCTTTGTTCTCTGAAACCTGTCTGGCACTTCATGGAGGCGGGCTTTCTATGTTTCATGGAAGAATGCTGCTTTTGCTGCCCTTGACTTCTTCTCCTCCTCGACGAACTTCGCCTTCTGAACTCATGCTGAGGACACTTTGGACCATTCACAGATCATACACCTCACTCCCAAAAGAAGCGCACAATGGCAAACATTTACTCCAAGTCGCATATAGCCGCTTCGCCACAGGTCGCCGCAAATTCGCACATACTTTTCTCAACACGAATCCTACCGCTGCTTCAGAGTCTTTCCGACAATTCTCAACCCACGGACGTGCATTCCTTCAATAATGCCGTTGCTATGGACTTCATGTCGGCCTACCAGTATGGCTTGAAGGCAGGTACCAATCTTACTCAAGACATTACGACGAGGCGAAGGATTATGCATGAATACCACTGCCGACGAGACTATGAGTTTTTCTCGGCCGAGACTCCCTGGATTAAGAGCATCACCAACAAGCTCGGAATCCCAGTCGTGCCGAAGTTCGTGGACGACGCCAACCAGTATCTCGAGGACTGGAACGCCAGCATGTGCCGTGCTGCGGACAAGTACCTCTCCAGCTCGACTGATGTTGCTGCTCTCTACCCAGGAGACGAGCCGGTAGTGTATAAGCAATTCAAGAATGGGATTAGTGCATTGCGTGAGAAGGATCCAATGGCGGGGAAGTCGATGTCTGATGTTCTGCTTCCTACTGTTCGACACGAAAGCCTCCAGCAAGACAACCAGGACACAACCACTGCGGAGATCTACAGCGAGATGCTGGATCAACTTGGTGCTGGTCATGAAACGTCTGCCATTGCACTGACCTACCTGTATTGGGAGATGTGCAAGAATCCAGAGCTGCAGAGTCAACTCCAAAAGGAACTGCAGACTTTAACACCTGCCATCAAGTGGCCGATGCCTGCAGGTTCTGACGCGAAGGACTTCAAGCTACCCGAGCCCAAGCAGATCGACGCCCTGCCGTTGCTCCATGCTATATTCATGGAGACCTTACGCCTACATACCCCTATCCCAGGAATTGAACCGCGTATCTCTCCCCATGTTCCCGGTGGCAATACCCTTGGAGAATACTCAGGTATTCCAGGAGGTGTGCGAGTGTCGGCCATGCCATATGGTCTGCACCGCAACGCGGCTGTTTTCCCCGAACCCGAGACTTTCAACCCATCGCGCTGGCTACCGTCATACACCTCACCGGACCAACTGAAGGAAATGCATCGATGGTTCTGGGCATTTGGGTCTGGCGGACGTATGTGCATTGGCAGTCATTTGGCGACGCAGGAGATCAAGCTGCTTGTTGCGGCAATCTATTCTAACTGGACCACGGAGATTGTCGACGATGAAGGGATCGAAGAGATTGATGCTTACACGACCAAGCCCAAGAGCAATAGGCTGATTCTGCGATTCAGGCATAACTGATGCAGACATTTGGTTTCTGAGCGACTACGGCTCTGGGCTGAGCAGTTGTGCTTGGGACATTGTCTCCATACCTAGTCAGTCGCATCTTCGCGCAAGATAAGGCTCCAAGGCGTTAAAGCGTTCCTCGAGTCGTACGTAGGCTCTGAGGTATCATGGTATGTAGTTGATGTGCATGACGAAACTTCCCTTGTGCTTTCCACGATCAACCACTCAAAGGCTCGACATCCTCGTCTACGATGAGCGAGTCGGGAGCAAGATCGGCTGTGAATAGTGGCTGCCGAGCTGCATAACATTGGTCAGCTCCAGATCTTTGCATGAGGTGTTCCATTGTCTGACAGAAAGGCTGCGATCTTGCCTGGCAGAACAATATGGAAATGTCAGATTGCCACCAGCAGAGATCTCTGTCAGACTGGGTCTTTTTGGATCTAGAAGTTATCTTCCCCAACGGAGATAGGACGATTTCAGCCGATAACAAGCATTCCGAGTATTGCTGGACGCTTCAAAACTCACGCAACAAGAACGAATTCAGGCTGAAGATAGGTAGTTGTAAATAGGTCTCTAGTACAGATCAGCCGAATCTCAACCTACTGCTTTCTCCTGGTTGTGCTGTAGTGTGAAAGCATAAAGATTGCTCGAGTCTGGGCCTGGGGAAATCGAGAGAAGCAGAAGGAACGGCTCAGAAGCTTGGCGAGTTTCTCATTAAACCGCCTGCGACAACCCGCCCGCAGTGAATTTTAAGAGGGACTTGATGATTGCCTTGCCATTGTTCGCCTGCGTGATTCAAGTCTAAATACCTTCAACTTCTTTCTCCCTTCCTCCAGCTTGTTCTCTTGTAGCCCGTCATCGACCTGGCTCCCTTTCACTTGTCCCGCACTAAAAGTCGTCCTATCGCGGCGAATCCCTCCCGCTCACCCTTGTCGCCCCATCCCGATTGTTGCTTTCTTTCCTCCAAGCAGCCGATTTAGCGATTGAACCTCCTCAAAATGGTCAAGGATACCAAATACTACGACATACTGGGGGTAAGTCGGTCCCAGAGACTCTCCACCGTCACTCAGGGAGGGCCCAGCTGACGCCTGACCTAGGTCGACCCCTCAGCCTCAGAGCCTCAACTCAAGTCAGCCTACAAGAAGGGCGCTTTAAAACACCATCCAGGTATTTCTGCCCTGGCTTCGCCGCAAGAAGGGCAGTAACTCACGGTTTGCAGATAAAAATGCACACAATCCCGATGCGTCCGAGAAATTCAAAGACCTTTCAAAAGCCTACGAAGTCCTCTCAGATCCGCAGAAGAGACAGCTCTACGATCAGTATGGAGAAGAAGGCCTTGAACAAGGCGGAGCAGGAGGCGGAATGGCCGCAGAAGATCTATTTGCACAATTCTTTGGCGGCGGTTCAGCATTCGGCGGTATGTTCGGTGGCGGAATGCGTGAGACCGGTCCGAAGAAGGCCAGAACAATCCACCATGTCCACAAGGTCTCTCTCGAAGATATCTACCGAGGCAAGGTCTCCAAGTTGGCCCTCCAGAAGTCCGTCATCTGCCCTGCTTGTGAGGGACGTGGTGGTAAGGAGGGTGCGGTCAAGACATGTACTGGCTGCAACGGTGCGGGTATGAAGACTATGATGCGCCAAATGGGACCCATGATCCAGCGCTTCCAGACCGTCTGTCCTGACTGCCAGGGCGAAGGAGAGACGATTCGCGACCGTGACCGATGCAAAGGGTGTATGGGCAAGAAGACTATTGTCGAGCGCAAGGTTCTTCATGTCCACGTTGACCGTGGCGTGAAGAGCGGGCATAAGATTGAATTCCGTGGTGAAGGTGATCAAATGCCAGGTGTTCTTGCTGGCGATGTTGTCTTTGAAATTGAGCAGAAGCCTCACTCAAGGTTCCAGCGCAAGGACGATGACCTGTTCTATCATGCTGAGATTGATCTGTTGACTGCTTTAGCTGGCGGTCAGATCTACATCGAGCATCTTGACGATCGATGGTTGACGGTCAACATCTTCCCTGGCGAGCCGATCACTCCTGGTACTATCAGGGTCGTCAAAGGCCAGGGTATGCCATCTTTCCGTCATCACGACCATGGCAATCTTTACATTCAGTTCGATGTCAAGTTTCCTGAGAAGAGCGAAATTCAGAACGTCGAAATGCTGGAACAAATTCTTCCACCTCGCATGCAACAGAAGCTCCCAGCTTCAGACGCAATGGTGGAAGATTATGATCTGGAAGAAGTTGATGTTCGCCAACAAGCTCGAGCACAAGGAGTGAGCGGAGATGATGACGAAGAAGATGGCATTCCTGCAGGTGCGGAGAGAATGCAATGTGCTTCGCAGTGATTACAATGTGACACGAAGGATACGAGAGCACGTCGACCAAAGAGAGTCAGGTCAGGATGATAAGAAGGGAGGCTCCTACAAGTCGATGCGAATGAGCTCCCTGCATTAGCGAGCGTGGGGGTTTCCGCATCCGATGCATCCAATCACTGGAGCATCTGCATGGGCCGGCGTTGATGGAAAGGTCTCATGGATTCGTCTCATGGCGTTTGCAATGGAATGCGCATGGATTGGGACCATGGTTGCACAAAGAATGGCTGTGCTGGATGACCTCGGAGGCCGAGCACTTGTAATGAGAACCGTTTTCTCGAGGGCTGCAGCGAATACTAGATAGCCATGCTTTGCAAGATAGAGCAGGACGAAAGAGGGATGGTCGTGGCGCGTTTGCAATCCGAGGGACGACCGTTCTTGATGAAATAAGAACAAGAAGTCTGTCGAACCGAATTCTGAACATGCGAGTGAATGCTGCCATACTGGCGTTATATGTTGCAACCTCCAATCTTACTAAAGTAATTCTATCCGGCGGTTCTTTTGGGACAACGGTATCCCCAGCTTTGATCTGAGGAACACCGATGATGAACGAGGGTAACTGGGCCCGACGCCGGGAATCTGATAACTAGTAATGGGCCCGAGCCGGGAATCAATGAGTACCTAAGGTACCTAGGTCGGTATGAATTGTGGGATGGTATCATTATAGCGAACATCGCGTCAGCATTTAGAGCGGTGACCAATGAGCCACAGACGATGATTATTGGATACCTAGGGATCAGGCCTTTACCGAGAACCATCCCAGCTGCTTGTACGAGTAACTACTAGCCTGGTGAGGCTTGTTGGGATAGCTGGCTCGCTGGGACTTGCAGGGGGGTCTGGTTCGCGACATGACAGGTGCAGCACGACGGGCCCTGACAGGTTCTTACCAAGGTGGAAATGGAGACTGACCTCAAAGGATGGACGAAGGAGGTTCGAGATGGACGAGCACGCCATTTCTCTCCTGTGAAAAATCATACTATGGTACCATGGCATGCCCCCTTCTTTTTGGGATTTCACTCATCAGTGATACTTGGTAATTACCAGGTAGTTGACAATTGAAGAAAAGGACAGAGACATGTGCAGCGGGCAACTCTGATCTCCACTAACTTACTGATGAAGTCGTCCAAGATCAGATTCCCGTACTTGTACTTGTAGAGCCTTAGCCGTGGGTCTCTTTTCCAGTGGAAGAATACGTAGTACAGTAGTACTCCGTAATATGCGCCGCGGTGGCCGGGAGCACAGATCAGGCTCGAGACAGTTCAGTACTGTACTCCGTAGCACTGTGGTAGGTTACTCGTACGTGTCCGAGGAGACCTTCATGTCCTTCCCAGCGCCTCGGATGTGCAAGGAAACCCAATTCATCGGCAGTAAAATTCAGCTTTTGCCCACTGGAGATACAGTACCAGGTAGCCTTGCAGTGCGTAAGTGCCTTGTGAATCTCAGGCGCCTAAGTCAAGGTATCATCTACCTTATAGCAATAGCATTGACTAAGAACAAACGTGACTTTCCTCCTCGTGTCTTGACTAGGTAATACCTACAAAATCAATCGACTTTTCCTTTCCACGAGGTGGCAGGTGGCAGGTGGAAAGTCGACGCGTGCGCGATCATGTTAGCTAAGGTCATTAATCAAGATGTCCATGTCGCTCCAAGGCGGACTGACGACGTGTGTTCTCCCATTTTCTCCCATCACGCATCACGCCTTCGATGGCGACATCGACCTGGAGGGCCCCCATTTCATCATTGCCCACAATTATGGTCCGAAAGTCTCTGGCTTCGCTTGCCATAATCCATTATTTCCAATAGATCTCGTCCTTCAAGATCTTGCTTCTTCTTCCTCTGCCCTATCAAGTCTAGATCTCCTTCTCTGCCTAGAGTCGGCAAAGCACACATGGTCTTCGCTTGACCCGTCTTGTCTGTGGGAGGCGCATGAGTTTGAACCCTCACATCACCGAATCTAGAACATATATCTCTGCCGACCCTGCCCCCTCCACTTCTCGTCTCTTTGTTCTTGACAGAAGCCCAAGTCCCCAACTGCCCTGACAATCGCTACCTGAGAGTCGGTCTCCGGAAGTGGTTTATCGCAAGTGTCAGGCTGTACGACCGTCAGTGTCATACGGAGCTCCTGGCCTACCGCCATCAGTGGTAGTGACAGACAGCCTTCACGTTCCCTCTCCCTCGCCGCGCCGGACTCGACTTCTTCTGGCTGCACGAGTAGCTTGTCAATCCTGCAAGCCACGACCCCCGACATAATCCTGGTCTATTGCTGCAGCCATTACGCCCAATCGCCGCAACACGCCTTGGCATCAACACGCCTGGACTAGGGTAGAAGCAGTCCGCCCAAGTCTAATCTTGATCCTCCCGCCGGACGCCCGCCCCTCCTTCTCCCCCCAGCTCGAACACCTCTTTACTAAAGGCCATCCACCGCCTTTTCCTCGTCCCTCAGGACATCAACTGTCCTGACTCCCTCTCTCGGGCAATCGCACGTCCGATCAGGTCTTTTGCTTCGAAAAGCAGATAGACGTCGCAATGACGTCCACTTCTTCCCAGGTCGGCCACGGCCTGGCCAAGGTCCTTGGGATCAACCTCCATGAACGTCAAGCTCAGAAGGACGCCGTGACACGCGGCGAATCCACGTACTCGATCAACACTGCTGATACGTATGTGGAAGAGGAACCAAGAACTATTGACTGGTTTCGAGATTTGGTTCCCAGTGGCCGTCAATGGGCCAGCTACGGTCGAGGCCTTTTCCCCTTTACCAGGTGGATTGGGCGATACAACGTTCAGTGGCTCCTTGGAGATCTGGTGGCTGGCATCACTGTCGGCGCAGTGGTCGTGCCTCAGAGTATGGCCTATGCCAAACTTGCCGAGCTTCCTGTCCAGTACGGCCTGTACTCCTCGTTTATGGGTGTCTTGATCTACTGGTTCTTCGCCACTTCCAAGGATATTACGATCGGTCCCGTTGCGGTCATGTCGACCATCACTGGTAACATCGTCAATCGGGTCGCCGAGCAGCACCCGGAAGTCCCTGGACATGTGGTCGCTTCAGCTCTCGCCATCATTTGTGGTGCCATCGTCTGCTTCATCGGTCTCATTCGCTGCGGGTGGATCGTCGATTTCATTCCTCTAACTGCAATCTCGGCTTTCATGACCGGTTCAGCTATCAACATCGCATGTGGGCAGGTTCCAACCATGATGGGTATCAAAGTCAAGGGGTTCAACACGAGGGCATCAACCTACCTGGTCATTATCAATACCTTGAAGTATCTTGGCCACACGAAAATCGACGCTGCCATGGGTCTGACTGCACTTTTCATGCTCTATGCAATCCGCTTCACCTGCAACCAACTGGCAAAGAGGTACCCCGATCGAGCCAAAACCTTCTTCTTCATTTCGACTCTTCGAACTGCATTTGTCATCCTCCTGTACACCCTCATCAGCTGGCTTGCCAATCGCCATCACCGCTCGGATCATGTCTTTCAGATCCTCGGGAAGGTTCCTCGAGGGTTCCAGGACGCCCGTGTCCCTGTAATAAACAGCGACATCATCAGCTACTTCGCAAGCGAGCTGCCCGCATCGGTTATTGTGCTTTTGATCGAGCATATTGCCATTTCCAAATCCTTCGGTCGGGTCAACAACTATACCATTGATCCCTCCCAGGAACTCGTTGCCATTGGCGTCACCAACCTGTTAGGTCCTTTCCTCGGAGCGTATCCTGCGACCGGGTCTTTCTCAAGAACAGCCATCAAGTCCAAGGCCGGCGTCCGAACACCTTTCGCTGGTGTCATTACCGCTATTGTCGTCCTTCTGGCAATCTATGCCCTTCCGGCAGTCTTTTACTACATTCCGAACGCATCACTTTCAGGTGTCATCATCCACGCTGTCGGTGACTTGATCACACCTCCAAACACCGTCTATCAATTCTGGCGCGTCTCACCGATCGAAGTCCTCATCTTCTTTGCCGGCGTGTTTGTCACCATCTTCACGTCTATTGAGAACGGTATCTACACAACGATCTGCGTCAGTGCGGCAGTTCTTCTCTTCCGCGTCATCAAGGCAAACGGCCATTTTGTCGGCAAAGTCAAGGTCCATTCCGTCATCGGTGACCACCTGGTCGAAGACAAATTCCACGACCAAGCGAAGATGTCCGACGACGATCGAGCGGTGCGAGATATTTTCCTCCCCCTCGATCACAACGACGGCTCAAACCCATCCATCCACGTCGAGGCGCCGTACCCTGGAGTCTTCGTCTACCGGTTCTCCGAGGGCTTCAACTACCCCAATGCCAACCACTACACCGACTACCTTGTCAAGTATATTTTCGAGCATACCCGCCGCACTAATGAACACTCCTGGCCCCGCCCAGGCGACCGACCATGGAACAACCCGGGCCCGCGCCGAGGCAAGAGCGAGGCCAATCGCTCGCATCTACCCACGCTCAAAGCCATCGTCCTCGACATGTCGTCCGTGAACAACGTCGACGTGACCAGCGTGCAAAATCTCATCGACGTCCGCAACCAGCTCGACCGATACGCCTCGCCCGATAGCGTGCAGTGGCACTTCGCCTGCGTCAACAACCGCTGGACCAAGCGCGCCCTGGCCTCCGCGGGTTTCGGCTACCCGTCCGCCCCGCAGGAAGAGTACCATCGATGGAAACCGATTTTCAGCGTCGCAGAGATCGGCGGATCCGCTTCTGCAGCCGCCCAGGCCGAAGCCGAAAGCAACCGACGCCTCTCGCGCGTCCACACGGACGAAGAGAACGGTCATATACGCTCTCACTCTCGCACGAGCAGTGGCCACGGCGTCACCAGGACCGACGCCATTGAAAAAGTGCACCACTACAAAGACGACCCCAGCACCGACTCGGGTTCACGCGACAGCCCGGATCTGTCGAGGGAGATCACCAACAGCAAGGCGTACAACAGAGTGTCGTCCAGGAAAATGGCGGTCGTGCAGGGCTTGAATCGCCCGTTCTTCCATATCGATTTGACCAGTGCGGTCCAAAGCGCCATCGCCACGGTCGAGCATCAGAATCAATTGAGGGCCGCGGAGCAGCCGGTTGACGAGGACAGGAAAGACGGTGCTTAATTTTAGTGGGTGGTTGATCGTTGTTGTTACTCTGCAGACCATCGACGGGGGCTTGATGTTGGCGAGCTGCTTGAAACTGGATATTTTGAACGTACTATACATATTATGTGAGCTGTGAGCTGTATCGCTAAACACTATATATCGTAACATCATAATCTGCAGATCCTCAAGAAACCATCAGCTTCATTCCAAGCCGCTTCGAAGTCGCCTTCTTGCTGGGAAGCCTTACCGCTTTGGCCGCTTCTTAACACCAATTTTCAGCGTAGTAAGGCTGCTCACTCACCGCGTAGAAAGTGCTACGAGTTAAGGTGTGACTTTCACCTGGAGACTGAGACTTCGGATGCAGTGCAGTGAACAATCTACGTGGTAGGAGGCCTCCTGTTCAAGGGGGAGCCCAATTGCTGTTGACGCAGCCTCGTCACCCAGGTGCCCGTAGCCTCGTGCTATATTGTCACTTCTGATTGGGCGATGACGGCGATGAGGATCTCTTTGTCTCACTCGTGCCACGAAGTCCGAGTCTTTTCCATCGTCGTTTTCTTCTCAACCCCCAACCATGTACGGACATGTACACAGTCTGTGAGGATGCAAATGACCCTCTTGTGTGTTGATCACGGGTGGCGATAAGATGAAGTAGTTTCGGATTATATATTATAGGAACAGCGCATGGTTCCGTCCCAAACTTCGATCGGCATTTCCGGTGTGGATGGCGCGAAGAAGGAGACTTCCGAGGGGCTGTAGCATAGCCTCCTGGCCTCAAATACCGATTGAGTCGGACCGTGTCGATGAGAGAACATGTTTGATTCGGTATTCTTGTTGAGGTGTGCCACCATTGTCAATCGGTATGACTCAGGTACGTGCAGGGTAGCATAATTGGGAACGGCATGGCAAGAACACGTCCTCGTCATTCAGAGAACGGTCCAGAATGCGTCCCATAGCCGGCGCAGCTCAAAAAGGCGGTGCAATAGCCGCATTTTGACCGCCTTGGAGTGCATGCGGTGGGAGAGGAATAGTAGACGCATGAGTGCGTGTAGGTAGAAAGCTCCCATACAGCGAGCCAGCGCCCATAGCTGGATGGCGGCGACGAAGTTGTGGCCGGTCGGTGAAGGCGTGTCGGCGATGTCCATGGCTGTGGTACGTACGTAGGTGTGCTTTGGCTGTGATCGAGGCCCAGATGGCCAGGAGCGAAGATGGTTTATTACCTATCTTGTTTACAGTATTGATTCTTGTGAAGAAAGAGTACACAGTAAGTAAGTTGATTTTTAGGAGACCGGTATGAACTGATGGACTGGGCTTTCGTGTTTGACGTGCTTCAACTGACAGGAGACAGGATACTGGATGTCAACAAGGGGTTGAATATGGCTTGGGATTTTAATTTCCGGTGCTTCAGCGCACGGGCAGGACCCTTCGCACGGGTTTTCTTCATCGAGGCTTCCCTTCGTCGTGTGTGACAAGATGATCATGATCGAAGTCGTGCCTGAGAAGTCGGTATCTGAAAGCTGACAAGAGGGGCTGCATGGGGTGGGAGAGATAAGATACGAGGCTGTGGTGGTGAATGTTAATAGGAGCTGGTCTGACAGAAGAATTGGCGCGAAATATCACATATTGCACACGATTGAAATGTTTGTCAGACACAGGTATATTTGAGAACTGAGGTTCCAGGTTGTGGACAAACCTCGAGGCGCTCGTCTTCTTCATAAACTTCCATTTGTGCTGCGTACAGATTGCCAGTCTGCTGTGTTGAGGCACTACTCTCAGCCATACTTTCGCGACCACAACTTGTTGCCAATATTGAGATTACGACGAAAGACAACGGTGCCATTGAAGATGCGCTGAAGCCCGGCTGGGTCGGAACCGAGAACGAGTGATGAAGCGGATGTTCCGCACTTATCTGGTACTACTGGGGGACCGAGGTACATTCTTCACGACTCTTGAAGCTAGAAGACGTCAGCGATAACGTTGACAGGTCTGGTTGATTCGCAAACCAGAAAGCCTTGCGAGTGGGAACGGCCTTGACGGCACAACGGACCATGGAAAATTCTGCTCGGACTGCATCTCCGAAGTGACAGGGGCGTGCAGGGGGACAGTCTACAGTATTTGCGAGTCGATAAAGATCTGCCGTTTTGGCCTTCAGCTTTGCCTTCAACCTGGGCCTGGCTTTGTCATCGGAATGGGCCGAGTGATCAATGCACCTGGCGATCTCTTGAAGACGGGAGCTACGAGTATGAAGAGCCACAGAGCTAACTTGGCTCTCCCGAACGACTGAGAATCGCTTGCCCGAACTTTCTGCGCGTCGCTCGCTTGTCTCGCTTACCTTCCGCATGTTTCCCCTGCAATGGATATCGTCTGGTCTTCCCACCTTATGAAGCTGAAACCTTGCTTTGTCAAATGAACAGGGTCAACGGTATGCTGGAACATCAAAGACATCTTTTGGTGGAGTTCAGACCCATCAATCGTCCCTTCCGAGCCCCGTACAGACCTATGAATTTTCACCTTTCAGAGATTTCTCGAGAAGTTGTCCCGCCAATTCCTCCTGACTTCACCATGATGTCAATGTGCAACAGTCCAAACGCATGTGCAGCCTTGTCGCTTTGTAATAGCAAACTTTGGAATCGGATCGAGTATTGAGACTTGTCCCAAGGTAAGAGTATAAATTGTGTTCCCCCGGTCGCAAACTGGGCTATCAACAAGTTATACCAAAAGATCTCCGACATAGAAGCAATCGCAACTAGTCCTGACCATTTACTTCGAAACACTCTTTGTTATTCTAGGACCTGAACAGACAGACTCTTCAACATGGTTGACATCAAAGTTTTCAAGGGCGGCAAGGACGGAATCGTCGAAGGCACCACCCACAAAGACATTGGCGCGGATGAAGTCCTGCTCAAAGTCACTCACAGTGGCCTCTGCGGCACCGACATCCATTATAAGACCAGCGACATCGTTCTTGGCCACGAAGGTGTTGGTGTTGTTGAGCAAGTGGGCGCAAATGTGACAATGTTCAAGAAAGGCGACCGGGCAGGCTGGGGTTACGAGCACGATTGTTGCGGACACTGCAAACAATGTCTTCGTGGGTACGAGACCTTCTGTCCCGAACGTCAAATGTACGGACTCGCAGACTTGGACCAAGGCTCCATGGCGTCTCACGCCGTCTGGAAGGAGAGCTTCTTGTTCCAAATCCCAGAAGGCTTATCGTCTGAAGACGCTGCCCCTCTGATGTGTGGAGGTGCGACCGTGTTCACTGCTCTGCAGCTACACGGTGTCAAGTCAACCGACAGGGTCGGCGTTATTGGAATCGGAGGGTTGGGCCATCTCGCCATCCAATTCGCCGCTCGGATGGGTTGTGAAGTCGCCGTCTTCTCTGGCACAGACAGCAAGAAAGAGGAAGCGATGAAACTCGGCGCGACAGAGTTTTACGCCGTCAAAGGCCTCAAGGAACTCGACATCAAAGCACCTATCGATCACTTGCTCGTCACCACCGGCTCGCAGCCTGACTGGCACATGTACATGCCTATCATGGCACCATTGGGGACTGTTTACCCCTTGACGGTCGCTAGTGGTGACTTGACTGTGCCATACATGCCTCTCCTCCTGAGCGGACTGAAAATTCAAGGCAGTCTCGTGGCTGCAAGACAGGTCCACAGGGAAATGCTGGAATTTGCCGCCGCCAAAAACATCAAGCCTATCGTTCAGACATTCCCTCTGAATTTGGACGGCATCAACAAAGCTTTCAAGACGCTGGAAGATGGCAACATGAGATATCGTGGTGTTTTGGTAGCACAGTAAAGCGGATGGTTCTTGGATGCAATGGTTGAGCGTTTTTTGTCGTCATGTACAGGCAGATTTGTACAGCAATTAGTATAGATCTCGCAATCTACTACCTCCTGCCACCTATTCTTGTTCCTACTCTGTAAGATTAGTATGTTCAAAGGCTCCAGTCATGGAAAAGGGTCGGTCAGAACGAAGGCTAGAGACTCGTTCTGACCAAATTCATCATCGTCACTCGTGGCCTTGAACGCTGCGTGGAAGCTCGCAGAACATCATTTCGGCAACGAAAGCATCCTCATGACTGAAAGAGGGATTGTCGACTGGTGCGCAGGACGCGTCAACAATGATGATTGATGTTTCGCTTCTGTGGGGGTTGTAGGTGGCTTAGACAGGCAGAGCGAAATTGTACCTTGACCCTCCCCTGAAAAGTTTGTCATACGAGATTTCGTTCCTGCGTTGAGCTTTGCTAGAGCAATATGGCCGTGTGATATGATGGCACGACTTTCGACGATACCCAGGTAACATCAGGTCTACAACTTGTCTTGATCGAAAGGACAAGAAATGACTTGAAGAGGACAAGCACCTCTTGCCGTGAAGCACGTGGACAAGATCCACGACGCTCATGCCAAGCTTTTGCCCGAGGATTATCCGACATTCCCGCCTCGCCGCCTCCCCAGTCGCAGGTCGAGGTCGCAGGTCGCAGCTAAGGCCTTCCGATTTCCTTGCTTTCGTGCCTTATCGAGTCGTCGGCACAGCAAGGTCGAACCCCTCCTTTTCAAGATCTGGCTGGAGCCGGACGTACATTGGGCTACCATGTTGCTGAAGCCCAAGGAGGATGCGGGCGACAGTCAAACCGGCGCTGATGTACGCGGCCTTCGAAAGATTCGAGCTCAGAGCCATTGGACATGGCGACCACTCACACTCATTACCACGGCGCTCGCCCTCTTGTCGCTCTCTATCATCCTTCGCTCCTCACTCAAGCTCCAAGTCGATCCTCAAGGATGCGTCATGTCAATGATGAGCCCGACATACATCAAACTATCGGGCTTCGATACGGAACACTCGCGCTTTGCGACAAAGTACTCATTGTACCTATATCGGGAAGAGGGGGTAGATGAATACACCCAAGATAATATTGGGTTGAGAGGAGCACCGGTGCTTTTTATCCCAGGCAATGCTGGGAGCTACAAACAAGTTCGGTCCTTATCTTCCGAAGCCTCCCGTTACTATTTCAACGTCCTCCGACACGATGCCAACCGCGTCAAAGAGGGTGTAAGATCCTTCGACTTCTTCACGATTGACTTCAACGAGGACCTGTCCGCTTTCCATGGCCAGACCCTGCTGGACCAGGCCGAGTATGTGAACGAAGCTGTGGCATACATCCTCTCTTTGTACCACGACCCGAATCGACTTCGGCGTGACCCATCGTTACCCGACCCAAGCTCTGTTATACTTATTGGGCATTCCATGGGTGGAATAGTGGCGCGTACTGTGCTTGTGACGCCAAAGTACCAGGCAAATTCGGTCAACACCATTATCACGATGTCGACACCTCATGCGCGTCCACCGGTCACATTTGATGCAGACGTCGTCTCTCTATATCAGCAAGTGAATGAATACTGGCGCGAATCGTATCTGCAGAGATGGGCAAGCAATAATCCGTTATGGCATACGACTCTGATCTCAATTGCTGGTGGCGGGCGAGACACCACAGTTCCTTCGGATTTCACCAATATCGCGTCTCTGGTCCCAGAAAGCCACGGATTCACCGTCTTCACTTCGGGCATTCCAAATGTCTGGACATCCATGGATCATCTTGCAATTACTTGGGCGGATCAAGTGCGGAAGGTCATTATAAGGGCCTTGTATGATGTTGTTGATGTTCGTCGTGCTGGACAAACGAAGCCGCGTGCTGAACGAATGAAAATCTTCAGAAAGTGGTTTTTAACCGGCCTGGAAGAGGGATCATCCAAAAACCTTCGAGACACAACACACGAGGTTCTTCTCACCTTAGGCGACGGATCAAAGTCTTCCGTGGCCAAAAGTAACAGTGTCACCATTCGACAAATTGGTGCTCAAGATGAGATGTCTGCGGTTTTGTTGCCCATTCCTGTCGTGGACAATACCACTGCAAAACGCTTTTCGTTCCTGACTGATCAGCAAATGGACGCCCAAGGCAGTTTCGAGAAGATGGAAGTCCTGTTTTGCAGTGCGTTCCCTCTTGCGGGAGGGTTGACATCAATGCCACTGCCCGTTCAACTTGACCTTTCTTCTGGCGATGCCAGCGCCACACGATTGGCCTGCAAGAAACCTATGGGAGATAACATACAGCTTCCAGCGTCCACCAGGCTGTCTCAATTCTCATTTGATCAGCCACCCAACCCTTTCACATATTTGAATTACGATCTCCGGGATCTGCAGGATCACCAGTTTGTGGCCATTGTTGACAAGTCTACCGAGATTAGCAACAACTGGGCATACGCTGAGATCGTCTCCGACTCGAATTCTGTCGTCGATTCAGCTGTTGGTCTTCCTCGGCTTCTTCTTCGAGGCCTCAATGTCGAGCTTCCGCCGAACCGGCCGGTGGTGACGGACATTCGTGTCTCATCGATCCGATCCAGCCTGTTGACTTATTCACTTCAAGTCCGCCAACATGGCTGTGCTGCGGATACCGAGCTCTTTACACCCTTGGTACGGCAACATATTGACAATCCGCACGAGTCGAAATATTTTGTCAACTTCAAACAGGGCGATGTCAATCTTCATGGAGTCGCCCCGTTCATGCCACCAGCGCTGGACGGTCGCGAACCCCAGGCTGGTGTTGCTTTTCAAATCTGGTCAGACCCCACGTGCAACTCTTCGTTGGAGATTCGCCTGCGAGCAGATCCTATTGGCAGCCTAGGAAAACTTGTGGTCAGATACAGGACTGTCTTTGCCGCATTTCCGTTGTTGGTTGTTGCTATGGTCTTGCGGAAACAGTTCAGGGTCTATGACAGTTCAGGTGTCTTCATTTCGTTCTCGGAAAGCTTGGACCAGAGCCTGAGGCTACCACTGCCAGTTTTATTACTCTCGATGACCTTCTTTGCTACTGCATTTACATCAGCGAGCTCTGCCAGCACACGGTCTGACAGTCACCAACAGAAAAACGGCACAGCTGTCGACTACACGCAGAATGATCTCCTTCTTGGATCACAGGACACATTTTTCTGGTTTCTCGTTCCTTTGGCCGGTCTACTCAGCGTCGGCGCATGCGTCATCTTGAACTACGCAATTCTTGCCTTGCTCGATCTTTTCGTCACCATCTCCGGCTTACTTTCTCAGCGGTATGTCAAGATTGACGACAGTGAAAAGGGCATCGCTTCCGCCTTTGTTGCAAGCACCCCTCGACGCCGAGCTATCAACACCGCTGTTCTTTTATTTCTCGTTGCAACCGTTATACCCTATCCGTTTGCCTACGTTGTGGCTTGCATTGTACAGCTTATGACTTGCGCGCGAGCGTTGCGTTGCGCAAAAGAAACCAGTGCTGGGCCGGCGCATAATTTCTTCAACTACACTTACTCGATACTCATTCTAATGCTTTGGGTCTTGCCTATCAATTTGCCGGTCTTGGTTGTCTGGATACATAATATGGCGGTGCACTGGTTGACGCCGTTTTCATCACACCATAATGTCTTGTCAATAGCGCCATTCATCCTCTTGGTCGAGACTCTCTCAAGTGGAATGATGGTGCCGTCTGTTCGATCTCTCAGATGGGCAACAAACTTGTTGTTCTTCGCGTTGGCAGTCTATTCGGCGTTGTACGGCATGACATACGCTTACAGGTTACATTACATTGCGAACATCATTGCTTTGTGGCTGGTTCTGTTACATTTCTCGAACTACCAACGGCGCACTTCCACCTAGAAAGGACTCACCATACGGAGAGCGGATGGGCACGATAAATGGGTTTGATGTTGATGCTCTCTGCTAAGCCCGCCGTCCAGGTAGGAGCATATCCGACGTCAACGTCGAACTCCTGGGCTTTGCTTGTCGACACGCGGGAGGCATTTGCTACGCCTGCGAGGTTCGTATGGCGGCCACCTCGAACCAGATCTTACGGGACGAATAAAGGAGGATACGACGATTTTCGCTCCGGTTTGGTCGATCGAACGAGCACAAGCTGTACATATTTTGAGCTCACCGAGAATGAACATATCTGCGATGCACGACTTTTACCCTGGCACTTCCATACTGTGATCCTTACGCTTCCTCTTCCCAACTTCATTTCATTCTCTTTCATCCGCTGGTGACTTGTTGGATGCTCCTCCTTGTCCAAAGCAGGCCGGAAGCTGCACCTTCTGGATCCTTCCGGTTGCGCTTGCCGAATTACTTGTCCAATATGACCTTGACTGGCGCTCGAGTCATCCTCAACCATCAGCACGTATCAGTTTCTTGCTATGACATTCACAGCAGCCGTCATTCTCTATTTTGCAAGGTCTGGTGCATCAGCACCCAGTTTGCTGCTCTTTTCCATTGCAAACATGGGCATTATGAAACCCCGATTTGCTCACTTCTCTCGTTCACGCACTATTTTTATGAGGATGAAAGGCGCTATCCTCATATCACTTGCACCCATGTCGTCGATTGCAAGACCTTTCCTTACGAGCTACCCGCTATCCGAGTCCGAAGTCCGTCTCGTCGACAGCTCCAAATCTGCCTCTGCCAATACTCCCCCCGCTACCTCACAAGCTGGCGGCAAGATTCCGTACAGGCCTCAAATGAGTACACGAGAGAGAAATACAGTCCTGATATCATTGTTGGCCGTTCCCGTGCTGCTATTTCTCGGCCTAAGAGTAAGACAGTGGTGGAAAAGAAGGGTTGAACGGCGGTTCTGCAAGAAAAGACACTTGTCGAGGCTCTACAACAGAAACGGCTGTTTCAACATGGACTCCCTTGACGAGAAAGAATATCATGGCGAAACAGGTCGCTTACAGAAAGTGGTCCTGGATATAATGGACTTTTGGAGGCCGCGACATTGGGCACTCCTATGGCTGGACAAGAGAGAAAATAGGCGAAGACTTAAAATGGAGAGACGAAGACTTAAGATGGAGAAGCGAAGACTTAAGATGGAAGAAGGTCGATTCCGGGCAGACCCAGTGGTGGACAGGCACTGGCCCTGGAACTTTCCTGATGGGGTCTCAGACATTCGCGTCATGGGAGTCTATGGAGCAAATGCTGGGGTCACCTCAAAGGAGCCGGAACCCGGTGAAGGTCCCGATGAAAAGGAGCTGGCAAATATGTATGAAAGGCAGGCAGAGGAGGTGCCTGAACTCTTTGCCGAACTCTTTGAATCCCTCAGCGAAGAAGAACTAGCAAATATGCTTGCAACGCAGGCGGAGGCTCTTCGGCGACTTGTTCCTCCTTCCAAAAGGCCTGTAACCGTTGCCCCTGAGAGGCACGATGGACAGTCAACGCCCTCGACAATTACAAGTGATGAGGCAGTGGCAACATACCAGGGCCAGAAGTCTTTTGAGACATCGCAAGCCTTCAACAAGCGGAGGAAGACCAGCCGCACATGGCCCAAGAATACATCTTTACCTGCCCCGACCCACGGACGATTATCTTCACGCATTCAAAAGAAGGCCAGGAGCAGTGTTTCAGCCGAGCCCTAGAGTTCACCAGGAGCCGTGGGTATCTACGGATGTAGAACAGCCGCCAGCAGAGCCGCGCCCTCCCGAGGCGAATGTCTTGTCCGCCACGACTCAATCGATGTTAAGTGCTTTCGCCGACTTTCAAACGCCACCGTCGTCGAGGGAAGTTCAAGTTGCTGGCGAAGAGAAGAGTGTCTGCTGAAGCCTTGTAAAGTACCAGACGTACTTGGTCAGGCTGCTCAATGTGAGGTATTCGCACGTCTTGCAGCCTCCTCCTGTTTGCGTCCACTCTCGCACCGCTGTCACTGTCATCGCTTAGTCGTCGAAGACTTTTCCTTTGCCGTGCAGAACCATCTGGAAACGATAGCTTTCGTGAAGCAAGCAATCCATTTCTTTTTGTCCGCTTCGAACCGGCACAGTGACATTGTCTCATCAGTCTACTGGACTGTGAATCATTGTCCCTTCTTCCGTAGGCCCTCTGTCAAACGGTTTGTCTTGTCTTCGCCACTGTCTCCATGTCAAAAACCTCTGCTCAAGACGTGACATCCGTGCTATCTAGCTAAGAGCTTACCAACCTACCGGTCAACGATGCCTCCACCAGCACAACCTCCTTTCCGACCAGGATCTAGCGCAACACCATCCTTACCCCATTCTGTTCGCAGTCATAGTCGATGGCCCCCTTCTCCAGGATTCTGGGTTGGAGTTACATTCTTCATCATTGCCATGGTTTGTTATGTGGTGGTGTACTCGTACTTCGCGTCACCGTACTGGTTCGTGCGTCTCAAAGCATTCCTGGGCTTCTCACCAAGCAAGCGGACTCCGATATCACAACGTCCGATCATGTGGGGCCTTGGACTTGATGATTCTGAGGCATGCGAAATCGGGATCACGCGGCCGCAGCGAGCCTACCTTTCGTCAAAAGAGACATTGCTGCCCATGTACGAACCGGCCATGAGGAATTTCAGTAACGAGGTCCTGGTGGGTATTTTGAACTTGGAGGTCCCGCCTGGAGCGAGGCCGCCGTCTTATCGGTCGAGGTTGACGTGGGACTGGGAATGCCTAGAGCAGGGCCACCATCTTATGGATCGAGGTTGAGGTTGGCGGGGGACTGGGAATGCCTCGAGCCGGGCCACCATCTCATCGTTCGAGGTTGAGATTGGCGTGGGACTGGGAAGAATCAACTGGAGAAGAATTGAAGACAAGAAGCAAACCAGCACCAAAAATAACGAGAGGAACGAGAGGAATAACGGACGACGGATGGCAACCATGATGACAACACAATGAGCGTCTGAGACCGATGGCTGAAGAATATCAGATGTCAGCATTGAGATCGGGCAGGATACGCCAGGAACGAGATCGTTGATGAGAGATAGTATCAGGACACGAGGAGTGAGAGCGGTTGGGTCAGGATAAACGTCAGTCACGCCAGTCCAGTTGGGGGAAAAAGGGCGCAAGCACTTGCTCAACAGGCTGCACCAGGCTTCACTGGCACCCCGGATTTTCCATTTAGGCGGGGCCACTCGGGGCGTCCTTGGCAGCTCGGCAGACGAAGCTTGATTGGTTTTAGGCATCACACTGAATCCTGCGCATCCGAAGAGGACCGGCCGAGACAACGATAGAGGGCAAAATGTCAGGTGCTTCTATGATGCTACCCACCTTGGATACCTAGTGTTTGCCTGTCTTTTGCCATCATTGTCGTGCTGTACCATGGCCTAGGTCAAGTGTCCGTCGTCGTGCGGAGTAACTTCACCACTGTTACCGCGGTACTCACCATCGTTTTGGTTCTTTACAAAGTCCGCAGTCCGGAATGTAAATGATTTCGAAGCAATAGCCCTCGCACGACACCCTTAACCCAACTCAATTCGTCTGATTTAAATCAAATCAGACTGCCTTTCCCAACACCACCATCGTTGGCATCTCTGAAATGCATCCATCCAAGGCACCTGACTCGTCGCCTACTCGGTCCTCCCTCGTCCAGTCTTCTCGTCCCCAATCCGTCGACTCACATCACAATTCCAGTCCACATCACACACCTCTTCTACACAACTTGACCCAGCGCCTTCGCAAAGGCTCCAATACCAGCAGCTCGAACAGCTCGGCCGATGGCACAGCACATCCTGCACAGGTTGGACCTGCGTCGGGGTCGGATCCTGTGAAAAAGACGGAGAACTCGCGCGCCACGAGGAGGGTGCTGTTAGGTATGGTGCGGGATGATTGGGAGTACCCTTCGACCGCCGTGAAAGATAACACAGGCCTGGGCCTGCCGCATCGCGAACCTCTTGGATACAAATTGAGAGAGGAGTCGCTCTCGGATATCGAGGCTGACGAGGCGAGAGAAAAAGCAACCGCGGCGAAGAAGCGTGCGAGCCATGCACATGCACATGCACATGAACGTGGAAAGATGACGGACCCCTATCGGTTCGAAACCCCCGATGCCGTGGGCCATGTGATTGCCGAGAGGAAGCGGAAACGCAGGAAATTGGTCGCAGAGGAGATGAGTTACAATGACGGGTTGAGAGTGTGGATGAATCGAAGAGACGCATGGACTGGGGCGGTTAGGCGAAGACCGAAGGACTCGGCGATGTCGGCGAGGTCGTCACTGGTAGCAAAACGAGATCGAGGTACTGGTGACGGACACGAGCAGGATGGTGGTGGCAGACAAAGGCCGAGTCACTTTTTTCGGAGGTCGTCGAGCATGCTTGCTCATGGGCTTGGACCTGGCCATGTGAGGGACAAGTCCGGGTCATCGGCCGTCGCTGGCGACAATGCATCGCCTACTGACACCGGCCCGACGTCGTCGCCGACACGGTCCCATGCAAGCCCGGTCGCAGGATCGTCCATTGATAGCAGCATCGAATCTCCCAGCGCGAACACGAACACGAACACGAATAAAGACAAAGACGGCGACAAGGGCATGGACAGAGAGAAGGACGAGGGCGAGGGCGAGGGCGAGAACAACGAGGGTCCCTGGCTGCCCATATTCCCGCCCCTGCTACCGCCCGACGACTCGCTACGCGACCGAATCAATGCGAAAGCCTATGCGACGATATATTCCAAGATCGTGGTGCAAGGGTTGGCGCCCAATGTGCCCATCCCGTTGGTCCATATGATCCCCGCGCTCGTGGCAGGCTGGAAGGCCGAAGGAAACTGGCCGCCTCAGCCAGCGAGTATTGCTGCGGCCGACGTAAAGAAGGGCAGGAAGTCCAGTGCGTTTGCGAAATGGCATAAGGAGCACGCTCACGATTCCAAGGCTGTGGATGGACAGGTGGCGCTGCATGAGCGCGAGGATGGCAAGAGTCGCGTCAGACGGAGTATCAGTATGATGAAGCGCGTCTTGGGCGGCGGAGGGGACGAGGGCGAGAGGGGGCTGGAGGAGTTGGGGATTGAATTCCGAGAGCAGGATGAGGAGGAGATGGAGAAGAATGTCACGCTCAATCGAGGGCTTGTTGAGCATTAGGTTTGCGTTCTTAGGTTCCTGCGTTGTGAGATGCAGGGTAGGCCTCTACGAACTGTCCTGTCATCGATCGTCTGCCTCCGAGCTTTGAAAGGGATTTGGACACAGACTTGACGAGCACGGCGAGTATGATGAGAGACGAGTGGTGGTAACGAAAATGTACACTTCCTGGTGCCTAATGGGCTAGCCCGCATTGTCGGAGCATCTCCGAAGCAGGACTATGACACTGTTGCTATGCAAGATTAAGGACATTCAAGCGCCATCCTTGCGCAATGTGGGAGGGGAAAAGAAGAAAACCGTCCGAGAATGGGCCTGACGCCATTGCAATCCAATATCCAAGAAAAGCAACTTCCCAGCTTCATCAAATCATGCTCTCTCTGTCCGAGAACCGGTCTGAAGCCATTGCTATCCAACAGCCAAGAGAAGCACTTTCCAGCTTCACCAAATCATGCTATGTCTCTGACCGAGAACCGGCCTGACGCCATTGCTATCCAATATCCAAGAAAAGCACTGCCCAGCTTCGTCAAATCATGCTCTCTCTCTGTCGGGCACAGTGTAGCAGCTACCCAGACGAGTCCAGAGGTATTCCAGACGTCTTCCTGTGGTATTCGGAGTCGCGAAGGTAGGGCTAGTCGTGTCGGAGACCTTGCGCCAGCAACAAAGATCACGGGCAGCGATGGTCATCAATCTTGGCTTCGACATATGCTTCAATCCGGCCGACCAATTTGATCTCGCGCAAGTTGGGGGCGTGAAATTGTGTCAGGCATGTCTCTGCGAAACGCCCGGCGTGTGGAAGGATGTCGGCGAGCGTGCGATAGAAGAGCGTAAGTGCGACTGTGGTTACTTGAGTGTCGAGGGAGGGCACCTCCGGACGTGTGAGAATGTCGACGGAGAGTCTCAAGGCAGGATAGTCGAAGGCGCTGGAGCATTGGACCATCGCGTTGCACAGTTCCACCACGGCGGCCATGAGACGGGCGGAGCGCTCGAACTTGAGAGTCATGGTTTCAATTCCGGGAGCATGGGTTGCGAGCATTTTGAGCGTCTTGGTATAGCCGAAGACACGACCCCCTCGGCAGTCAAGAAAGACTTCTTTGAGTTGGTCGGTGATGTGGTATTGGAGGGGCTCGGCAAGGGATAGAGTATCCCAGTCGACACAGAACTCGTTGGAGCGGTAGACGATACCGGCGGCTTCGGCATTGATTTGCTTGCAGACGCATAGCAGAGCAGCGAACGTGTTGCTTGTTCCTGGTCTCAGTCGGCCAAATCTGGAAACCACCCGGATCGGTCGGCTGTCTTGAAAGATGGGATGTTCGTAGGTCAGCGCGTATTGGTAGATTTTGAGGCGGATTTCCACAGAGAGGTCTTCGAGGAGGTGGCACTTCGCGGCCGCGCAAGGTGCTGCTGCAGGTGCAGGTGCAGGAGGAGCGGCTCGCCAGGTAACTCGACGAGTTGCTCTGTCTCTGGAAGAGGGAATCATGATGGCGCTCATGATTGTGGTCCGCGAGGCTGCGTGTTAGGGGTATGCGCTGCTTTAACAAGTCTGTTTTTCATTGTGGTGTGAACTTACAGATGAGGACACATTGCCAAAAGCAGCGGCAATGTCATTTCACGTGCTGTGTTGTTGTTGGGAACGTACCTGTTGTGAATGTGCCTCACCCCTGGGTGAAAAACCGGGTGACGGTGTCACTCATAGTGAATGTACGTGCATAATGAATTGTCATTGTGCACAGCTCCCGCTGGCGCTCCAAAAGCTCAACAATTCTGGACGTATCATCAAGGTCCAACACGATATCAAAAGCTGTACAAGCAAGGATAACTACCTAGTTGGAAATTGTGAAGAACGTCAGATAGAAATGGCTTGAGTCATGATTTTTGATATAGGGGTCACGCCCGATTCATACGCGACACTGGATCTCGGACGCGATCTGCAGGTACCGATCCGAGTAAGCACGGATCTGACAAGGCCGACCCCAAGATCAAGGGTCTCATTTCTTCTACATGCAATGGGATCGCTTTACAAACACAACACCACGAGCTTTGCCCGGTGAAGATGATGTCTCCCTTGACTACAGACAAGTAGGTAGTCGCGACATATTGCAGCTTGTTGTTTCCCGCCCAAAATGACCTCTACTGTCCCTTGATCTAGACACTCTCGACACGTCGTCCACCTCCGGTCCATCCTCAAGACATCGATGATGACATCACCATTCTGTACTTCGAGCCATATCTTCCTCTGCTCTTCGAGGAGATAGGTGACTACCAACCACCCGTTCCATATACAATGTCTCGATCCGCACGGGCAGTGTCCTCCGCTGCGAGAAGAGTGACACGGAGCAGCACAGCTTCGTTGCCCGGTGTCAAGAAGGAGCTGAAAGAGGAGGAGCCCGACACATCCATCAAACAGGAGCAAGAATCTCCGCAAAAGCCCTCTCGGACCCCCCGAAAGCGAGCGTCAAATGTCGACAGCGACTCCAAGAGCAGGAAGAAAATCAAAACGGAAGATGGCACAGGCTTGATCAGTCCTTCCCCCTCCGATGAACAGGCCTCACCAGGCAAGAAAACCAAACCGAAGAAATCCTCTGCCGAAGATCTACAAGCAAAGAAATTGAAATCCTACACCCAATTCGCGAATCAGTCTCCATTTCCTGACTTCCACCATCCCACGCCCGAAGAATGCAAACTAGCACATAGAATACTCAGCTCACTGCATGGCCCTCGGACCCGGCCCAAGGAAATTATTGCTTCCACGACACGGGCGGGATGCGGCGACTCCCCGTCTGTCCTAGATGCGCTCGTCCGCACGATATTGTCACAGAATACGAGCGACAAGAACTCGACGCGAGCGAAGCTAAGCATGGACAAAGTCTATGGTGGCAGTGATAAATGGGACGCCATTGTGGCCGGGGGTCAAGCAAAATTACAAGAAGCAATCAAGTGCGGTGGACTGAGCGCTGTCAAGAGCAAGGTCATTATCAGTATACTTGAGCAGGCACATGAAAAGTATGGAACATATTCTCTGGACCATTTACACCAAGCTTCGAGCGAGGATGCGATGCGGGAAATGCTGTCGTTCCAAGGTGTCGGGCCGAAAACTGCGAGTTGTGTCCTGCTTTTCTGTCTACAGCGCGAGAGTTTTGCAGTCGATACACATGTCTGGCGGATTACGGGATTGCTGGGATGGCGGCCGAAGAGCGCTACAAGGGATGAGACCCATGCTCATTTGGACGTTATGATTCCTGATGAGGATAAGTATGGGTTGCATATTCTGCTTGTCAACCATGGGAAGAGGTGTGACGAATGTAAGGCAGGGGGGAAGAACTCAGGAAAATGTGAATTGAGGAAAGCCTTTAGCTTTGCGAGGCTGATGCGCGAAACTGGTGCAGATGTGAAGGACAAAGAGGTTGACGAGATCACGGGTGCCATCAAGCAGGAAGAGGAAATCAGAAAGCGGAAGCAGTAGCAGAAGACTTGAGCTTCGTACTTGACTGACTTCATGTACTGCAGTAGGTATGTCACCAACGAAAGCTGTCCTGGAGTACAGACTACACAATCTGTATATCAAGAACAATGGAAACGAGAGGATTCAGAGACCGGCACGTGCATGTCATATTCCAAATGAAGGTAAATATACCTAGACAGGCACACACTGCAACGACATGTATTATTTGATTATTTGGCACTTTCTACATCTGCGCGCATCTCAACCTCCTGACCCAAGGACAGATGGCTTTGCACGTCTCTCTTACTCCTCTTACCTTCTCTTGTGTACCTACTCCTAGCCCAGATGATGCCCCAGATGACGAGGAAGATGACTACAATCCCTGCGGCGATTCCGAAGCAATATCCCGTCACTCTTCCTGAGCCCTGGGCAGGGTCGAGAAAGCTGTAGACATATATCCCCTGCGTGGCGTGCGTGAGGTAGGCCAGGGCGAGGTAGAGAAGTAACAAGACAATCAGCCCGACGAGGTGAAGAAACGGCGGAGGGTTTGTGGCAGGGAGAATAACTTCGACCAGTGCGAAGACGGAATTCAGGGCGTGTCTGGAGATCTGTTTGTCGCACAGAAGAGAACAAGAATGTCAGATGGGCTACCACAGGGTTGGAGTCGGTTTAAGGTGAGGTACAGGTACAGGTAGATTGGGATAGGGATGGGGATAGGGATACCTACATTAGACCAGCCGTCAAAGATGACGGGGAACCATGGTCCGTCGTACAGGACGGCCCAGTATACGATGGTCACCAGGAACGGCAGGGTTACTATGGTGGTGTAGAAGAAGGAGTGAAGTGCTCGCAAAGGTCGCGGCCAGGTTTCGAGCCATGAGCCGCCTTTGAGGGTGTAAGTAAGTGTGTGTACTCCCGCGACGAGGCTGTAGAATAGGATCCCCCAGTACGTGAGATTGGTGAAGTAGGAAAACTCCTGCCCGATGAGATGTGCGGATGAGTGCACGCCGTCGTAGATCCAGTTGGTCAGTTGTGTGGCGAGACAGTATGTGAAGAAGAGGAGGCGCAGGAGGGAGAGCGCGAGAGGAGGGAGGAGCCATGAGGTTGTGAAGGGACGGATGTCGGTTGGGACGAGGCTTTGGATGGTGAGGTTCGGTCTGCGCATGCTTGATGGGGGTGTGAGGAGGATTTGGCTTGCGCGGTTGCGGTTGCGGTGGCTGTTTTTATGTCCTCGAGAGCAGCATGCTTGAGAAAGTTTCTTCGGCTGGCTCAGAGTAGCATTGACGAGTGGCACTTGTCTGATTTGCACCAATCCGTCAAGAGGTTTTTGCGCTGCTCATGAGCTGAGCTTGGATGCCGAGCGAAGGAGGCTGTCAACTGTGCGAGCCTGCGAGGAATGCAACATGGCCTGGATTTGCGGGGGAAGATCGCTTTTCAGCCAGCCTTGCAGTGATGAGGCTGAGGGCTGACCAGGGCTAAATTTAGGCACTCGGGGCACAATCCGGGCTGACATTATTTCATTTCATGATTCGAGAGTCTGGCCAAATTGAGAGGCAAAGATGGCATCTGACCAGACTTTCCTCTGGGCTTTAGGATTATCCTGTTGCCGTTAGACACCCGGTGTCCAAAGTGAGAGGAAAGCCACGAAGAAGGTCGCGTGCCTCGTCCGTCCATGGTTGGGAAATTAAATGCGAAGCGCGACTTCGGGATTGGCCTTCTATCTATACAGTCTTGCCCTTTCGCGGTCATGGTCCGTGATATCAGTTACGAGATAGCAAATAGCTTGCTGAAGACCCTGACGAGTAGTTACCGAACACACTCGAAGCAAATCTTAGTATAGCGCAGATAGTTCTTTACACGACCATTCTCTCTTTTCTATTGGCAGACAACCCGTTGAACAACCAGAAGCTTTGCATGGCAATTTCGCGAATTCCCTGGGATGCTGTGTTCACTGTCCGGGCTCTTGACCCGAATCCACGAATGTAATAGCCATCTTTAATAGGTCATATTGCGCAACAATCATAGACGTAAGCTCATGTCATGTCATGGTTGTCTAGTACGAGGATTGCGGTACCGATTTCTCGTAGGGTCTTTGTGTTGATATAACCCTTTTCGGACTGGATTGCGGGTCGTCGTCGTTGGGGTCTTTTCGAGACAAAGCTGGTTTGCGGGATTCAAGAGGCCACGATGGATCATGATGGGTTCATGGGTTCGGTGGAGAATACGAGGTATCAACTTTCCTGACATGGCAGTCACCACCAATAGCAATGGCGAACTTATTGTCCGAGTCTTGTGGGGGTGTGTCTGAGGTCAACAGGGAAGTCCCTTGTATTTTTCTACCACATCAAACGGTGTCGGGGGATTTCTGTGTCGCAAGCTGGCACTGAGACATCGATGTGAGGAAAGTTGAACCTGAACTTGCGGGTAGGGTAGGGGACCATCAGGGCCGTGAGGTTGCACCACCATTCAATGCGCCACACTGCGGTCAGTGATCAGCGACCTCTGAATCGAATTCTCGAGTTCTGGTTCACAGAGTCAGAAGTGGCCATCGTGCTGGAATGGTCGAAAAGACGTCAAAAGATAACAGCAGTCAATCTCGATTCGTGTCATGCCGTTGTCCCAGTCGAGGAGGCGCTCGTCCGCACAAAGTGGTGACTGGTGACGGCAGAGCCCTACGACTGGGGGACTGGTAGATGAGCCCCTGATTTTCCATCCAACATCCAGCCAGGGAAGAGCCAAAGCCTGGAGCAAGAAACCCTAGTGGTGCTTTAGATTCTGGAGTGCAGCTTGTGGCGCAGGTGGGCTGCCATTCTCTCAATTCCAGTGGTCGACTGCCCCTCCAAGCCCCGGGAGGCTGCCACTAAAAATGACCGGGGCCTCCATGCAACCAGCACTTACAGGGGGCCAACTGTCTGCAGTGTCTGCAGGTCTGTCGCCGCCGCACCAGGTCCCAATGTTGGCCGGTGCCTCTCAAGCCTCGCCTCTTCTCACTGATCAATGCCGCATCGCTACAATTTTTCCCCAGCCTCGAATCCTCAGTCATTACCACAGTACTCCGTATCATATCGACCACTGCCGTTTGTTGATCATCCCAGATAGATCCCTCAACCCGTGGTGCTGATCTCGTTCTTCTCGTGTTTGATGCTGCAGCCCTGTTGTTGATCACTTCTCACTACGAGCACTCCTTCCATTCGAGTTCCGAAACACCGTCATTCGCTCGCATCTCACCATAACCGAAAAACCTCTCCAACACCATCCCGTATGATAGTTGCCTTCTCTCACGGTCATCACCAATCCGCAGCCGCTTTCTCACCCTGGTCTACTTTTATCTCAAGGCTGGAGGGACCAGCTGCGACCTTGAACCCGGCCTCCTAGTCACTCGTTTCCCGAACACTTTCCGCGAACCTTCGCCTCAGAACCTGCTCAGCCACTGTCCTCCCTCCTGTCCGTCATTGATCGTCCCATCCGACCGTCGAGCGTACTTTCCATGGTCCCTTCTCTGCAGACCGCGGCAAATCCAACAAAGACACCAGCCGGAGTCGCAAAACAACAACCAATAACACTCTTGGTGATCGACTGCGAATACAAACAAAATGACGGCAACGAACCGACCGAATTTTATTGAGATACCCAGCGAAGCGTCCCGCGCAAGTAGTGCCATGTCGAGGAATGGCCATATCTCGCCACGCATACAACACTTCGATGGGGATGTGCCTCCAACTTTGTCACCCCTTGATGCGATTGCTGCCAGGAGTCGGAGGCTAGCCAAAGAGTTGGAAGAAACAAGAAAAGCAGGAGAAAGGCGGTCAAGCAGACTTCCACCGCAAGTCGTGACAGATTCTCTGATGGAACATCAAAACAATCGACCTCCCGTATTTCGCGCCTTATCGGATGGCTTAGACACGGTTCCTCCATTGCCCAGTTTTGATCAGGAGTTTGCAGGCAGTTTCGCCAGATTGGCGAATCCTCTGAATCGCCCCTCATCGCAACATGTCCGAATGAGCACTATGATGTCCCCTGCGGAGGAGCGGCGAACCAAAGCATATGCGCAGGACTACTTTGGAGCCCCACGAGTACAGTCGCCTGCTCCGTTGGACACGAAAGAGCAGTTATCAGGTGCCGGGAGCCCGACATTGAGAGCCCAGTCAGGGTATCCTCGACAAACTTCGAATACTTCTCAATCAGATTTTGGTCTGGCACCACCGCCTCACAGACTACGACCATATTATGAAGCCTCGGACGATGATTGCACCAGTTCGAACGCTGGCTCAACCTTCTCTCAATCCAGACAGCTTTCCGCCAGTAGCGGCCTATCTGTACCTCAATCACCCATCTCCCCCTATGCTGCGTCCCATGGCAGAACGGGTTCCAATGGCTCAATTGGCTCCCCGACCAGGAATTCATCGCGAAACTTCTCTCGACCGATGAGCTCGTCCAGTTTGACCAATCTCCGTGCCGAAAAGAGCCCTACCAAGGGACCACTGGCTATGCAAATGAGCCATCTTCGCAATGCCAGCTCTTTCGAAGGTTCCAAATCTACACCGGGGTACCTAGCTGGCGAAGCCTCATCATATACCCATGCGACGTATAGCTTACCTCGGGGCCGGAAAGTATCTGATCGGGAGTCTCTTGTATTTTCAGGCTTATCAACCCCACACTTTGAATGGCAAGAGCCGATGTTCCCTGGTACACCTCCATTAGAAGGCAAGAAGAGCAGTGAGCTTGCTGTACCATCCCCTATAGCATCCGCCCGACCCAGCCGAGAGGAGGCCAACCAGCCGAGATCAGGATTCTCCTTCGAATTCGACTCGGAACAATCGCTTGCGGCAAGGGACAAATACAACCGGCCATTAGCGCCATATACGCCTACCGGGTCTGTGAAATCGACCGAGTCAAATCCGAGGCCCTCGACTGGCGAGGCTCCCTCAACAGGCTTCTTTATGCCACCACCAACACCCCTGTCACCCGTCGAAGAAGCCTCACAGTCATCACGATCTAACAGTACCGTCCGGCCATCGACCGCGCGCACTGTGAGCAATTATCAAGCTCTTTCAGCAGAAGACCACGTCACAAAAGCTATCGATCTTCACGAACATGGAGATCTGAAAGAATCCACGTATCATCTAAGGATAGCTGCCCACAAAGGCGATGCGACAGGAATGCTTCTCTATGCTCTTGCTTGTCGTCACGGATGGGGTATTCGGGCGAACCAGAAAGAGGGCGTCTCGTGGCTTCGGAAGGCTGTCGATTGTGCTATGTCAGAGGTGGCTGATGATGAGGATCCATCTAGTCGAAAACCGGGCACAGATTTCAATGATAAAAAGGCGCATCGAGCTCAGTTCGCGCTTAGCATCTATGAACTGGGAGTGTCGCACCTCAACGGTTGGGGTATCGAGCAAGACAAAGCTTTGGCTTTGAGATGTTTCGAAATTGCCGGGAACTGGGGCGACACCGATGCGCTGACAGAAGCCGGCTTTTGCTATGCTGAGGGTATTGGATGCAAGAAAGATATGAAGAAAGCTGCCAAGCTCTACCGTATGGCAGAAGCCAAAGGAGTCAGCATGGTTGGGAATAGCTGGTAAGTTGGCTTTTGTGGGTGGCTGGAATCCATTGCTGACAATCCAAACAGGATCCACAAGGATAAATATAATGACACTGATGAAGACGAAGGTCGGTCTCGATCGACAAGGAAGACCTCGTCAGAGAAACCACGGAACAAGTCAAAGTCGCGTGGTATCTTTGGCCGAAAGAAGTCCACCACTACGTGAAGTGTTGGACGGGATGGTGGAACAGTGGAGGTAATCTTAATGTCGCTTTGGCAGCGAACTATACGACGTCCCGAGACTCTCAATGAGGACATGTATTATGAATCTTACTATCGAAGGATATCTTGGTGGGATATCTGAGGTGGCTTTGTGCAGAGACTTTCCATGTAGCGTTCTTCGAAGATACCCTTCCGGTATGGGTGAGTGTGACCACACGTTGGTCTCTGACAATGTGAATATTGGTTTTGACGATGCTCTGTACTTCCTCCACTGCTACAAAAAGACTTATCGTGACTATTCAAGATTCGTCCTACTCGAGCACTACGACTGGGACCCCCATCCGGGAACCTTGGGATCCGAGCGATTGATTGGTTGATCACAGTGGGAACCGCAGCCTTGCGACAGCATTGCGATGACTCGAAAGTTTTGACGGCCTCTAAATGTTACAATTTGTTGAATGGACTTGTCTTGAAACAATATCACAGAAGTCAGTCAGTTGTACTCAGTCGCTGACAAGGCTCGGTGTTCGAGAAAAACGTCGAGACGTTTGCCGGTGCCGAAAATCTCTCGACGCACCACCATGAATAGAGAAGGCCAGTACGAGTACCGCATAAACAGCGGTGTTCTCTCCCCGTCACAGATCCCCAAACTCCAGCAAAAGCTAGACGATCTTCTCCCCTACTCATTGCCCGTGACGAGGAGGATAGAGTATCATCTCAGCCATCCCATTCCACCGACGGCCAGAATTTTCGTCGCTGCTGCTGATGTTGCTGGCTCTACCGACGGCGACGGAGACGGCCACGGCGAGAAGACGGACGTCCTTTACGATAATGGCGGGGACGACGCTCAAAGCAACCAACCACTTCCCAGTACTCAGAGCAGCCATCATCCCGACGATGACGAGCACTGGCTAGAATCCTGGCTTCTCACCACCACCACCACCACCACCACCACCACCACCTCTTCAAGTTCTCCGTCTTCAGAAGCATCTAACAACTACCGCCCCTGGCTAGCCTCACATATCGACCTACTCAACTCCGGCCAAACGCAAGTCTGGCTATTCGCGAGCTGGGAGGCTCCCTCTCCCTCTCCCTCTCCCTCGCTCTCTCGCAGCAATGATAACACCGACACCGACACCGACACCGACACCGACACCGACACCGACACCGACACCGACACCGATCATCTTACTACCGGAGGTGGAAGTACCTCCAGAGGTGATGTTTCCGTTCACAAATCTCTCATGCACGAACTCTTCACTTATATATACACCGTCCTCGTGCCCGCGATGCCCCTGGAGCCCAGCGACGAATGGCTCCAACTCAAGCGCACGGGCAAAACACTGACGACGCCGTACTCGCGCAACAAAGTCCTCTTCGGCACCGTGGGCGAGAAGCTGTGGCATCTTTTCCCGCAAGAGGCTCGAGCCAGGACGGATCCGGGCTATCTGAAATACGTCTTCTCGCCCGAAGAAAAGGAGGACGCAGCCAATCCCACCGCCGCCGCCGCCGCCGCCACCACCACCGACAACAACGAAAACAAAAACATGTCGCTCCTCCTCCCACTCCCACCCGGATACAAATTCGGCGAGATGCGCCCATCTGACCTCCAAACCGTACTCGACAGATCCACCATCCCACGCACTCTATCCACACTACGCCAGTACGTCAGCGTCGGCATCTTCTCCTCCTCCGACGACGATTACAACCATACGAATCCCAACCCTAATCCCCGCGGCCCCGTGGCCTGGGGCTTCCTGGGCAAGGATGCCAGTATATCAAGTCTGCACACCGAACCCGCCCATCGTGGCAAAGGCCTAGCAGTCTGTCTGGCTCGCGAGCTTCTCCACCGGCAACGGCAACGGCAAACCCGAGCAGCATCCCCATTCCCGGAAGACACTAGTACTCCCAAGGGAGGAACGGGAATGGAAATGGGCTGCTGGGCGCACGCAGATGTCTCGCAGGACAATATACCTAGTCGCCGCGTCATGGAGAAACTCGGCGGCAAACCGATGTGGATGGTCATGTGGACGGAGCTGGATCTGGAGAAGGTCATGTCAGTCGAGTGATGAGAAGGATGAATTGGAAAGTGACGTGCAATGGTCTCCATGGCTATGAGCGTGGCTGGGCCGTGATGATGGGGCAGCGCTGTCGATGGCCAAGCACTATTTGAACGTCTACTGGATATAGACTGCACACATCTGCAATAGCAATGTTCAACAGAAATCCATCTGTTCTGCACTCCGTAGACAACGACATAGTTGCGTTTAGCCAGCTCATATGTCTCCATGTTCACCTTCTGATCCATCCACTCACCGAAGTAAAATCGCTTTTCCCCCCTTCCATCTCAGCCGCTCATGAGACTTGCCACCTGTGTAATCTATACAATTTCAACATATTCATGTAATTCATCATAAAGCCATTGGTCAATTCCCTCCCATTTCTTCTTCTGATCCTCCTCGTAGAGCCTTTCCTTTCTTTCTTCCTCGGTCTCATTTTCGGGTACGTTCGACTCAAGTTCAGGAGTGCGAATTGTCAATTCTGGCGGGGTAACTACGCTGGAAGTTGTGAGACTGTCGTCCAAGGGCGCAAGCTGATCAGTAGGGCTAATGTCTTCGAGTGGTTTCATCGAAAAATCACCACAATCAACTGATGGGTCAAATTGCTCCTCCAAATCGATCTTGGCCGCATCTTGCGGCATTTTCTTGACCGGACTGCTGCTGTCTCCCATGATGAAGAGACCTTTGCCTGATCTCAGAACGTCCGAAAATGCAACATGTTCAAGAGGTGGTTCGGTTCCGCCAAGATCGAATTCGGACATCAGAAAATCGGCGGCTACGTTGTCAGCAAAGGCGTCTTTCAGCTCAGGAAGAGTCGCGTCGAGCTCCTCTTCACAAGCATTCATCTCAAGGTTCGCCCAGGCCTTGTTGGCAGCAAGGACGTCTGCACCGTCACTCGCGAAGTTGAAGAAGTCCTCACCAAGTTCATAGCTTGCCGTGGAGAATTCACTTTCTTTCCGTACTTCAGCCGCGGATCTAGAGGCGGGACAGAGTTCAACGTCAGATCCCAACTCAAGATCTTGGGGTATGGCCTCCAGCTCCGTCCCTGAGCAAGTGCCAGGCTGGTTTCCCTTCGACAACTTCACCTTCTTGACAACAGGCCCTTCTGTCGATTTTTGGCTCACTCGTTTGATGTCGGTGCCACTTTTCGATACCGAGTTGTGTATTTTGTCGAGTTGTTTTGCCTCCGTCTCACCAGCTCCAGCCTTCCTTTTCAGGTTTGTCAGACTAGTAATCTTCGTTTGTGTTTTGTCTTCATGCTTGATTTTCGGTTCTGCTTTGGGACGACGTTTGGGCCTAGTCACCCCTTCTTTGCAGCACTTATGCTTGCAATCTTTCTTGCGCTCGTTGCAAACATGCTGACATGTCCAGCGTCCATTGGAGAGTTGGGTAGGTTCTTTATAGGCGGAGACGTCGTCATCGTCATCATGTTCATGCTTCGTGGCATGTGCGGTTTTCGAGAATCGTCTGCGAGGCCGAACACGATTTTTGTGGTCCTCGTCGTCTAGTATCTCATCAATATCCTCCACAGTCTCAATCCCGGAATCATTCACTTCCATGGCAAGGAGGTCTTGATCATCAATGCCACCATCATCGAATTCGTCACCGTGCGCGCGAGAGATTTGATCCCTCGAATCGTCAGACGACCTGCCCTCATTGGTACCGGCCGAGTGTTGCTGCCGCGGATAAATTGAAGCAGGTATGTCCTTCAGTCGTAGCTCAGCATATTTGCTTGTTCCTGCAACTTCAACGCACATCACATGACAGTTTATGTAGCTGGTAGGCTTGATCAATTCCACAGACAGGAATACCTCTGTTCCCTTCTGCAAATTCCTTGCACTGAATCTTCGAAAATCGATCAAACTTCCATCAGATGTCTCGGCCAGGAAACAGACATAAACCTGTTTTTTCTTGTACTGGTACGGCACGATTACATTCAGGAATCCGATTTCCACGAGGAACCGAATGGTGACACCCTTGCCACGCTTGAGTTCTCTACCTGTTTCCTTGATGCAAAGTCGTAGATCCGGGAAGCTTTCAAGCTTTTTCAGTAGTTCGCGGCCAAACGGAGGGTTCCTCCCAAGCACCAACTCGATGCGAGAAGGCTCGGTATTCATGAGGGTGTCAATGCTATCGATAGAAGCAGACGCAAGCTTTCGCACAGAGACCTCTCCAAGGCCATCGATTTGTCTCAGCTGACTCGCAGTGTTGTCCCAAACATGCGCCGCAAGGCTACGACCAAGCTCAAGGGCATTCCTTGTGGACACGGCGTCCTTCAGATGTATCTGGCAGTCGATGATGCATCGGATCAGACGGCTTGCATGTATGAAGACTGTGCATTTGTCTAGTCGAAAGGCTTGATGATGCTTTTTGTGGTTGTCACCGCCAGGAATGGTTACGTTGCCCAGCTCGGCCTGAATCAGGAGTGAGACCTTATGTGCTTGTAAGGCGACGTCGACCTTGATTGGGAATTTAATTTCTGGCGCCTTGTTGATCTCCTTGTAGAATGACTTTTCTCCAGCCATCATTCGCAAATCACGGAATTCTTTGGCTTCAGCCAAGATTGACAACTCGAGAGCCGTCAGCTTGATAACAGTGGGAGAGGCACATACGTACAATCTCTGACAACTTGGCCTTGGGAGGCAACCCAATGAACGATTTCATGGTCTCAAAACTGACATAGTATCGCGCCATTGCTTCTCCGAACCCGGTGCAACTCAAAGACCTAGTGCCTTCCTCGACGAGGCCGGCTTGACTCAGTAGTGCAATGTCCATTTGGCATAATTGCTCTAGCAAGTCGTCATCGGCGCAAGTTTCGACATCTTCTCTGAAGCGATAGTGAGAAGGATTCTGCTTCATGCGAACATGGAGGAATGTACCGGCAAGCCATTGCTTTGCCGAGGCCAGGTCATACACGGTTCCTAGACCAATTTCAGCATTTAGGTGCTCGATCAGATTTCGGTGAAGGCAGCTTTCGAGAAGTTCCTCTCCCGATACCATCTTCTGATAGCGTGAAACCTTTTCTTTTCGTGTGAGAATGACCGCAGAAGCCGAAGTTTCAAATTGGGGTCGGCCTGCTCTTCCAAGCATTTGCATGACTTCCAGATCTGCGTATTCTTGTAGGCCATTGTCGGTCCACGCATTTGTCCCTTTGAGTATCACCAGATAGCAGGGCAGATTTACGCCGACGGCGAGGGTTGAAGTGCTACAAATAACGTTGATCTGTCCGTGCAGGAAGGCTTGCTCGACATTTCGGCGATCAGCTTGGTCCAACCCTCCATGATGAAAGGCTACTCCAGCGACAGATGTGACTGTAGAGCGTCAAACTTGCTCACATCTGGAAGATCGGAGTGGATGGTTGCTACGTACCTTTGAGATCATTGCAGGTTAAAGACAGAGGCCTTACTGGGCCTTTCCAGAGACGCTCAGAAGGGTGGGAGTTTGACCACATATCGGCGAGCATCTTAGCAGTTGTTGTTGTCGCCTTCCGGGTGGAGCAAAAGATCATAACAGGCTTCCCATGTCCGTGTTTAGAAATGATGTCAGGTAATCTGTGAAGCGTTAGAGTTTATATCATACGCGCAGGGAAAGACAGCAAGCAGCAGCCAATTCGAAATGATGCGGGTTGTCCGGGAGCTACTTACTGTTGCGTTAGCATCGATTCGAATGCGAAGTCGTTGCCTCTTGCCTCGAAGCCATAGACATATTTCTTGAGTTCCACAGGTCGAAAGCTCTCACCAAACACCTCTCTGAGAGCTGGCATATGGGGTGAAGCCGAATTCCTCCCAAGCCATGTTGCAATGTCTTGTGAGTTTGGTACTGTGGCAGACAAGGCGATGAATCTGACGTTGGCAGCGACGGACTTCATTCGTGACACAACGGCTTCCAGTACAGCGCCACGGCATTCTTTAAGAATATGTACCTCATCAACGAGGAAGAGCTTTACTAACTGAATCAGTTTGACATGATCTTTCCATTTCCGGGTCACACTGTCCCATTTCTCAGGGGTCGTAATGATGATGTTGGCGCTCTGCACGTTGCGTAAATGGCTGATGTCGGTGTCACCTGTAAGTTCGGCACATTGCATATTCAGAGGACCAAATTTTGTCTGCCAGTCACGGTATCTTTCAGCACAGAGGGATTTTGTGGGAGCTTGGTAGACGACGTTGAAATCGTTGCCTCGTGACTCCGCCATCAGCCTGCAAATGGCGAGCTCCATGATCACAGTCTTGCCGCTTCCAGTTGGAGCGGACACCACCAGATTGTCATCGGTCTTGAAAGCACTCACGAAACACTTGGACTGTACTGCGTTGAACAGCTCGAATCGGAAAACAGAACGTAGCTGGTCAGGTAGAGCCGTAGCGGGAACCAGTTGTACTCCTTGTATGGTAGGAAGGGCATTGTCTCGGTATGTTTTTGACATGGGTTGAGTGACTGGGACGGTCTGCTGGGTTGAAGTGACATTCTCGTGCCTTGAGTAGGGTTGTTGAAGCAAGAGATCCATGCTGTTAGGCTGAATGGGCTTGCCGTGCTGACGATTCTGAACGACGTATGTGGTCGGACTCGTCATTGGAGGGAGAGGTGAGGAACTGGAGGGTTGCGTCAAGGAAGCATGCTGCCACTCGTCTGGAATGTCATTAGACGCATAGGACGTCGATATTGGAGGACATACCTGGGCGAGCCGTGTCTGTGGCAGTGCTCATCATTGGAGTGCAGGGTGGCAGTGGTAGACATGTTCTTGCGGACGCCTGTCGATGGGGGTTGACTCGACCTTGTACGGTCTCTTCGAGAAGTCGTCTGTCTGTCAAGATGTAAGCATTCTTCGAGATGCATGAGATAATCTCTCACCGAAATCATCGAGACCGTCATCAGCAGCCGAGAGCCGTCGGGAGCTCAAGCTGTGTTCATTCTTACGTACATCTGGAACATGCTGGGAGAAGTACCTTTCGGCAGCGTGGTAAGAGGGTCTTGGTCGGATTCCTGACGCTTGTACCCGTGGTCTCGTTGGGGAATCACGATCGAGGGCACCAAAGGGATGTGAGGTGAAGTTTGTAAGGTGTCTGCTGTGGTCCATGACTGGCTTGGTCGGACTGGCTTTGGAGGCTGTGCAATGTAGGAAGGACGAGCAGTGGCCAGTGCACAGCAAGGGTGTAGAAGCAGAAAAGGAAAGATTTCAAACGGAACTGGAGGAGATATGTCGATAGGCAATGTGCAGGTCACTTCTTTCCAGGCAGGGGCGGACAATGCAGCCAGAACACGTGACCACAGCCTGTATCCCTTTTGCTCATCTGCGCTCCCTACCTTGAACCATTCATCAGGAAATTCTTGAGGTCTGCTCTGCTTGGTATAAGTTTCGATATTAATACAGGTCTTGCAAGCGCTGCCTGACTTTAGTGTAGGGTATCCTAGGTTTATCTTCTGTCCCAATCATTAATTCATCGTCCACGTTGGACATCCTTTCAATCGTCATGCTTTGCAAAATAACCACCACTGTCGTTCTTTCGCTTTTTACGGTTAGGTGAGCCTGGCCTTGAAGTTGCCAGAGCTGTCTCTTCCTGGCTCAAGGGCGTCTTGGGTATCTGTATGGACACGTCGTGCAAGGCTGCTACAGGGTCAAAGGCCAACTTCTCATCGCTGTATATCTTGATCCTCGGAGGCTCTTGCTGGACTCGAGACTCTTCAAGGTTGTATATGAAGGTCGAGCCCAGGACGATAGAGGCTCCCAGAAGAAACTGAATCCATGTCAGTGAACAGGCCACGTTGGGGGGGGGGATGATGCCATTTACATGGGTCGTCAAGGAGGAGTCAAAGAATACAAAACTCATCAGGCTGCTGAGTACCATACTGATACTCAAAGCGAAGTTCTTGGCAATGTTGTCCGCATAGAAAATCGCGAAAGCCGCAACGATGGCGCCAATCGTCTGGACAAGGATCGAGGCGACAACAACTGAGTTGTAGCCGGCAAAAAACCCATTCTTGGCCACTGTTTCGCCATCGAGGAAGATGATGCCAATGAAAAAGGCCGGGAATAGCGAGTAAATTGACAGCTGGACGTTGCGAATCCAGATTGAGGTGATTTTTGGCGATCCCTTCATGACTTTCTCAAAGTAGACACCGGCCAGCCCGGAAGTGATACACACGCCAAAGACCGCGAAGAGTCCTGCCGAAGCGTCCATGCCTGGCGTACTCAGGGCGAGTTCATCCTCCTCAATGCCCTCGTAGGTGGCTGATCTTTTGTTAAGGTGGGAACCATGTGCTGCCATTCTAAAATGTTCCCGCAATGGATTTGAGGACCTCGGAACATAGACCCGAGCATGATGGTTTGAGGCGAGTGATGCCGATGACTCTTGCGGCCACGAAACTATCCCAACACCAATCATCAGGAGTATGAGTGATAACCATTGTCTGGCGGATATTGGCTTCCGCAGGATCATGACGCTGAAGACCGCGGTAACGAAGATTTTAAACTGGTATGTGACATGAAACGTTGCCGCATCCAGGTTCGAGATCCCGACGTATTGTAGACTGTTCGCCAATGTGTATAGACTTGCGGGGATCGCCAACTTCCAAGAATCGCCCCCGAAGATGGCATTACCAAGTGCTCTTAGAAGGTGGGTTGCTGTGGTCGACTGCGGAAGGGATAGGGAGATCTCGTAGAGGGATATCGTCAGGCAAAAGACGAGTTTCAGCAATTCGACAAGGAAGACGGCTGTCGAGGGAAGGTAACGATGCCCGTCTGGTGTTGGCATGACCCGAGAATAATGTAGAAGCTGTCGCGCATTTTGTCAGTCTATGGGCTCGTGCGAAGTCATCTGCGATGTCTGCATACCAGAATGAAAGCAGAAAACTGTATCGTCAACTGCCACACCATGTCAGCGCTCTCCATCATCGAAACTGCGCCGAAAGCCCTACAGTGCCCAGACAAAGACTCCGTAATGATACTCCCATAAACCGGGGCGAGCTGCCCATGCGTTCTATGCCCATATTGCTTTTAAGATAATGTGTCTCTGAAACCGTTGCGATTTTGACAGTGTATTGTCGTTCGTGTCCGAGGACGTGACCTGCACCAGGCAGAGCAGTCGGTCGCTTTCGTAGGGGACAACAGTGGTCGAAGGAGTGGACAGTCCTTTGTGCAAGGGGTTTTCGCGGGTCGTCCTTTGAACAGGTTGGACCGCAAAGGAAACAGGACGATGGAAGCGTGGATCCAAGGTCACCCGACACCGCAACAACGGACAATAAAGGGCATGACCTGAAGTGAAGAAGAAATATTGGAAAGGATTGGCGAACGAGTGGAAGTGTGTGCCTGGCGCGTCTATTGGGTGTTTTGAAGATGCGAGTTCCGCCTTCGCCGTGTATTCAGCTGTGCTGGGTCGCCTGGGTTCTGCTAGAGAGTCGCTAACTGGGCGCACCAGGCTTGCCGAATGCCTTCTGCGTCATGATTCCCCTGTCAAGCAACGCCTATTCTGCCCAAGTGCCATTTGCCATGGCTTCCTTGGGCACTGAAGACTGCAAATGGCAAAAAGTGGTCCACAGTGCAGGAAAGCTGCCCTGCTTGCTCAGGAACCTGCATGGAAGGGTGGCAGCCCAAGAAATTGGATCTGGTTCCCCCAGTCATCATGGAAGAAAGAAGCCATCAGGTGCACATATTGTCCATCGACTACAGTATTCCGAACTACCCGACCAGTACTGTGTACGCTGGCTGTCACTAATTCCATTCGACCACTTTGAAGGGGCCATTCTGATCCTATACGAATACAAGGTACGCGCATGGTGGCGCCGACTCTTCCAAGCACATTCCTCCACATTATCGTCATCGTCACAAAAGAAAAAAAGACTTATAAGTACAGGAGTGACGTTTAACAATATCACTGAATCCATTCCGCCAAGACAACAGAAACCAATTCCTCTTCCTCTTCCTACCGCGCCGTCGCGAGCACCGGCCTGACGTCCCACCCATAATAAGGCCAATCAATGAATTCCTGCGACGGAATATCCTCCCGCGGCGGAACAGATGACAATCTGTCCAAGGCGGCTCTGTAATTCTGCTCCCGTCGAGATCGTGACGTTTCTCTCGAGTCACCCGTCGACGTAGAAAAGAATGTAGCTCGGCTCAATCGCGTCGCACCTTTCGTAACAGGAAGAAGATCGGGCGAGGGCAAGAAAGACATTTCGGTATCAGGATCCAAGGATGTCTCTGTTCGGAAGCTTGCCATAGAAAACCTGTTACTCGGGTCATTCGATCTGCCGGTCTGAAACGTGGTGCAAGACGCCCGATCGGAGTTGCTATCAGAGCCGAGAAATTCTTGATTTATTGGTTTCGCATGAGAGAATCTTTCCGACGTTGATGCTGCTGGTAGGTGTCGGTCTTGCGACTTCCTATCCAGGTCTCTCAGCACCCGGATCCGTGGGTCAGTGCTCCTTTCTCCATGCTGTGAGGCTGCCTTCTTCAGCCTCATGGCTGCGAGCAATGACTCTTCTTGCTTAGTCACACTGACCATTCTTCGGCTCTCTATACTCGCATTATCTGATAGACAGGAGCCTTGGAGAGATGTACGACGTGACTCCGTAGGTGTGGGGGGAAATGAGGTTAGAAGATCGGATTCCTCAAGTGTTGGTCCGGACGAGCGTTCGCTGAGATACGTCTGTCTTGAATCATGGGTCCTGCTGGGAGGCTTGGTTGAGGATCTTACCCCTCGCTTCGACGCCTTGCGAGCCACTCGTCTCACGCTAGGCGTTGCCTGTATGGATGCATTCTGTTTTGTGTCAACCGCTTTGGCTGTTTCAACCACAATATCCGACTCCATGAGCGACTCGACTGCTATGCTGTCACGCAATTGAGGCAGAGAACCTCGATTGGTTTCCATGCCACGATGCTGCTGCTCCTCGTCATCCGACGAAGAAAGATCGAGTATACTTGTGGTGTGTAAGTCCCTTGAAGCCAAGAACTTCGACTTCGGCTTTGCAGGTTTTACCGGCTGCCGTTGCGACTCATGTTGTGATAGGTTCATGTTTGATGATTTTGCGTTGAGTGTTGACACGCGTGGGGGAATGACTGAGGTAGGCAACATATGGCGCGAGGAAGAACTCGACGGCTTAGACATCGCCGATGCAGCATCGCCATGCGAGGTTTCTGAAACGAAAGCGGGCATCCGCTCCAAGTCTTTGGACACTGGACCAATCCTTCCATGCTCGAAAGCACTTTCCATCCCGGCGACAAAGCTCGGCTGAAATTCTGGCTCGTGGATGCTCTCTTCTTCGCTGCTGTCGCCTTCCAGTCCATCAAACCAATGTTTTGCCCCGACCCTCGGTCGCCTGATGTTGACTTTGATGTGTGGTGCGTCAACTGGGGCATCTGCGGAAGTGCGAAAAGGCTTAGACATTTTGGCATTGGCCACTGGGACCTTCGGCATGAAACCGGATCGAGAACCCCCTGGATATTGACCTTCATTGCATGAGATGGAGGTTTTTGAGGAGAAGGCCGACGAACCAGACTTTCCGGCATGGTCATTGGACGTCGTATACTTTTGACCGCCAAACAGTGTTCGAGCTGGTGAAGCGGAAGAATCCGATTTGACCTTTGAAAGCTTCTTGGGTTCAACCTTGTCCCGGCTCTTTGACGACCTGAAGACACGTAACTGGCGCAGAGAGTCTTTCTCAGGCGTGGTCGCTTTGATATTGACAGGTGAGCCTTTACGCAGGGCAAAATCTCGCCTCGACGAATCGGAAGTTTGTTGCGATATCGCCAAGGGCATTCTTTGAGGGTCATAGTGAGAGCCGAGGGTTGAGGAAGAGGTCTGGGATTTGAGTCGTTTCGAATGTATTGATTTGGCTGTCTCACCACTGATGCAGAAGTCTTCATGCAATAGCACTGAAGAAGCCTTCAGCCTCAACTCTGGAGTCGTATCCGGCTTTTCGGTTAACGCCGTCGAGGAACCCAGCTCTGTCGTGGCATCTGAGAACGACAACGCCGGCACCCCCGTTGTGTTCGAAGAGCTGACACTTTCGTTTCGGGCGGTTTTGAGAGCGGCTTCGGAGATCCCAAGGACGTCTTGAGCCTTATGTTCGTTCCTCTCCGATTTCCACTCTTGATAAAGTGCATTGGACTTCGCTCTTTTAAACGAGCCCGGGAGACGAAATCTTTGGCCACTGCCCATCTTCGAATCTGTTGCTCTTTGTTGAAGAAGACAGATTCCCTGCTATGTGTACCGGCCGACCAATCGGCGGTTGATGAGGTCGACACTGTACGACTCAACGGAACATGCTTTTTCGCCAATTAACACTGCTCGCCAATGTATGCTTGCCTCTAGAGACAATGTCTTTCTGCTGTCGACTCGAATCGTGCCGCAATGAGTCGAAAGTTCGAGTCGGATTGCCCGAGGTTGCGGATGTAGAAGAAATGCTTTGAATCTGGATGGGCAAAGGTTCAGAGAGAGGGAGCAGTCTGCCTGATGTCGTCGCGAATGGCGGAGGTGGAATGTATCGCAGACCTATCTTTCAGCAGAAGAAGATAGCCGTTGTAGTACGTAGTAGACAGTACTTGGGGTCAGATGAGGAGCCTTGAGGGCCCAGCATTATTGCCAACGACGATACGTGATGAGCAGCGAAACCTACCACGATGGGACTGGAGATGGAGGAAGCAGTGGAACCACGGCATCATTAGGGTCTTGAAGCGCCATGACGAACGTACAAGTAGGAGCTAGACGACCACATAGCTAGTGGGGGTTGCTCAAGAGCGAACTACTCGTAGCATAGCAGAAGCCATGATGGACCTAAGCTAGTACAATCCTTGAGGCGGTCAGCGTGTGAGCGAGGGCTTTAGCTAGTCTCGTAAAGGTTGCATTGTGGAGGTTGCCAATGGCTTTTCTTTTGGAAGCAAGATCATGTGGCAGCGTCCTGCTCGTCGTACTGTGACACTCTGTTGGCAGGCTTTGTAGAAAGTCGTAACCGGCCTCCTTTGCCAAATATGTGGAAGGTCTTGAGAAAGGATGCTCTGGGGCGCAATGCCGGCACCGAGCCGCTACACAGTAGGCCAGTGCCAGCGTTCCAATGACCAGGACGTGAGTTGAGGGAAGATGGGTCACTCCAATTTCTTGCATGCATGGATCCGGCTCACCGGGTGCCAGGGGGTTTCCTTCAACATTGGCACCGATCGTCACCGAGATTTCCAGCGTACCAGCGCCTCTTGCATCGCCGTGTGATGCCGTCGAGCAGACATACGCGGAGAGCTCGAAAGCTGCTGGAAACGCTATCCACTCGCTGCTGCTGATAGCGGGCCAGTGCCTGAAAGGGTCCTTAGCACCACAACAGGCGCAAACAGGCGTGACAGGATGACCAAGTCGGAGGGGCTGATCTTCAGGGGGTCAACTCTGCGGAATAATAACACCCTACGAGATACGAGTAACTACCAGTGCCTTAGCTGAAGAGAAGCCAGGAATGAGCCGACGACGTACAGTACGTGTACTCCGCACCCAGCTCGCTGCATTTTCACCCGATGGTGCTCACACAGGTGACAGTGTCACACCCAGTTGTCTCCAAGCGCCTAGACATAACGACTTCTCAGGACGCAACCACTCCGAATTGGACCAAGAACGATAACTACCTAGGTAGGTAGACGATACTTCCTCCAAGACACATCAAAGCTACCTTAGACTAGTTACTATGTATCTGGGTAGAGTACGGCCACCCTAGCTTCGGAAACCCATGGTGTGCCATGAGGAAGGTGATCTCTTCAGTTCTTGATCTACTTTCACTCGCACATGGGGAGACTGTTGATGGTCAGCTTGCCGCGCGTGTACGCAGTTCTTCTCGCCACGTTTCTCGTGCTTTATGAATCGATTCCTATCTTGATGGCCATTCTCGTCACTCGTGGGGAGTTGTTCCATCCCATCTTTAAGGCGCTAAGCACAAAGCTTCCGACGGCTATCGTCCCACGAAATCACTAGTAGTTCAGCCTCCTACGTGTGTAGCGAGAACGTCGCCATCTTGAGACCCGAAACGTATCGTGAAATGCAGGACTTGAGAGCCACACTCCATCCTTCGCTCACGTTACTCCGTATTGACATACGCAACAGGCGACCTTACATCGATCCACAAGAGCGAATCAACTTTGGATCACACGTCCCTCGTTGCCTCTTTTGACCCCGTCGCCGTCTACCATGAAATTACAACAGCCTCGGCCATCGCTCGCCTGATATCTGTTTCAGAAGTGGACGGAGAGCCGAGACATGACCCGTGGTCGATTTGGTATATTGTCAACCCATTTGGTCAAACCTCAATCAGCAGTCGCAGTTGAAGTGCTGGCAAAGTCGCTGGAATAGCCAATGTCTCCGATGGGTTGTGAGAATTCCTCAATGCCTGAGCTCTCATCTGGGGCTGAACGGTCGATGTCTATCAACGCCCGGGAAATGCTGATCTTCCGACGGAGTACCGGCGCTGCCGGAGAAGGCCCAGTGAGACATCGGTCTCCTTTCAAGACAGAAGTATCTTCGTAATAACCCCATCTAGACACCTTTTGGTCGAAATCGTCGTATGTGATAAACTCATGACAGCCTTCAGCAGCAGTGAAGTCGCAACCTTGCGCAAATCTTTTGAGCTCGTCGGCGAGCAATGTTGTCCTCTGTAATGGAAGTGTCTCGTCAACATCGTTCTCGTAGAGATGCTCAATGTATGCTAAAGGGTCCAGGAACTTCTCCTGGACTCCTTGAATTCCATCTTTGCTCAGAGCTTGTAGCTGCCATGACTGCTTGTCTCTGGGCAGAAGAATGTGTTCTTCCACCAGATCAGCCAGAGCCTTGTCCAAAGTTCGCTCCGCAAAGTTGCACGGATCGAGCATCCTATGGAAGCCATCCTTGTGGAGCAGAATGCCCTGTTGCTCGACGTCTATAAACCGCAGAACAGCAGTTCGCATGAGAACAATGTACGAGGGTAGGTAGCAGCCGACCTGTGTTTCTGGCAACAGCAAACAGGTGTAGCAAAACCGATCTCCAAGGAGACTTGATTCGGAGGTATCGACATCAAGGCCGTAGCACTCTCGGTGCTGCCAGCTGTTGCAGACTTCGCAGAAAAGCTGTACTGGTCAGCATCTGGGCAGATCATCTTGTATCAGGGCTGTCTACCATGTCCTTCGACCTATGTCGGCCGCCACACTCACACTTGACTCTTGACGACCGTAAGCGCCTTTTGATCATTCCCCCGGCCAACAAGTTCTCGTCGAAAACAGGGCTGGTGCCAGTCACACCACGTTGAATAGCGTAGCAATGAATCAGAATTTGTGCAAGTTTGCTTGCGACCAAGCGTCTCGGATGTTCAACGGCTGATCGTTGTGATGGATTGACTGAGGCATTGCTGGACACGATACTGGCCTGCTGAACAATGCCTGTAGCACTGGGGTGCTTCGGGTCCTCTGTCTCTTCAGCCGGCTGATTGCTGTTGACTTGTTTCTGAACTCCGTCTTCTTGAACTTCTTGTCCATGTGCCACTTTTAGACGCTTGGCTGGAATTAGGACATTATTCGCCCGTTTCCGTCTGGAACCAGAGTCTCTGAGGGTGGAGGTGAGATTCGTAATTGGCTGGGAGGAGGTCTTTTGCATGGCTTGCAATTGCTTGCTCATGGCCGTGTCATGTGGATCTACGAACGAGGTCGTCTTTTCAGAATGAAGAGAACGGACTCCAACAGCGACCTGATGATGTCCGGTCTCGAGCTTTCCAACCATACTCCAACCATCATCCCACAGTGTATTACAGATCTTATCGCCGGCCTCGTGCGGAAAATCTTGTTGATCGACAAAGCCAGGGGGCTGATACTTTGGTGGACAGTCGTCATTGTAGACAAGGCTCATTCCCAACCTCCGGTGTGCTAACAAAGGTCAGCTTGGCAGATCGCGCAGTTCAGCGTAAAACCAACCTGGTAGGCGAGGCAGATCTTGCAGAGAACGAAGCAGAGCACGTATGACCGATTTGAAGCTTTTTTGAAAATTCTCAAGCACCAAGGAACGACTTGTAGGAGCTAGCAGGATGCTATTGAGACGACCGTCGACATATTTGAAGGCAAACGAGTAGGTTTCGAGTACGGCTCGAGGGTCTGCAGCCTTGGTGATGAAGACTTGTAGGGTGTCCAGATAGCTGCGCTGGAGAGCTTCGAAGATACCATCTTCCTGCGGCAGCAATTAGTATCCTCCCAATGATAGCGCCTCACGGAACGAGTCCTGACCAGCATTTCGAGCATCTGGTCAGCTCTTGTGTGACCTCCCCGAATGAGAAATCGTATCTCCTGACCACAGTCCGTCGACTCTCCTTCGAGAGCTGAGAAGGCGCGGTACAGGTCGACCTCGTCCGCATCAATGACTGCATTGATTTGGTCAATGTACCGAACACGAAAGCAGGGCGATGTCCATGGAATGAGTTCCCGAGTATGGGCGATACATGCCAGTGAAGCGTTGATGAAAATTTGTACCAGCGCAAGACTCTTCTCTTGTGTGAGGAGTTGCTCGGATGGCCTGGGCAAGACAAGCTGTTCAGACATTGTCAGCAGCAGAGTTCAAGAAGGCAGACGAGAAGATTGAAGTGCATTGAAAAAGTATCGACGGGGTTCTCAGATGGGACGAGTGGTCAATTCAAAAGTCCACAGCAAGCGCAGCTAAATTCTTACAAGTACCTCCTTGCTCTGCCCTCAAGCATTAGCCAGAGTTTGAGATATACAAGCCAGTTCACAGCCACGACATACACTTCCGACTTCGTTTCTTCTTCGGGAGGGAATTGAATGCTGTACACATGGACTCGCGACAGCTGGCCTCCCAGGTAGAACGTTTGCCAGATCATAGCTTCACGACGGACTGGTGATTGACTCCGCCTGCATCATTGCTAGACTCATTGGAGAAATTCCCCATTGTCTATTCTGTGACTGTGAAACCACCATCTGCGACCGTGACACGCACAAGGCGAGATAGTCATCCTTCCAAGCAGAAATTCAGGTGACAGCTGGAAACAGGCCAGAAGGCAAGCAAGGTTCTTGAAGCACAGAACATCCTGATTTCCACATCGTCGAGATGAACAAGGTACCTAGGTATATTCGAATACTATGATACTATCCAGCATAGGTAGTTTCATTTTTTCAACAACTCTGTCGGTGGTGGCAACCGGCTGAACAAAGGAAAGAAAAACCATCAGCCTCGCGTCCTCCGGACCATCGCCTGGGCCGTCCAGTGGCGGGGATTTGGGCCCGGGAGCCCGCCAAGACCCAATGATCACTAGCCTCAAAACGTCTGCATTCTGTATTGAGCCGGGCCAGATCCCTCCGGCCATACAATCACGCTCCATTCGTTCCTCTTCACTTCTCAGCGGTACTCGTATGCTCTAAGTTACTCGATAACGGCACTTCACGACTGTCTGCATGAAGACTTTGTCGCGGTCATATTTGGACGTTCTTTGTACCGAGATTCGCCTACACCCACTTCTTCCCTCCACGCATCCGTCACTCCGACTGGAAGTACCAGTTACTCGGTCTTCTGCGTGAGCGAAGGTTGACTGGGGCAAGTGTCCAAAGCTGTTAACTCAAAACGCTACGACAAGATTCACACGTACACCAAAGAGTGCCCTCCGCTCAGACCTGTCCTCCCACGACGCGCCTTAAGACGTTCGATTTCCTCTTCGCAACCCAAATGCCAGTGTCGAGTTTCACGCAGTCATAATGCACGCTTTAGACGAGGAGGAAACAATGGACGTGGACTTTCAAGAGCCATGCCGGCCACGACATCCGAGCACGTTTCATGGGCAGAGACCACAGAGCAGAGATGTTGGAGCGTTTCCCAAAGGTGTGGACAGACATGCATTACTAGGACAACTCTCTTTCGCGCCCGCTACGCAAACCACCGTTGTCACAACGACGACAACCACGACGACCAGATTCCCGCCGTTCTTGATGCGTCCTCCACGTCAGATGCAGGAGCTGGATCTAAAGCACTACCCTCTCGCAGCAAACCCTACACCCGCTAACCTCAAGAAGATACAATTTGAAATTGGAGGAAGGCAAACTATCTTTAGTGAGGCCGACGACACTTCCCTTGCATTGGAACAGGTAGGGGTAGGCACCATTCGTGTCCGAGTCCTGTGCTAATAGATGGAACAGTTAGAAGAAGAGCATCGAAGTCTCCGAAGCGCCAATGGAAGAATCCGAACTGTCAAGACATTCCAACCATGGTCTGAGATGCCAGATGAAGATTTGACCCTGACATCGCTGAATAGACGGGACCAAAAGAGGCCGGCTTCACCAGAATCCATCAGTGGCGATGAAGGCCACGCAGGTCTACAAAGATCGGCCTTTGCTTCAAGCCAGCGCGGTACCTCTGTACGATCCCACAGCAGACGGGAGCGGCCTTCGGTGCGGTCCTTAACGAGAGCTCATGAACTGCACAATTTGAACCCGATCACACCAGACAGTATGCCAAAATTCTCCCAACATAGGCGGATCGACCGGGATGCACCCAACGCATCCAGAAGTTCAACCACGCTTCTTCCCTCGCCAAGTATGGATCAGCAACCCACGTTTCAAATCGCTCAGTCTATTACCCCTAGACCAAGCCAGCACGATTCGATGACTCTGGAGGTTGGCTCGAGCGTGGAGGATGAACAGTCAGTACTTGCACGAGATGTGCGTCGGGGATCTTCCCAAGAAACCGCGGTTCCTACACCTCCGATTGATGAAGGCGGTCAAATACCTACAACTCGACCGATGAGTAGACCAGCGCTGTCCTCTGTACCCGCCAGACTGCACGTTGCAGAAAGCCCATCCGGACTGGATGGTTCACTACCTAGTCCATCGTTATCGCCCGTCACGGCGGCCGCTACGTTGCAACACTCCGGCTATTTCGCAGACATTGATTCAAACTCTGAAGTTGCTTCTCAGCATGACACCATTACTGGAATGAGTAGCGTGGAAAGACCTCTTTCCAACTCTTTCCATGCTTCGCACCTACCAGACCAGGATGACAGATATGGGTCCGCCCAGTTTGGTCCATTCAAAGGTCGCTCCATTGCGGATATCCCTGCCATGCTTGACTACTTTGAAGCTATTCCTAATGAACTTAAGAGTTATGTGATGCACCAACTACTCCGCAGATGTCCAAAAGTGGCTTTGCAAGTAGTTGCAGATACCGTCAACCCAGCCTTGAAGTGCGACTTCCTTACGATCCTACCACCAGAACTGGGCCTCAACATCTTAAAATACCTCGATGTCAAGACTTTGTGCAGCGCGGCACAAGTCTCCAAGAAGTGGCGGCAACTGGTCAACAGTGATGAAAAAGCCTGGAAAGAACTTTTCGACGCCGACGGCTACACTCTTCCTGATGGTGAACTGCAAAGAGCAATCACTGAAGGATGGGGTTGGCAGGATCCATATGGCCCTGACGGCTATGAGCAGAACCTCTCCGATATGTCGAGCTCGAAGTCGGAAACCGAGGCCAATGCATCGTCTCCCTCCACCGCACCTGCTCCAAATAGGTTTAGCGGCATCCTGCGACGATCGAAACGAAAAGCAGCTACAATGCTCTCCAATCGCAACAAGCAGGCCAAACGCATGAATTCCTCACGTGAGAACTCAATTGACGTCAGTCTCGACTGGCTGAACCAGGCCTCCAGTGCCGAAGGTCCATATAATGCGGCCAACGCCGCTCTTCTGGCTGTGCCACAACCTGATGTCGGACTCTCAAGTCTGAAGGGTCTACATCTCTACAAATCGCTGTATCGGAGGCACCATCTGATTCGGAGAAACTGGATGTTCGAAGACACGAAGCCACAGCATATCGCCTTTCGCGCGCATGACACGCATGTGGTGACTTGTCTGCAGTTCGATACTGACAAAATCTTGACTGGAAGCGATGACAACAACATCAATGTCTACGAGACTAGGACAGGCGTCCTCAAGGCTATCCTTACTGGTCACGAGGGCGGTGTTTGGGCTTTACAATATGAGGGCAACACCCTCGTCTCAGGTTCAACCGACCGATCAGTCCGTGTGTGGAACATCGCCGAAGCGCGAGAGACTCAAGTCTTCCGTGGTCACACGTCGACTGTGAGATGCTTGCAAATCGTTATGCCTGTCAAGATTGGCGAAAATGCCGAAGGCAAGTCAATCATGACGCCCAAACAACCACTTATCATTACTGGTTCCAGAGATTCCACCCTGCGCGTCTGGAAACTACCGAGGCCAGAAGACCCTGTCTTGATCCAGTCGGAGAATGAGACGGATGCTGACGACTGCCCCTACTTCTTGCGGACGTTGACTGGGCACCAACATTCGGTAAGAGCAATTGCTGCTCATGCTGACACTTTGGTGAGCGGCAGTTACGATTGCACCGTCCGGGTGTGGAAAATCTCAACTGGTGAAACTATCCACCGTCTACAAGGTCACACAGCAAAAGTCTACAGCGTGGTTTTGGATCATGACCGCAATCGTTGCATAAGCGGCTCGATGGACAACATGGTCCGCATCTGGGATCTTAATACGGGTTCTCTCAAATATACCTTGGAAGGCCATACCTCGCTTGTTGGTCTGCTCGACTTGAACTGCGACAAGCTTGTCTCTGCTGCGGCCGACTCAACCCTGCGGATATGGGACCCTGAGAACGGACAGTGCAAAGCCACGTTGAGTGCACACACCGGTGCTATTACGTGCTTCAAACACGATGGGCAAAAGGTCATCTCAGGCTCCGACCGGACATTGAAGTTGTGGAACATCAAGACGGGCGAGTGTATCAAAGACCTTCTTTCAGACCTGAGTGGGGTGTGGCAAGTCAAGTTCAACGAACGACGTTGTGTTGCAGCCGTACAGAGGGATGGACTTACATACATTGAGGTACGTGATATCCTTGCGGTTCATGATGATTGACTGACAATTTGCAGGTCCTTGATTACGGCGCAGCTCGTGACGGCATACCCGACCACAACCTCGGCAGACGCATTGTTGTTGATGAGACCGGCTTCGAAGCACGCGCCGATGATGACTATCTGGGTTTGGAAGGTGGTCCGGATGCATAAGGTGCGAATGGCACAACAGAGCATTCGCACCATCACCTAGCACATATCCGAAGGATTACGCATTGCAATGCCTCTTACGACTGTTTACGAGCGAGATGGGTTTTAACTTGGTTACGGATCGTCATGTACAGCCTCCGACTCTTGACGATGGGAACGACTGCATTTAGGGGGCGGGCTGGCTTTTTCTTTGTTTGCTGCTCACGAACTTCATCATACTGAACTGAAGCATTTATTTCCCAAAACGACCGAGGTTGTTTGGGTCTCTTGTGTGTGTGCGGTCGATTGGGAACATTTTGCAAATGGCGAGCGACAAAAATGCTGAATCGATGAGCTTGAGCTTAAGACGACACGAGATGTAGATACTATTGTGTATGTTTCAGTAAATCGGCGGCCAGTGCCGTGCTAGAGACTGTGCTGCCAATTATGGTGGTATCGATTTAGAACCACTGCTTTCTCGTCCTCGCTTTACCATTCGCTTTCCCCCCGTGTCCCCTCCCGTCTTATCCCTCATACGACTTTTGCATGCATATAGAAGGGCGACCATATATAGTGTGGGTGTCACGAGTGTAGCCAGTCTTGAAGGGCACATTAATTCTATATATCTAGCATCCTATAAGTACAAGTCCGGGACCATTGACAGACCAAGATACGATATATCATAAACTGGGCTGATCATGCATCCACCTCTAATTCTAATATTAATGTCACCGCGATCTGCGCCTAGACGACTTTTTACGTGTGTCGTCCGCACCCATCGCCGCAAATGCGTCCATGCCCCGAAGCACGCCCTTGCCGGTCAACGCAGGTTGAGGAGTGCTCTTTGCTTGCTCTCGTCCGGGAGTAGTAGATCGAGCTTGCTCTCCATCCCGCTGCCCTTGCTTCCTGGCCGGGGACTTGGACTTGGATTGCGATCGAGACTGCGTTCGTGGCTTTGGAGGAGCCATCAACGATTCAAAAGCGTCTATCCCGCGGAGCACCCCTTTACCTGCAGTTGGTGTCTGGGATGGGGATGCTCGGGTCTCGGAGGGTTTAGAGCCTGGCACGGCGTTTTGAGAAACAGTCCGTGAGTCCCTGGCAGAGGCATGGGATCTGATTCCTGGAGAGTCGGCTTCCCGGAAGTGGGCGGTCGGCTTGCGCGAGGTGTTGTTGTCGTCCTGATATGTAGCCACACGGCGGGCAAATTGGGATTTTTCTGCGCCCGCTGTTGGGCTTCGCGTAGCATTCGGGCTGTTGAGGCGGAAGACAGGCTCGTACGGCGAATCGTCGACGGGCCCGGGCGCGGTACGTGCCGATTTGTGACTAGGTGGGAGTGATTTTGCAATTCGAGGCGATGACGATGATGCTGGTTTCGCGTTCACAATTTCGCGGATAAAATCTTCTATGGAGAGCTCGGGAAGGGAGAGAGTAGAAGAGCTCCTCATATCTCCAGCTCTGGTCGACGGGGTATCCTCCGAAGCTTCTTGTTTCCCGTCAATCGCTTGAGACTCAACCTCTGGACTGTGCAGGCCAGACATATCGCGTGTTGTTGATGCCTCGACGTTCAAGCTGGGCTGTTCTTTCGCGGAGATGTTCTTGAGCACGCCGTGAGCCTGCGCTTTCTGAACCACGTAGCTGTCCAGCCCTGTGGCTCGAAGGATTGCCCATTGCAAGTTCTGCACACCGAAAGGAATGTCCTTTGTTTTGAGTGGCGGCTTGCCTCTTAGTGTTGCAGCGTGCAGATTGCCGACACTGATGATTTCGCCGAGGCCCAGCTCCTGCTCTTTCTGTGTATCTAATTGTACTTGGGAGCGGAGGTTGGTCAATGCCTGTCGGACTTCGCTTTGATAGCTTTTATGAACGATGAGGCGGTCGCATTTCGTCGCAATGATTTGATATGGTATCGCAAGTCCTCGAAGTACTTCAATCATATGACGGTCGCCGGCACCCACACCGTGTATAGCGTCCAGCAGTACGAAAGCTCTGCGGATATTCTTCCTCTTGATCAGATACGACATAATAGCGTCGCTCCATTGGGATCTGCTACCGAATCCGTATCCTGGCATATCAACAAGGCATAGCTTCGAAGAGACATCTCCATCCCAACCCGGGATGGCGCCACCGTCTGCCTTCTTTGCTGCGAAGGCCCAGGCTGCCATGGTGGTGGTCGCGCCTGGAGTCGAACTGGCGCGGTTGAGATCTTCGCCAGCCAGCGCATTGATCAGAGATGATTTACCGACATTGGATCGGCCGAGAACAATGACTTCGGGGACGAGAAGATTTCCGGTCTGGCCGCCTTGTTGGCGCCAGCCGTCGCCAGTCCATTGACGAAAGGGTCTGTTGTGTTTGAAAAAGTACTCAGAAGCAGCTAGCTCTTGCAGTGTAGGAGGTTTGGTCTCCCAGTACCAAGATTCGGCAGATCGTCCATGTCCTTGCAGAAGAGGCGAGTGGAATCTTCTCCTCCCATCCTGCAGCTGGGAGAGGCGTTGACGAAGACGAGATCGAAGTACTTGCCGGCAGGAGAGGCAGGTGAACTCTTGCATCGATGATCTGTGCCAGGAGTGGCTCGGAGATGTTGTAGTTGCTAATTAAAGGGATGCACGCAAAAGGGACCTGATGTTATCGCAAAAAACTTTTGATGAATCGTTTCCGCTGCGCAGGCACATTTCAGGGATCTGCGGGCTATCGGGCTGATCAAGCCGAGAGCCGCAAGCCTCAAATCATCAACACCATCATTTTCAACTGCGCCCGAGAACATTTAGGCATGCGACTCAATCACTTGGGCTGCTCCAGTTTCCTACCACGATGATCAACGCTGTGTTGGTCTTCAACAACAATGGCCAGCCTAGATTGACCAAGTTCTACTCTCAGCTGGTATTATGAGGCCTTGTGGATGTTGCTGGCAAGTCGCTGACCTTGCTGCCACAGGATACAACGACACAGCAATCCTTGCTCAGTCAGATTTTCACACTTGTGTCTGCTCGCCCGGCATCCGCATGCAACTTCCTTCCTCTGCCTCCACTGTTGGCTCCATCTGGCAGTACCAGCTCGCCTGATGCGCCTACTCAGATCACCTATCGACATTATGCTACGCTCTATTTCATCTTGATATCGACATCTACAGAGTCTCCTCTGGCCCTCCTCGATTTCATTCAGGTCTTTGTCGAAGCTCTCGACAGACTGTTCGAGAATGTGTGCGAGTTGGATCTGATCTTTGGGTTTGAAACATTGCATGCTGTCCTCAGCGAAATGCTTGTTGGTGGCGTTGTAGTAGAAACAAGCCTCGAGAAAATCGTTGAAGGAGTCAAGATAAACGATGGCACCAAAGGCAAGCGGAGAGCTATCAACTCTCGAGACTCCGGAAGTTCACTTGGCAGAGGAAGCGGTTTCGCTGGCCTAGGTTGGCCTACATCCGGACCAGGAAGCTGGAGATAACAAACCACGGACAGGATCAGGTACGCCTAAAGGATGAACGTTTGAAGAAGCCTCCGTCTACTACGTCTGAGTGCAGCCTGGCAAGCAAGCTGCTACGCACCGCCCACAACATGTCACTGTGCTTCCTGTCCCACAGATAGGTGCCGCCCTCTACACGCGCAGCAATATCAGTTGAGCTTGTTTGTCATGCTCTCTGTGGGTGAGCGACGGCAGTTAGGTTGGGTCGGAACAACCCAAAGGTACAACTCTGGACAGGCTGAAGGCATAGACTATCACATGCGAGACTTGATGACCTGCGAGTCCTAGCCAGTACGTCCTTGATCCGAACACACACAAAGACACAACTCCGGAGTGGAGTTGCTACTCCACAGCAAGTCGAAGGCGGGAGACAGGAACGACAATCACAATTCCTTTGGAACACCATATCACCGAACTTACAAATGGTGTCTGCATGAGCCATCCTCAGCGGTAGCGCCTACGGATGCAATCACCAAGGCTCTTTGTGAGCAGATGGCTAGCCATCATTCTCCCCTCCAATACTTGGAATTCACCAGGTGTGACATCCTTCTCGGCACGAATCGATCCAGGCCACGGGCCGTGCGGTTGTTGACGGTGTCGTAGGAAGCAGCTGTGGCAAAGGCTGTTCTGCAAGGGGCAGTGTGATAACGCACTTGAACGCCATGGTATCGAAGCGAGTACTCAGGGAAACACTGTAGATACAGTCCATTGCCTGAGACTCTGGGCTCCAGCCCATTCGTCGCATAATGGTTGGTCAACCGACAAGATCCAGGGCTTCGGATGGACAGCATTGAGCTCATCCAGCTTCCAGTGTGTGATATGGGTGGAAACGAGTGGCCTCGATAATTCCGGGCGCTTAAGAATGGGCGCTGAATGGGAGGCTGGGGGAGAATAGTCTGCGGCTTGGACGAATCCAGTTAAGCCGGCCAGCTAAAGGATCTCGCCCGTCCAGGCACTGCATATTCTAGGGGTCCATCTTGGACTTCATCCCCCGCTTGCGTTCTTGATTCGTTCTCCCTTGTGCTTCATGCAGTCACTCTTCTCGTTGTTCACTCTGTAGCTTCTGCCAATCACTACCATCAGCGCTTCCGCTACGGCCCTCCAGCAATCATGGCAAGATACATCTACCGCCCGGGTCGCTCCTTGCGTGCGACAAGCTGCTTCATGTCCCTTCCGACCAGGGGGTCAGCAGTTTCAGGCGCGAAAAACTGGAGAATGTTGAAGAGCTGATCTTGCTACAAAGATGAGCTGCCTGTCCTCAGTATCGGCTGTCCTCATCGTTGTTTTTGCCTTTATCACTGCACCGACGACAGCCAGACCCGGAAGTATCTGGAGCGTCCACATTGACAACGATCCTGCCCCATCTCCAGACGAAGGACCTCCTCTATCAGCAGGAGCTCTTCGTGATAAGTCCAAGCTCAAGTACGAGGTTGCCGGTATTGTAGGGGCCTACGGGTTTTGGCTCCTACTCACGTTCAGCCTCCTCATCTTCGTTGGGAAAAGACTACGACGCAAATATCAAACATCAAATCGTACCTTAAGCATGGAGATCATCAAACCTGCGCCACTGGCCAACAATCCCACGATGATGGTGGAAGCGCCATTGAGGAGTCCCGGAAAGATGGCCAGCCTGAAATCATGGGCCAGTGGTGGGCGTACACATTCTCGAAAACAGTCCAATGTTACCGTGTCGACAATTGACGAGAGAATTATCGAGGCAGACAAAGCCAAAAACATGGACGAAATGACCAAGTTGTACGCAGCTGTCATGTTACACGACGAGTCAAGGTCACAGGGAGCTCAGAGCAGTGCTCAGACAACTCCTAGAAGTCCCTATTTCCCGCGAAATGAGGGTCTTCCTCCAACGCACCGATCGGCCTACAATGTTCCACCGACGCCGCGCTCGCCTTACTATCGAGCAAGTGGTAACGGACCGTTGTCGCCACGATTTCCTCCTGAATTCCAGCACCTCCACAAGGTTCAGTCAGATGAGGCATCTCCGCCTGCTCTGATTCACCCCTTGGCACCTACACCCGCCGAAGACCCTGCCTCGAGAACAGGATCACAAAATAGCCGCAAATCCAAGATTGCCCAATTGTCGCTTATCCCCGGCCGAAGTGACTCTGCGGACCAGAACAGGCGACGACCCAGTCGCATCTCTGTTCGTGGCCAGCCTATCTCGCAACCTTTGGGTTCAGCCCCTCTCACCGACTCATCCGTCTATTCTGAGCAGGGTAGTGTGTCTCCTCGCTTCTACCACCCAGGTCCGCCACCACCCACTCCAGGACAGAAGACTCTGGTGGTCTCAACGGAGGACGTTGAGAAGAAGGGTCCGCCTGCTCCACTGTCACTACGAAGCGCAGCGGCCTCAGACAGCTCCCGCACCTTGCCTTTCCGGCAATTCTACGATGGCTCACTGAAGAGTGCTCCGCCGACAAAGACAACCTTCCTGGACCGTCGCGAGAGCGCTTTGGGCGTACATCCAAAGACGGGCGTGCCCCAGACACCGTACAGCCCATATATGCCAATGACGCCAATGACGCCTGTCACTCCCAGTATGTTAGTGACAAAGAAAGACAGGAAAAGGATGAAGAAGGAAGGCTTGAAGGTCTTGAGCGAGGACGACATGGTCATGAGTGACGAAGACATGTGGGGGGAGATGAAGTGATGCTTGAAATGAGTTCTCTTCATCTGAATCATTTCGTTGTCTCCTATGTTTTTCCCTGCCTTAGCATCTTAGGCTGGGCTCTCGTTTCACCCAAACACGGCCTGCAATGTATATTAGGCACATGGTAGCGACTATAGATACCCGAATTCAAGATTCATTCCAGAACTTGTAACGAAGCTCACTGTCTGCAGCAGTAACACGTCGGATAGTACACAGTACTCGTAACTTGCATCAAGAGGAGAAGCTAAGTCAGGATGGACTATTCGTAGAGCCCTCGCCGCAAAAGGTCGTGAATGATTGGTGGGATAGTTAAAGCCTGCACCATCAATTCGGCTTCCAGGGGGGCGGCCAGTGGGCGAACGGCCATGATGGGCCCAAGTTAAAGGCAGCCTGCTTGTCAATTTGACATGTGCCGTACATACCTTAAGGTAAGTGAAAGTACCAAGGCTACTAGCAGTCTAGGTGGCAGTAGAAATAGCGATGGTGAGATCCTTCGGTGCCACGCAGTTGGCCACTTTAAAGTCTTGTCGATTTACACGCGTGACACGTATAAGTAACATGAAATCTCGCTGACTCAGGGTCAACAGTAACTTCTCATTCCCCTTCTCCCTCATCTCATAAGCTTCAAAACGCCACCAACATCGAAGCAGAGCATAGGGGCAATCGCCTCGAACAAAAACAAAGAGACTCGCGACGCTAATCTTGCAGAACATTAGCATACCAGATAACAACATTCACTCCAGAGGTCAAGCTTGAATTCCAGATATTCGGTTATTCAGATTGAGGGCGCGATTGCACTTCAAGTCCCTCCGAGACTACGATGCCCTTCACTGTACTCACAGATGCCGAGGTGCGTGCGGTACTCCTCTCACTAGCCAAAGAAGATGCTACAGCATTGCAACGAAATCTTGCAGAAGCTTTGCATTCATACTCGACTGGCGACACAAACTCGCCATGCTGTGCATCATTTCAGCCACAGCGGACGGTGATCAAAAAGAATGGGGTCACTACGCTGTTTATGCCGGCTTCTACTGGGACATCAGTCGGGATGAAGATCGTTTCTCTGGAACAACCTGATATCAGCCATAGCAAGAAGTCCTCTATATCTTCCTCGGCCTCAGGAAGCATTACTGGAACACCTGCTGTCAAGTCACCCACAAGCGAATTTGCGGCCATGTCCTTAACCCCTGCATCTACAATGTCATCATCTGGCAGCAGAGATTCGATTGACGGCGCCTCTTTCCGACCGCCGGCATCCATTGCAAGTTCGCAGAGCACTACGCCCAAAGGATCAGTGACAATACTCGATCCAAGCGGTAACCCAGTTGGCATCGTCAATGCTGAAGAGCTTACGGCTTTCAGAACCGCCCTGGCCTCAACCATGATGTTTCAAAAGCGACACACTGTGCACACAGTAACCGTATTCGGCGCAGGAAAGCAGGCGTATTGGCACATCCGGCTGGCCTTGCTCTTCAAGGGCGATGAAATCCGGCATGTCAATATCATCAATCGGTCATTTGAGAGATCCATCAAGTTGATGAAGGCCTTTCAGCTAGAACAGAACACGCACGGCGCGTGGCGAAAGGACATCAAATTCAGCTGCATGAGCCCCGAATTCGGCGAGTATGGTAGGCTGTTGAAGGAAGAAGTTCGAAAAGCAGATATCATCTTCTGTTGCACGCCCTCAGTTGACCCGTTGTTCCCTGCCGAGTTTCTCACCTCCCGCGAAGGGCAGAGAAAAGGGCGATATATCTCATGCATAGGGAGCTACGCGCCGCACATGATCGAAATCCATCCGGACATTTTCAAAATGGCCGTGCAACCTGATCATGGGCATCATCACCACAAACACGCTCGACAGGGTGGTGTTGTTGTGGTCGATAGCCTCGAATCATGCCTTAAAGAGGCTGGGGAGATTATTAAGGCGAAGTTGGGACCGGAGCACCTGGTGGAGATTGGGGAGTTGAGTGCGTATTCCCCTCGGCCGAAACCTGCCTCATCTATGCCACAGCTTCTCAATATGTTTCTTGTTTTTTGTTGTTCCGCTTCGCTGACTATATGCAGTGATGATTAAGAAATCGGCTCAGAAGGAAATCGAACTGGGAGGGAGTGGTGAGCCTGGCCTGCTAGAGTGGCTGACGAAAGGGAACGTCATCTACAAGAGTGTCGGAATGGGCTTGATGGATTTGGTTGTAGCTGGTGATATCATTCGCCTCGCCAGAGAGAGGGAAATCGGCGTGACCATTGAAGACTTCTGATTGTGCTGACGAGGCTGTGTGCAATTGGGGCGCCTTGTGTTTTCTGGAGGCTTGTTGTTCTGTTGGGTGACACGCGAGTACTGATGAGAGCCGCAGTGCGGATATCAGTGTCTCAGCGTGTGCATGTGAAAGCCTGGAATTTCAGCGAGGCCAATCTTAGATTGTAACGGCCGACAAAAGGGCCGACTCGGGCCCCAATGATTCCTTCCTCCCTGGCTTTTCTGGTGGGAACGATAGTCTGTATCTAGGACCAGAGACCGTATCCAGGAGGGATGCCGGATATTCACGCGTCGGCAGGGCATCGAATCAATCGATGGCCTCCGGAGTGCGTTGAGTACGTACCTGTTGTGTACCATAACACACCATATGCTAGCGAATCACCACCGTGATGTTTCTAAGCGAGAGTCACCTTATCAAACAGGTCGCTTATCGGCTTTATCACGCCGTTGACGGCCTCGACGGCTTGCAGCTCGGCACGTGCTCGAGTACCTGATCCACTAGTTAATCGTTCAATTATGACGGTTGTGGACGGTTTCAATACATGGGTCCCGACGTTGCACGGCTCGAATCCTGTCCAGAGCAACGATTCCTGGTCCTTTTGAAAAAAGACGAGGGAAATAGCGCCCATAACAAGTTGCAGACGCGGGCTAAGGTGCGGAGAGGAAGACGTGGAAGGGTCCTGATGGTCCGCGAATCGATTCGCCTTGTCCTCGAATCTTGATCCCTCGACGTTTGCAATCGTGCATCAGCCTGCCTCGACACCGCAGACCAGCTCCTTGCTCGTTGCAGTTGATCACCTCCTGATTGCCAACGATACACACAGGACAAAGCCACGCTTCTTCGATCTATTACAAAGCCTTCCTTAGGGTTTATTGCATTGGAGGTGTCCTTCCCGAGCACCTGCCGCTACGGCGATGGTTTGAGCACCGGATCGAGAGATGGTCCAGCAAGTATTCCTGCCCAGTATGTCTCCTTTTCCTTCCACCCACGCTCGATCCATGCTTGTGCCGGTACACGATTCTGACGGCTTGCAGATGGGCAGATATATACAGTCACACCCGTATTTGGTGGCTTCACCTTCAAATCTACAAACCTTGACGTACACCATTCCCCAATACCTCCAGGATGGACCGTGATGGTGCAGACCGAAGATACGATGGAGGAGGACGAGAGAAGAAAGAGCAGAGTCGACATTAGTTCCGACACGAAAGAGTCAGAAGAACCCCCACAGAAACAGACCGTGGTCCATCGATTCTCAAAACCTACGGCGCAGCGTGACTCGATGTTCATTTCCTCTATATCGATGCCCTCGAGTTTAGACTTCAAAAACACTGCCTCCCCAACCAGACATATTGCCATGATACTATGGGCAACACTGTGCTGGTATTTTCACAAAGAACCTCCCAATTTGCATGCATACACAGAAGCATCCGCATTGACACCAGAGGCCGGAAGACCTAAACTTGACTGGCGCATCAAGATAAAGAGGGAGGGCATTTTTAAGGGCAAAAACACCCTACAGAAACTTGAGCGCATGGGTCTCATCGCAAGCGAAGACTCATCTGTCGGTACGGAAATTGACTCCCGCATGGCCAGTGGATGGGCCGAGACCTTCGTAAGCAGGAAGTCGTTCTGGCAGATCGATGCTCGAATCTTTCTCTACACCATGGCCCCGCAGCAGCACTCGCCATTTCCTTCAGCTTCTCCTCATCCCTCACGTCCTGGTTCGCCAGATCGGACCCCTGGCCCCGATCGAGGCTCTCCACGGGCTGCAGACTATGCGCTGCCTTCACAGTCTGGTCAGCTCGACGGGCTTTCAGCAGGCATCTCTTCACCAGGTGGACCTTTCAACTCAGGAAGCCATTTACCGACATACTATCCGCCACCGGCCTCACAGTATACCTTCACAAACCATATACGACATCCTATACGCCCGAAACCTCCTCGGCAGGGCGAGACGTTCTACAGCCGATATATACCCAGCTTAGGACAGTGGCTGTCCTTTCGAGTACCTACACTTTCTTCAAAACCCTGTCCACATCCCCATTTTTCGCCTTTAGGAGGGCCCTTACCTGGTATCATGCCCGGTCTTGGGGGAAGTTCCTCAATGCCGACATTACCGACTCTGTCAAATTTCTTAGACCGCCCATCCGACCTAGACCTGTTGCACAAATGGATGAATGATGCAAGGGTGAATGCTGCATGGGGGGTTGCCGGGCCAAAAGAGACGCAGAAGAAATTTTTGACCGAGGGCCTGCAGAGCCGGCATTCCTTCCCAGTATTTGGTTGCTGGGATGGCAAGCCATTCGGTTATTTCGAGGTGTATTGGGTCAAAGAGGACAAATTTGGCCGGCTGCTGGGAGGAGATGTAGGCAATTATACGCGAGGACTGCATGTTTTGATCGGCGAAGAAGAGTTCCGAGGCCCTCATCGAGTCAAAGTCTGGCTATCCGCGTTGGTGCATTACTGTTGGCTTGCAGATCCCAGGACAGAGACTGCAATGTTGGAGCCGAGAGTTGATAATACCAAGTAAGTGGTTCTCTTGTCGAGGAAGGCACATGATTCGATTACTGACTGAGACACAGATTCATAACCTATCTGAAGGAATGTGGATTTTATAAACAGGGCGAAGTATCATTTCCACACAAGCAATCAGCTGTGATGAAGATTGACCGAGAATCTTGGGAGGCACCAGAATTATGATACTGTACAGTAGGAGATTCTTGTTATTGGAAGCGTCGGAATCCTAAGTTGAACGAACTCGACCAGGAGCGAGTCGTACCTTTGTCAGGAATGCTTGATCGAGTGGCTTCGTCATATAGCACTCGCCTAATAGGCACTCTCGAATACCAAGAAATGTCCTGCCACAGCAGATGAACTCATACGTAACAGGCTCGCGGCGTTGTTTGAAGACAAGGCTGAGTGGCGTCTGTCAAAGCGGCGAAACTTCCCCACAAGGCTCTGGGTTTCTTTCTACTACGGGCGACCATAAGAACATTTATTGCCTCTTTAGCATAGTCATTAATATTTGACAATCGTCCGACAGCCTTGCATCTTGCGCATCTACACACGCAGTGCGCCTTGTCTACCAAGTAGACAGTGCCTCAGTATCAGTGCGCCAATATGGCGACCCAAATACCTGTCGATCCGACCGTGGTCTCCTCCAATACTCTGAAACTTGAGAATGTAAGTCAAAGCACACGATCAGTGCGATTGAAAACTGACGAAGCCCTCCCACAGACGCACAACAGAGATGTCTTGATCGCGATCGAGAAGAAGTACCAACAAGAATGGCAGAAGAACAAGGTCTTCGAGTCGGACGCACCAACTACGAGCGAGATCCCCTTCAGCTCAGTCCCGGCTGCAGAGATTCGAGAGAAGCACCCAAAATATTTCGGCACCTTCGCATACCCTTACATGAACGGCTCCTTGCATGCCGGACACAGCTTTACCGTCAGCAAAGTCGAGTTCACCGCCGGCTTTGCACGCCTGACCGGAAAACGAGTCCTCTTCCCCCTCGGTTTCCACTGCACTGGTATGCCAATCAAGGCGTGCGCGGACAAGCTTGTTGAAGATGTGAGGAGGTTCGGTAAAAACTTTGAGAACTATCACGAAGAGGAGGAAGTTGAGACGCCAGCGTCCAATGGCGTTCCTGTTGCCCCCACTCAGGGTGTCAATGTTAAGGACGACATCACGAAGTTCAAGAGCAAGAAGGGCAAACAAGCAGCTAAGACGGTCAAGGCCAACTACCAGTTCCAGACGATGTTGGCCATGGGTATACCGAAAGAGGAGATCCACAAATTCGCCGATGCGAACTACTGGCTTGAATACTTTCCACCTCTGTGCGAACAAGATTTGACCGACTTTGGAGCGAGGATAGACTGGCGGCGGAAGTTTGTCACGACCGATGCAAATCCATACTACGATGCTTTCGTCCGATGGCAGATGAACCGCCTACACGAGATGAACAAGATCTTGTACGGCAAGAGATATACCATCTACAGTCCCAAAGATGGCCAGCCTTGTATGGACCACGACAGAACGAAGGGCGAAGGTGTTGGCCCGACAGAGTACACTGCACTCAAGTTGAAAGTCAAAGAGTGGTCTCCTGAGGCTGCCAAAGAGGTGGAGTCCAAGATTCCAAAAGGTGCAAGTGTCTATTTCGTACCCGCAACGTTAAGACCCGAAACGATGTACGGCCAGACGTGTTGTTTCGTGGGACCTAAGATCAAGTACGGCATTTTCAAGGTCTCGGAGAAGGAGTACTACGTCGTCACGAAGAGAGCCGCTTGGAACATGGCGTTCCAGGGCAAATTCTTCGATGAAGCTCATTTCCCTCGAGATCAGAGTGAGCTGCAGCCTGTAGTGGAGTTGCCTGGGTCTGCTTTTGTCGGCACCTTGGTCAAGGCCCCGTTGTCGGTACATACTGATGGTGTTCGAATATTGCCCATGGAGACTGTCTCAGCAACGAAAGGAACGGGTGTTGTTACGTCAGTCCCGTCAGACAGTCCCGATGATTTCGCTACTGTAAGAGATCTGGCCAAGAAGGCGGAGTTCTACGGCATCAAGAAAGAATGGGCTGAGCTTGAGATCATCCCTATCATCGATACACCGGCATACGGAAACCTTGCGGCAAAATACTTGGTTGACACGAAAAAGATTCAGTCGCCCAAGGACGCGACACTGTTGGCTGAAGCCAAAGACATGGCATACAAGGAAGGGTTTTACAATGGCACGATGTTGGTAGGCGAGTTCAAAGGCGACAAGGTCTCCGACGCGAAAGACAAAGTCCGAACCGCTTTGATCAAGTCTGGCGACGCTTTCCCTTTCGCTGATCCTTCTGGCGAGGTCATCAGTCGAAGCGCTGACGAATGTGTGGTCGCTTATGTCCCGCAGTGGTTTTTGAACTACGGAGAGAACGATAAGGAGTGGCAGCAGACCGTGCTGGAATACGTCAAAGACGGTCTTGAGACTTACACACATGAATCACAGAACCAGTTTGTCGCGAACTTGGAATGGCTGAACCAATGGGCGTGCGCGAGAACATATGGTCTCGGCTCGAAGCTGCCCTGGGATCCTACCTTCTTGGTCGAGAGCTTGAGCGACAGTACGATCTACATGTCCTACTACACGATCGCGCATTTTTTACACAGCGACATGTTTGGCAAGACGCCTGGCTTGCTCAATATCAAGGACGAACAGATGACTGACGACGTATGGGACTATGTCTTCACACGGACGAACGACGTCGAGAACGTATCTCAATCGTCCAAGATTCCCGTCGAGGATCTCCAAACCCTACGACGGTCCTTCGAGTATTGGTATCCTCTCGACATGCGATCATCAGGAAAGGACCTCATTCCCAACCACCTCACCTTCTTCTTGTACATCCACCTCGCTATCTTCCCTCGGGAATACTGGCCTAGATCAGTACGATCGAACGGTCATCTTCTGCTCAACGGCGAAAAAATGAGCAAGTCGACCGGCAACTTCTTGACCTTGAGTCAAGCAGTGAAGAAGTTCGGCGCTGACGCCACGCGGATAGCTCTCGCCGATGCTGGTGATGGTATGGAAGACGCGAACTTCGAAGAAAAAAGCGCCAACGCAGCGATTATGCGCATGTACACACTCAAAGACTGGATTGAAGATACCATGAAGGATACGAGCCTTCGGCAGACGCAAGGCGACTCCATCTGGGACAAGTTATTTGAAGACGAGATGAATTTGCTCGTGCACGAGTCGTATCAGCATTACTCTGAGTAAGTCCCAACTCCTCACCCCACTCTGACTCCTTTCGGCATGGAACCAATGGACTGACATGGTGGATGAAATGTGTAGCACGAATTACAAACTTGCCTTGAAAACTGGCTTGTATGACTTTCAATCCGCCCGCGACTTCTACCGCGAAGCGTGTCTGTCCAGCGGTACGCCAATGTCTCGGCCCCTTGTCACGCGATACGTGGAGTTACAATCCCTCCTCATCGCGACCATCGCCCCGCATTGGGCTGAACACATGTGGCTCGAGGTGCTGCACAAGGACGACTCGATCCAGAACGCACGCTGGCCCGAGGTGCCTACCGCAAACCCCGGTTTGACGGCAATGAGAGAGTACGTCAAGGGCACGAGCAGCAGCATCACGAGCGCGGAGGCGCAGGCGGCGAAGAAAATGGCCAAGGGGAAGAGCGCGGCGTTTGATCCGAGAAAGCCAAAACGAATCACGATCTTCGTGGCGAACAGCTTCCCAGCCTGGCAGGATAAGTATGTCGACTTGGTGAGGGAGATGCTCGAGAAGAGCACACTCGATGATGACAGGGCGTTGAACGGACAGGTCGCGAAGATGGGTAAAGGCCCGGAGATGAAGAAGGCCATGCCCTTTGTACAGGGATTGAAGAAACGGCTTGTTGTCAACCACGAGAGCCCGGAAACCGTGTTTGAACGGAAATTGCCGTTCGACGAGGTGGAGATCCTGAATGACATGAAAAAGGGGTTGATGAGGACGACGGGCTGCAAGGATGTGGTTGTGACGGTCGTGGGTGAGGATAAGACTGGACTGCCCGTCATGGCGGAACAGGCGATTCCGGGCACGCCCACGTTCTTGTTTGAGAACGTTGAGTAGAGAGATGGACGGCCGAGCAGACGACTGATGAGAAGGAAGCCGACGTCGGAAAAGTAAAGGATGGGATGAAATGCAATGGAATCAACCGTAAGGGGTCCAAGAAGAGATCAAGAAGAACCGGAAAGACATGTACGGAGAATTGAAAAACAGTGGCACTTGTCAGAAGCGTGAATGTAAAGAGATGAGGCGTATGTCCAAAATTGAGCATCGACAGCTCGAGCGAAGATTTTGCACATCGAAGGCTGATGATAGACGTACAGGACGTGCATTGTCTGGCTTTCGGGTAGACAGAAAAACAGAAAGCCAAGTTAGAGATTTTTGATGTGAACAGGTGTCCATCAAGTCATGTAGGTAAATGCTGTTTCGAGCAACCTCTCGAAGCAGATACTAGAGAGTCGTCTTATATACCTTGTCTGCTCTGTGAATCTTTTTGTAAACGGAGAGGCGTCAAGTCGGGTGTGCTTTTTGGTCTCTCGACTTTGCAGTGTACTCTGCCATCTTTCTTCCGGTGAGCGCATTTAGGCTACTTTGAATCTCATCGCCCATCGCCCATTCCCAGACAATCACGGATGCAACTGTTCCGGCTAGCTAACGATGTGTAAATTCGTTCTGATATTGAATCTAGAACTCGAGAGCGGGAAACTCATCGCCAGATCTTCCAGGTGGGAGGGACCCCGTGCAGCGTCGAGCCAGCTCTAATATAGCTTGGTCGGACCTCGACTTGACGATGACGCATCGTTCGCATGTGTCACGGGATGACAACTTTCTTTGCGTCCATAGCAATGTGGATTTCTGAAGGGGCCGGCTTCGACACTCGACAGTTCCAAGTTGGATGCTTTCAGCCCAATCTCAAGGCGAACCCGGCGCCACGCTCTTCATCCGCCCGTCCTGCAAATATGCCCTCGAAATCACGCTCGTCCAATCTCGGCGCATCTCCGCGTACAGGAGCCTGCGGAGTTACTCTACGGCGTCGCTTCTCCTGGCCAGCCTTGCTGGGAAAGGTGGGAAACATTTCCTTCGCTTTCGGCCGCGGTTCCTCGCTGAAGTACGGGTGCGTCAGGGCCGAGCTTGCCGATGGTCGTTCTGTAGGGTTCATGGACAGCATAGACGACAGTAGTCGCAGGCCTGAATTGGTCAAGTACGGGAACTTTGTCACACTCAGGGACGATTGAGAGGTTGATTTGGACAGGATAGGATGCAGAGCCTTCGCGTTGGGCAAGGACCTGAAACCGGGCCATGTCTCATTTGTAGGCGTGCCTAACAGAGCGAAGATCTGTGAGAGTTGATCGACTTCATTCTTGCCCTGGAAAAGGGGGTCTCTGGTCAGGAGCTCGGCGAATATGCATCCGATGCTCCAGATGTCGATCTCAAAGTCGTATTCCTCGGCGCCCAGCAGGAGTTCAGGTGCACGGTACCACAAAGTCACGACGAGTTGCGTGAGTTTCGGCGGCGGGTTGCCGGTGTATCTTGCCATTCCGAAATCTGCGAGTTTGATTTCGCCGCGGTTGTTAAGTAGGAGGTTCGAGGTTTTGAGGTCGCGGTGCATGATCCAGTTCGAGTGCAGGTATTCGGTCGCGGATATGATCTGGAGCATGAGCGTTTTCGTCTCCGAGGGCAAGAATGGCTCGGCCATATCTTCGAGCAAGGTCTTCAGGTCGTGCTCGAGGAATTCCATTACGAGGTAGACACTGTGAGGCCGGATACAAGGAAAATGGTTAATAACGTCTGGTATCGGCGCTTTTCAGGTGCTGAGTGGGAAAAGGGGTGACGCAGACTTACTCTTTCAACGTATCGCCCATGACAACTTCGAGCACTTTGACGACGTTGGCGTGCCGGCTGGACATCAGCGTTTGAATCTCGCGCAGGCCGGTGACGGGGAAGCCGTCGCTTGTTTCGTTGTGCATCTTGAGTCGTTTCAATGCGACGATTGTGCCTGTGGTTTTCGTGCGCGCACGCGAGACGAAACCGTAGGAGCCTTCTTCGATGTTGTTCAGAGTTTCGTACTGTGAGACATGGCCGCATGGTTGTAGTGGTCGGGAGGGGAACTGGAGGAGGTGTGCGCCTTCTTCTTCTGCTGCTGCGACGCCATTACTTCGTGAAGGTGACGTGCGTCGTCGCTTGGATGGTCTTCCATCATTCCCGTCAGGTTCCTGTGGTGTAGATGGATCGGGCTGTGCTGTTGTTTCGGCAGCTTGACGGGCTTTTTGTTCTTTCAGCCGTTTCTTCTGTTCCTTCTCTTTCTTCCGCAGTGCGACGGCTGCGGCGGCCTCTTCGTCGTCGTCGGCGACCCATTTTGAGGTCTTCGAAGCCATCGCAGTTCCGAACTAGCTTGCTATGGGGTTTGAACTCGCTAGGCTGTCGAAGGCGTTGTCGACGGTCGAGTCAGTCCGTGAATGCGATCTGCTTGTATGCGGTGGTCCGCCGAAAAAGCTATTCAAAGCCACGTGACCACGCGTTTGGAGGCCGATCTTACACGGTAGGCCTTGCTGTGACCTTGTTCACAAGATGCTTAGAATGATGAAAGACAACATGGATGAGATTTCGAGCCTTCGGTCAATGTCTGAGTTGGTCTGTAGCATCTATCAACAGCTTGTCTATCTGCCTCCAGCGTCTCTTCAGAGTGTCTCTTTGAGAGGCCAAGCCAACATCGAGTCGCGAGATCTGCTCAAGTCTCGCCCTCACAATCTCCCGGTAAGTATTGAAGACACTCACCAACGATTCATTCAGAATTGGCTGGTATTTGTCGCCATCATCGAAACCCTGCGCAAGGCCACGCCTCCACTGCCCCAGTGGCATACATAGCAGTCTGAGCGCCACTTTTGTTCGATAACAGGCGCCCTCCTTGTCTAGGTTAAAGTTGGCAAAGTATCCTTCGTTGGTCAGAGCCTCACTCTGGCCTTCTGTAAATAACGGAATGACGACCTCATCTAGCGTAGCCTCGTCCCATTGATTGTCCTCGAGAATAAAGCCGTACTCGGCAAGCAGGAGATCATTTGAGTGGGCACCGTACGATACAAACACTTCTTCGCCCTTGTTGTATGGTCGATCCGCCACCACACTGTATTGTGATCTTGTATATGACACCTTGCAGCCGGCGTCAGAATGATTGAAATAGTCACCGTACGGAACAATGGCCAAACATTCGTCGGGATCGGTTGGTGGCGTTTTTCTCCTGGGAGGAGTGTAGTAGAATGTCCTGGTGTTTATTAACAGCCAGTAGTACTGATAGAGATGCATGGGAATTTCAAGATTCGCGGCTGTTATGGCGTCCCAGTCCTGGCCGATCCTGCGTTGTTGCTTAAGCAATATTGTTTTCGCTTTGGGTGGGATAAGCTGACAGAGTTCGGGTTCCCACATCACTGGCATTGCCTCCTGCAAGTCTTCGATCGTGGGCAGACTCTCGCGCCAGAGAGCATAGTTGTCAGACTGATCCTGGGCCAATTCCGCGGCCAAGAGACCATTGTTGCTGCAGGGAGAGGACTTTTGGATTGATTTAGAGATGCTTTTTGGGACAGTCTCAGCTCTTCGGACGACAGACATTGGTATGGTCATCAACACTTCTCCAGGCTAGTTGCTATCAGACATAGTCCTCGAGCAAGCAACACAAGAAGCTAGGATAGCCTCTACTTAGTAGGTGACCTACCTCAATATTCTTTTCGGCAACGATACCTAAGCCTCTGCCGGGAAATGAGTGGGCTCTGATGCCATTGAGCTTGAAGCCACAATCGATAGCCCATTTTGTCAATTGTTCGTGATTCGTCATGCTATATTACTGGACTGAAGGGTCGGCATGGTATGTTCAAGTCCTCAGTCCGTGGTTCTCAGAAGGATCATGTCTACGAAATGGTGATGATGGGTGTAAAAGCGGCATCATCGCGGCCATTACCTCGACTTCCACCAACATCTGGGGGCTTCGGTGCGTGGGGAAGATTATCGGCCGATCATTATTTTATTACCAAGCATCTTACGGAGTACTCTTCGCGTATCAAGTTAAGTTAGTATTCAAGCCCTGCACATGGAAACGTGAAACGAAGTGTATCTTGCATCAGGAACTTGCGGCAAACAAGATGGGAAGCATAGGGATCGAGCCGTTTCAGGTGAATCACTGCCCTTCCCTGATGACTGGCCATGCTGACCATCGTGGGCAGACCACATTCGCGGTGCCACTGCATTGTGATTCTTGTGTGAAAGATGTTACTGGAGCCTTGAACCAAGTAGAAGGTATCCGTGGCTCGTTTCATACTCTGTATGACCACGACTGACATTGTCCGCTCAGGCATCACGAAAGTCGAATGTAATCTTAAAGACCAACTTTTCTTCATTGAAGGAACGGCACCTCCGTCAGCAATTGTATCAGCCGTTGAATCCACGGGACGAGATGCGATCTTGCGTGGGAGTGGAAGAGCAAACTCTGCTGGGGTGTGCATTCTGGAAACTCATGCACAGTCGGTATCAGATCCGGTCCGAGGCCTGGCAAGGATGGTCCAAGTTTCGGACAATCGTACACTCGTGGACCTGACGTTGCGTGGCGTGTCACCGGGAACATATCATGCTACAGTGCGGGAGACAGGCGATATTTCACGTGGTGCAGGATCCGCGGGTGGGATTTGGGAAGCCGTCAAGGCCTTGGGAGGCTTCAGCCAGCCTCGCGGGGTGTTTGGCAAGGTCGAAGTAGGAAGTGATGGCCGAGGCAGCGTGTTCTTGGACCGACCTGTGTCAATATGGGAGATTGTCGGTCGCAGCATGGTGGTGTCGAAACAACCAGAGGGACCGTTTCAGACCGAGGACCCAAATACCCTGGTCGGGGTGATCGCTCGCAGTGCAGGTGTCTGGGACAATGATAAGACTGTGTGCAGTTGTTCGGGGAAGACGGTGTGGCAGGAACGCAAGGAGCAGGTGGGAAGGGGGATGATATGACCTGATGTACGCTGATGACAGGATTATTCTTGTAGAAACAATTGGTGATATACATGATCACTGCATGTGCTCTGTCGGAAGGATTTTGCACAATGCACAATGATGCACTGGCTGGATCGTGCCCCTGCATGGAGCATTGAAGACCTGAACACCGCGGACCAGAAACCCGATTCTACGGAACTGGGAACCCAAAGCCTGGTTAGCCCGTCAAAGCGCTGGCCTTGTGGGAGAGTTTGGGGTCGATTGGGATGCGCTGGTTGGTCGTCAAAGTGTGATTCTGAAACCAAACTTGTCCAGATATCGTCGTATCGAATCAGGTCCACTACAACTTAGTAGATGTCGGAAACGTCGAAACGCCGTCAATCGACCAAGGGAGCATCGACATGTGGTTGATGGAGAGGACAAGAAAACACGAGCAATGACACGGCTCAGGTGACGGACTCACACCACTCGAGAGCGTCGCTGTGAAAAGGAAGCCATCTTTGGTCACATCATCTGGCGAGTGAGGTTGATTGAAACCAGCCAAGTCACGTAAGAGGCGAGGTATAGACAGCTGTAGAAAGAAGACTGATCACCATACGAACATTGCGGGCAGAGTGCATCCCAGCCCCCCTCGCCCCCTAATGGCGCCCCCAATGGGCCTCCCGTTGGGTGCCTCGGGTGCCCTTGCCTCCTAAGTACCACCGACGTAGGTGGTCTGCCAGTTAAGGACTGCGCTGGTCGCCCCAAATGCAACCACTGATGGTGCCATCATGTGCCGAGTCTAAGTTACGGATGCGATCTGACAGCCTCACAGCATCTTGCAACTGATCGAACCCTGTAAATCCGAGTACCAGCCATTGAGAAGCGACTGTACCATCCCTTAAGAAGCGAGGGATTCCTCTCCACCTTCCTTGAAAAGGTCCCTGGTCTGGTTGCTTCGGAAGAATTTATGTGACAGATACTGCGCCAAAGCCGTGAATAGCACCTCCTTTCCTGGCACTGTCAAACTGTTTCTATCCTCCTCCTCTCCTCCTGCCGGAAACTCTCCTGTATACACACTCTCTATCTCACCACACTTCACTTCTCAACAAACTATTTGCAATATCTGCACGCGGGTCGTCACTAATTTACCTTGTCAAGTTGATAGGATCGCCAATTCGTTGACGCATTGGCGCCGAGAACGTCCACTGCTCACCTGGGCGCTTAATCCTTGGAGATCGATTCATCTTGCCGCAGGGCCGGCCCTCGAAGCATCCCGCAAACCGCAGCCAGCCATTTTCATCTAATTCAAGCGAATCTGCCACCACGAATCCCTCCATTTCAGTACCGTATCGTCCCAGCCACGACCATCCTGCACTTTCTCTGGCCTGCATAAGCTGCGCGCACCCACGAGCGAGAGGATTTCTTCTTCGACTGCTTTGGGCGCGGCGCCATGTCGCTCAAACAGGTGGGTTATACTGGTCCGTTGAGGGATTCTTTCCTGACCGTCTGCAGGAAATAGAGACTTGGGTCGAAGCCCTCGGTCACTATGATAATCAAGAGTTCGAGGAAGCCTTGACCATTTTCGATGCCATCGCAGACACATCCAAAATATTGTTCAACTGTGGGGTTATACACGCAACAATTGGGGAGCATGACAGAGCCGTGGGTACATCTGTAGGAAGCGAACATGAGCACGAGACTGATAGGAAAACAGGTGGAATGCTACCAAAGAGCAATCAAGCTGGACCAGTACCTGGCTGTTGCATACTTTCAACAAGGCGTATCCAATTTTCTCGTTGGTGACTTTGAAGAGGCCCTAGCCAACTTCAACGACACTCTCCTATATCTCAGAGGAAACACGTACATCGACTATGAACAGCTCGGACTCAAATTCAAGCTTTACTCTTGCGAGGTCTTGTTCAACCGTGGGCTGTGCTACATGTATCTGCAGCAGGAGGAGGCTGGTTTGCAAGACTTTACTTTTGCCCAGAAGGAGAAAATGACCCCTGATCACGATGTGATCGACGATGCTATCAAGGAAAGAGCTCAGGTGAGTGCCCTGATTCCAGCTTCCCAGACCAAGTTCTGACATGTGCTAGGGTTATGTCGTTTTCAGCATGTAAGTATCTGGGCCTTGATTTCCAGCAGACTCTCCGAGAGAAAGAGCAACGGTGGCTGACTGATTTGTCCAGACCTGTCGGATGCGTTTACAGACCTAACGAGGCCAAAGTCAAAAATCTCAAGGCCAAGGACTACCTGGGGAAAGCCCGGTTGATCGCCACTTCCAACAGTGCGAACACAGGCACAGGCTTCATAGGGGTGGAGCGAAAGCAAGCTGCCGAGCTGGGGGCAAAAGACGACAGGCCTCCAGAGAACATCAGCTTTGCTGCAACGAATCTCGTCCAGCGCAATTTGTCCAGCAGACTCCCAAGGGATCAAAGCGCCCCTCCAGTCATGAACAGAAATGTCTTTCCACCAACTCCACCACCCGAGACTGAGAAGCCCAGAGCCAGTAGTACGGGAAACGGCAATCTCCCCATACGCTCTACATCTATGCGCAATCCACGACCGATGTATCCTACTAAACCCGACATGGCCCAGCCTAGACCGGGCATGCTATCACGTGCGGCTACCTTTGATGTCAATGGAGCTCAACAACCGCCGCCAGGCCGGAGCAGGATGCAGGCGCCCCGAATCAACGAAGGCTCCTGGGAAGACGACTTCTCCATGGTGAGTCAACAGCCTCCGATGGACAGATCACGGTATGGTACCCAAAGGGGGGCTTCCGAACCTCGGAGAGCTCCTTCTCGGCGGCAGGTGCTGGATCGGTCGACATCACAGAGGGCTCCAGCACCAGCGCCCTTGTTCCGTGAGCAGCCAAGATATGAGGAGCCCATTGATATGGACGACGTCTATAATATGTACGCAAGTCCGCGACCCGTACAACGACGACCGACACAACGACGTCAGGAAGAAGAATATTTCAACGAAGAAGACGAATATATAGACGAAGAACTAGGCGACGACGACATGAGCGGCTTCGAACCTATCCGACGTGCACCGTCACGATCCGGACGCGGCAGCAACCGCCCCGAAATGCGCAAGATCCGAGTAAAATGCCACTTTAACGAAGATACGAGATACCTTATGATCGGCGCAGTGATAGATTTTGGCGATTTTGAGAGCAAGATACGAGAAAAATTTGCCATCAAAGATCGCCTGAAGATTAAAATGCAAGATGATGGCGACATGATCACCATGGGCGACCAAGACGATTTGGAAATGCTGGTGGCCAGTGTCCGGAGCCAAGCCAGGAAGGAGAGAAACGAGATGGGCAAGATGGAGGTTTGGATCTCATCATAACCTGGCAAGGAGTACAGTGGTGTTGTAATACCACCAGTACGGGGGCACACACACAAGTCCCCTGAAACCGTCTGACCGCCCACAACGAGAGGAGACTCGAATGCGATTTTGGCGAACCGATATGAGCACACACTTTCTTTCGACTTGACATGATCGTCCACAGGAGAGATAATGATCCTTTCCTTCGGTTTTTTGAGCGTGGAGCTGGAACAAAACAACGCCTTTTGGAATACCCGTGAGAAGATTACCTCCGTAACCATACGAGCTGTTGGGTTTATATATCGGATGTTGCTTTTGCAATCCCCATGCCAATGCATAGCAAACTCTTGGCTCCCAAGTCACTCCCTATTTCCACACTACCTACGGTCCGCTGTTTTCTCTTGTCCCGGATTGAGCACCAGGACACACAAGAATTGCGTACATTGTACTAGTATTGTACCTACCAGAAGGAGGCCGATTCTGTGATTAATTGATCTTGCGACTCAAATGGCCCAAAGCCAGCTCGCTGACTGACGGACTGAGACATCACACTTTATAGGTTAGAGCGAAGAGCGTAGACTATACAGAACCAAAACTTGTCTATTGCCTTCTTCCACATTCAGAGAAGAAATCGCGTGCTGTGCTTCTAGGTACTTAAAATATCGTCTCAGATCCAATACTAGTAATTCCAACGAGCGAACCGTTCAAATTTTCTAGCCCCTTTTTCTCAAATTCTCTGCCCTTTTCTCGAGTCCAACGGAACGTTGAACCGTCATAACTCAAATCAAGTCAAACCAAAAACATGAATCCCGAAAATGTAAACCACCGCGTAGCACTTGCCAGAGCTTCGAAGTCCTTGCCCCTACTTCCGTCATCTCGTGTACGAGTACCCATTGGTTCTCTCCTTGACCCACTCCTTGCTCACTCTGACCATGGGATATTCGGTCTCAAAGAGGATGAGAATGCTCGTGACGTCTTCACCATTGCGGGCTTGACGGCGAATGAAGGTGTCGTGCTCGGGTAGCCAGTTCTCCGGTCGCCGTGGCTTGCCTTGGGACGGCATTTCGTTTCTGCTCTGGCTGATTTCCTTGTTGTCGTTGGCTGAACAACCTGGAAGGCTTGTGGAGCGTTATGAGTGTACGGACGTAGTGGCCGGACAGCGACGATGGGACGAGGCTGGATGCTTGCCGCAACGCGGAAGGGCCGCAGAATCGTTGTGTGTTGAGGATTAGCGCTTGAAATGTTGCAAGACGACGCCGCCCCTTCCGTTGAGGAGGTGTTGAAGTCCAATCACCCAGTACAAGCGATGGGAAAGTGCTTCTGTTGTGCTTGAATTCTTTGGAAGTAAAGATCTGCTGGGCAACACGTGAAACTTAATCGGGAATGTTTTGAGATCACAAGAAGACCCTCTGTACTCAATTCCGAGCAAACCCAGAGAAGAGGAATGAGGATTTGGTGGATGGCTGTTCAGAGTACAAGAAGAGGGAGCACAAGAGGAGCTTTTTGTACTTCTCCATCTCACCTGCTTACTACAAAGGGGTCCTTTCCATGGTAGGGACGGGGAACTGGAAAGGTAGTTTGTCATCACTGAACGGACGTCACAAACGACGAGTGAGGCTCAGTGACAAAGATGAAGCCCCGGAAGGGCGTGACCGGTCATCTCAAGGATCCAAATGGAAGTCCTTTTTCTCTTCCGCCGTCCAAGGATCGCTCATTGAGGTCCACCTTGAAAGGCGGTATCGAGCAAGACCTGGCCTAGCAGACCACTCTGAGATTGATGGGAGTCCAAATGAGGCTGTCATTGACAAATAGACAAGGCAAGGCCGAACCACGAGGCTGCAACGCTTGATATCCGGGCTTGATGGCTGGCCATCCGCATTGTGATCAAAATTGTGCTGCCAGCCGTTGGCAAAGTCACTTCCGGTTCGATGTCGGTATAATAGCAGTAAAGATTTCCCTCTCGACTGCATGCGAATTGGATCAATGTCTGATTACTCCCATTTCGGGAGGGTCTGTTCATACCACCATAGTCAATAGTGTTTTCGAGGAATTCCAAATCCTTGATGAAGCGGAAGTTGTTGTCCTTCCCCGTTTAAGGCGATCATGTAGCCTGCCGTCAAGTCCCTTCAAATCCCTCCGAAGATACTCCACCACCCATGAACTCCAGACTTTTCCCGCTTCCGCTATGCTGTATACAATCCGCCTCCTCGTTATTTGTCATCCGATAGGTTCATTATATTATGTATCAATGCGAACATGGACCAAATCTAAATGCTTTCATGAGAACACACCAAAACCGTTGGCAAACCAGGTGAAGGACATGACTGTAATGGCTGCGGTCATCAAGACAACGCCAAAGACTTGTTTCTCGTGGACAGAAAATGCGCCGTTGCAGGTGGCGCACTTGAACTCGTTCAGGGGGGTGTATGCTTGCCTGCGACCAGGTTAGTTCGCCATTCTTCCGTTTGACAGTCCAAGAAACGTACCCTGTGTACATGCCAAAAACATATTGGTCATAAGCACCCAGATAGCCGGCGGATGGAACATCCGTAATGTCGCTTGCTGCATCGTGGACAATAAGGGTGTAACTCGCCACCGCGAACGGAGAGGTAATGGCTTCTGGGAAATTGCCAGTATCCCAAGTGATGGCGCCTGTGGGGTCTACGGACATGTTTGCAGAGATTGTATATGTCGCTTGGTTCAGCGAACATGACGCCAGGACATCAATGGCTGATGGTGTCACAGACAACGAGGTATAGTTCCATTGGAACGTCACGTTCTCTCCAACCCTGTAAAACTGAATCCCATCAGTTGCAGCGGGTGTTATAAGGGAAATGCCGCCAGGTGGCAGACGAGGATCAATCGCTGTCGTCTTGGTGGCTGTGGTCTTTGTCCCGCTCTTGGATCCTGATTTTTTCGTCCCCGATGCAGATGTTCCTGACGCGGATGCGGATGCAGATGCAGAGTCTGAGACAGACGCTGAAGCAGAGGCAGAGGCAGAATCTGATGCGGCCGCGGTGGTCGCTGCTGCATCATCAGTCGATGCGGCGGCGGTTTCCGCAGCCGTCTCGGATGCTTTTTGCTCTTGTCTTCGTAGGATCAGTGCATTGGAATCGGCATCGGCAGAACCGGGCCAGGGCCATGCTGATGTGAAGGCCAGGAAGATGAAGAGGGTGGAGAGCAAAGAGAAGAGGCCGGAGCCCTTCATTTTGATGGAAAGTGCACGGGCTGTCGAATCTGGGGTATTGGTTCGATCGAGGCTTCGGCAGGAAGTACTGGCGCAGACTGGTAAGACAGCAGTAAATGACAAGAATGGCTAGGCAGATAACGACCGTTGAAAGAATGTTGAATATAGCGAGAGGATGCACAGAGGCAAAAGATGGGATGAAAATAAATCAAAGACTATCGAGGACCGCTGGTTGTAAGGAGATCGATTCCAGGTGCCACTGTCAATGTCTCACTCACCCTGGGCGACCGACGGCGCCCGAGCCACAACAAAAGACTCCCTACCACCTACGAGTAGGGGCCTACGGAGTACGGAGGACCTTAGACGCGTTACCACAGCCACTTTCTTGGCCTAACCACCTCGGGTATGGCTCTGATTTATTTTGGTCATTGTTCATTGATGCACGTGATGCAGGTGGTCATTGAACATCTCATCTGTGCCCAGGCCACTGGCCCAGACTCATCATGATTCTTTGAATCCAAATGAGTACCTACCAGATATGTACTCGTAGACTGAGACTGAGATACAATCTGTATCATTGCTTGAACTCACTATGCAAGCCATCATTGTCAACAGGGGAGAATACCAGCCTTGCTACTCCGTACTCATGCACATCACAGTGCCCTGATATCACCTCCTTTTCTTGCCTGCGGCCGTCAGCGCAAGACCTCTTCCTTCCAATCCAAGATGCTGTTCTGTTGCTGGTCGCTGCTCACTCTACCCGTTCGTTTTTGCTTCCCTGCCGCGTACGGGATCTTGCCTCAGCGCCTCTCTCCCAAGCCTGAATGATAGCAATCCGACGTCGCAATATGTCCATGTCCATAGCCACCTGAACTTGTGCAGTATCCTCTGTGCTCGACATCGAAAGCAGACTGTCCTCCAAATCGGACATTTTCCAGGCCTGATCATCCTTGACGTTCCCGTCAGATGATCGCTTTCTTGAGTGTTGAGGTTGTTCCGACGCTGGTCTCATCGTCCAAGGCAAAGCCTTCGTCGTGGTGGGCGGTGGTCCTTGTATGCTAAGGTCGGCGCAGCTGCCGGTCAAGCGCTCCCACGATTGTAGTCGCACATGTTTGGAGGTACCTTTCTGCCCGCCAGCAGTCACTGAATTCGACTTCTCGACGTCGGAAATACTTTCCATCGTAGCGTTTCTCATTCGGAAGGTCGCCCAGACAATGCTAGTGCTGCTGAAAGTGTGATTGAACAAACAACTCCTAGTAGAATTGATTGCTATCCCGCTTTCATGCTTGACGTGAATGCGCAGAGAGTGAGGTAGAGGGGCAATATGATGGCGAAGATGTGACCTTTGTCCGACGGGCAGCCGGCCTTCCGCACCTCAAAAGTGATTGATATGATTTAGCTGTTGCTTTCTGCACAAATCACAGGCTGGTGTCTTGTCCGTTGATACCAGCTTGTGCCGTCGCCAATGTACCATGGCTCTGCAGACGGACTGAGGATTAGAGTATCGTACCCGAGGCTGCCACTTCTTGAGTGACCTGGACTGACTGGACCAGCTTCTGTCTTCACAGGACCTCACTGCATTCACGCGGGCCGCTATTCCTGTCTGGGTGTGACAGCGTTTTTAGTTCTCCAGAAGTCGCCAAGCCGTGTGAAGTCCAAGAGTTGTATATGTCGAAGATGACTGTTTGTTAAGATACTCAGATTGCCGTTCTGATTCAGGCGAAAAGCGACCGGAGAGCTTTTCTAAGTCCCACCCCTTTTCGACAACAGGCTTCCGGGAAGCGTTAAGCAAAAAAATTGCTGTTGCACACCGTGGGATTGCCAGCAACCAGCCACAAATCATACTTGCTGACTTCACCACTTTCCACTCTGGTGCTTCATTCTGCCAATACTTGTTGGGCAGCAGGCGACTAACACGATGTGGCAGGAGGCTTGGTTTGGCCCTGCGCGGCGGTGCCTGTAATTTTATATGGTACTTCCCGGACGCCTTTGAGGCTCATTACCTGAAAAAGCCTCGGTACCTAGGTAGGCACAGATAGGTTCCAGATGTCGTCACGCGCAGTCTGGATGAAGTGCCAGGAATTGGAATTTGCCATCACTTGTTGCGCTCTTCAACTGCCGGATCAGCGGCAGTTGTAATTTGGTGTTGACCAGCTTGTTGCATTTATCACAAGCGCGAGTCTTGATATCGTGGTAAGCAGCCGTCGTTTCCTGTACCCAGTTAGCTAGCTTGCAGCAGATGTAAACTGAGGATATAATACCAATAACGCGACCAGATTGCTTGTGCCGCCAACCTTCTGAATGGTCTCGAGGATGTCATCACGCAGAGCAAAGGCTTCGGTACCGGGTTTGCCCAATACTTTGAAAGTAACGTCACTTGCCGACCTGTCTCGTTCGATGCGGAACTCAAGCTGTCCCAAGCCAACATCAACTGGCAAAGGGTGCTCAACATCCAACACGCTGACTTTCAATTCCGGATGTCCCAATCGGAAGTCGCTGACTATCTTCGCAATCTCCGCATCGGTCTGTGGATGTGAGTCGTGGCTGAAGCCATTCACCACCATTGAGATGGCATGCTTATCGCCGTTGTTGAGGAGGAGATCGTCATAATCCAACGTCCAGGCGTCTCCACCCTGGGGCACATCTCCAGCATTCACGGCATGCCAGAGTTCTCGAACGTCGTCACTGTGCCAGTCCTTTTTGAATCGTTCAACTTCACGACTCCCTGCTTGCGCCGCATCCTGCAAGTAAGTCGCGAGCTTCTCTGGGTCATAGCCATCCGGATTCTCCAGAGCGAATCTGGTTGGATTGATGAGCTTCTCTGGCAACAAAGTCCGAAGGCCACCGATCTGCGACGAGTCAGCGTACTTTTTCTTGCTATGCAACAGCCTAAGCCCAGATACAAAGTGCGAGGAGAACGACTCACCTGGCTGTACATACGCTGCAACTTGGCCAACTTCTCCACGATCTGGCGGTCCTCCGGGTCGATAACCTCTGGCCGATTCATTTCCAGCACGGCAATCAGAGCGCCGGAAGAAGGTTAATCGGATTCGGAAAAGGTTATGTTGAGATCCTGATGACCCAGCAGAGCGAATGACCAGAAGGACATCTGATCAGATGTACAAAATTGCGGATGAGTAAGGAGGCTGATGAAACGAGGAGGTCTGGGCCTCTTCCGCCAACTGGATTCTGGCGAGATTCGCGAGAAGTCGAGCTAAACATCACATGACTATACTTTCCATAAACGAGCTAGTGCGATGGTGTTTATAGCGGCATCGGGTATCTCTTATCTGTTATCTGGCATCCGGTTTTCTGGTCTGGCATCCTCTTCTTCTCGATCCAGCGTTCGAAAAGATGTGAGAAAGTGATTCACCCTGTGAGAAAGTGATTCACTGGCGCTACCTGTCTCTCCGCCGAACCCCAGGATTGACGATTAGTTTGGTGAGGAAGTGCCTAGCTTGCAACGACGTCGTATCTCGAAATCGCTGTGGCCACTTCCAAGCATAGTACTGGAATTGTGGTGCCTACTACGTGGCTTCTCGGTATGCAAAAGAACCACAGTCGATCGAACAAGTGATCTCACCGAGAGAGATGATCCCGAAAGAGAGAGATGATTATTGCGAATCATTTCCCTTGACCTGCAAAGCGGGACACCGATTCCGGGCATTGAGCAGAGATTGAAGATCGTTCTGCACAGCCAACGACTTCCTCACGTTTGGAGATGCGCTTTTGCGCTGGACGTTGGATCATGTCACGTACTCGTACGTTAGGTAGCATTCAGCCACGCGTGTCGCTTAAGTTTATGGTAGGTCGTTTCGAGTTGCCATCAGGTATCACTGCACAAGCCCGGCATCACCACAACACTGTAACACGTGTGGTCGGTACGGTTGGCATGTTTTGAGTAGCAGGTGTTCTGGCGGGAGAATCTACGCCCGTGACCCGGACGGTCGGGGTTAATCTCACGATGAAATACAACTCCGTACCCATGGAGGATTCTGGATGGAGGAAGCGGCACCCACGAATAGCGGATGTCAACAGCCGAGTCGGATATAACATGTCTTCTCCAGAGGCGAAATTGTATGTAGTGGCACCGTGGATATGGACTTTTGAAGGGAGACATCCTGGAGGAGATGACTGTACAGCGTACACGGCACAATTTCAGTCCGATGACGCAGCGATCTCGTTCATACAGGGGACACTAGTGACTCGTAACCTCAGCTTGTCGATCGCACAAGGCTTAGGGAGATGGAGAGATGTTTGAAATCTCTCACCTGTGGCCAACAGCATTCGGACAGTAGAGACCCCTGCTATACGACGTACTCGTACGAGTAGTAATCGACCACTGGGCACCCACTGGGAGCCAATTGGGGACTTCAACGGCGTCCTTGATTCGAATCACCAACCCAACCAGGAGATCTGCGACAGGACAGGACAGGACAGGACAAGACAAGACGGATGGAATCGAATGAGCTCGGAGTCGCTTCCACCCAGCTTCGGCCGAAAGAAACCAAACACCACCGTGCACCAGTCAGGACCACAGCATTTTCTTTGAAACGGTAGTGCGTGGCCGTGGCTTTTTTGGCACGATGCAAATCACGATGTGGCTCTCGAGCTAATAAATCTGCCTACTTGTTGTATTCCTCAGATGGTGGTGGGCAGTGGAGGCCACGCTGGTGACCCTGGAGGCACTATCTGGCCCGTGGGCGAAGCCACATTCTGTCTAGCAAGGATCAAAATTAGCCCACTAGCCCTACCCGCCGCCCTGGTGTCGCGCTACTGCAGCAGCAGGCATTGCCAGTCAAAGACGGTGTGCTTTTATCTTGATAGGTCGAACAAGATGAGAAGATTTGGGACCAACAACACCAACAACGCCAGCATCGACTCAATCATACGACGCTAGTAAACGAACTCCACGTTCAAGACGACATCAATACCGTATCTCCCAGCGGATGACACTGGATGACTGGACGATCAGCAAACCGTCTGGCCCTCACGCCGGTAACACCGTCTGCATGCGTATCGGTGCTACCTTGCGCCCTTCACTCCAGTCACCGATCCTGGCCATTTCGCCCTGGTGTTTGGCCTGCTGCTCCCGCTTCTCCACCCCTGACGAGCCCCATGCCCGTGTTCCGCCCTCGAGGACTCTGCTGTCGCTGCGAGGACTGGAGCAATTGGGGCCTGCGCAGTATCACACCATGGCTCGGCGGTGTAGGACCCGCACCCATGCATCGCTCGCGACCGCTCTGCGCGAGTTCCAGCGATCGACTTCTGGGATAGTCATTATTGCTGAGATGCTGGGATGCTGGGATGCTGGGATGCTGTCAGCAACGGGGGTCGGGGTATTTCGTAGCCCTACGAGGTGTCGAGGTCCACCTTCTCTACCACTCCATACTAACCCACCACAGAGGCATGAACAGGCACAGACGCTTTAAAGTTTCGAGCCAGCATTTGAACCTGCTATGAATATGTCCTTCTTCGCCCCAAGCTAGCCAAAAAGCTCGTGGGCTTCTATGTTCATCAACATTGCTAACACAAGCTATCTCTCGACACCGACCACTTCCCTGACCTTTCTTCGCTCAGAATACTTCGAAAGAGAATCCCCATTTTTGGCAGCACGACAAGACAACTATAAATGCGTCTCGCTCACCTCGCCCAGTTCCTAAAGTTAATATAAGGACACCATCGCGTCGACCGCTGGCACCAGAGGCAATTATGGCAGTTGTTGATACCCAGGAAGCAAACATCTTCTCCATCACGCCCCCGCCCAGCGACTTTGACGAATTCGACCAGAGCGGTTTGTTAACTTGCTCCCCTTCCCTCGTGGGGTTTACATATCCATCACCGGCTCTTTCAAGTCGAGACCACGCCTCGTCGGTCTCCTCAGACTCTTTATTCATGTTACCCGGCTTGTCCGCCATGTCCGGTGAGCATCGGTCTCACGATCTCCAGCATCTCAACTTCGACGACGCTACTTCGTCCGATTCAACCTCTTTCTTCCCCATCGCGCCAGTCGCCGATCCATCAATGGGCTTCGGGCACACATCGACGTCCGGCGCCGGCACTAACTCATACAACATTTATGACCAAAGCAGCTGGTACGGATACCCCAACTACTCCCAGCCAACGCCCATGATGCCTTACGAACCAAACCATCCAACATCCTACGATGCCTTCACCTCAACACACCCATCCATGGCAAATATCATCCCACCAACACCCCAGGACATCCAACCAGCACCCTTCGACTTCAACGCGGCCCCATCACTCGCATCAAACGGACACCTAGTGGCATCGCCATCATTCTCCCACGTCTCACACCGAAGCAGGAGCAGCATTTCCTCCTTATCCCGCTCCTGCAGTCCCGTTCCACCCCTCTCCAAATCACTCTCCGGCGACATGGACTCAACCGGCATGCTCCGACCCAACCTCCGCTCGCACTCGACATCCTCCACGTCATCGCTCCACCAATACGGCATCCCCGTGGCCGAAGCAGCAACACCATCCATGATGCCCACAGGCATCTCGACATCCTCCGCCTTTGCCTCTGCCGGCTCGCCCACCGGCAGCGGCAGCACCCACGCCTGGCGCTGCGCCTATCCAGGCTGCACATCTCGCGCGACCTTCACCCGCGGCTGTGACCTGCGCAAGCACTACAACCGGCACAGCAAGCATCTGTTCTGCCGCGTGGACGGCTGTCCCCAGAGCGAGGGCGCGGCAGCGAGCCGCGCCAAATCCGCCGACCAGCCCCTCGCGGGCGGCTTCTCCAGCAAAAAGGACCGCGCAAGGCACGAGGCCAAGCACAGCCCCAGCATCAAGTGCGAATGGCGAAGCCCAGACGGTGAAGAATGTCCCCGAGTCTTCTCCCGCATGGACAACATGAAAGACCACGTCCGCCGGATCCACAGCAAGGGTCAGAGCCCGCAGCAGCAACAGCAGCAGAGACCCAGTCACGCGCAGAGCTCGAGTAGGAAGTGAGAGAAGTAGCGGACAGTTGACGAGTCTTTATATTGAATATGCTTTTATATTCGGCCAAACGTACGATTATCGCAAGCCATTTTTTCGCCGACAAATGCCGGGCGGCTTCTACAGGCCCAAGAGCTGGGGAACACCATCACGATCCCAGCAAGTCCAAAAAAGACCGACGAGAGAGCCTACTCTATTCAACGAAGGCTGTCTACCTTACGTTCGGACCCAGCCAAATCGCTTGTTTCTTCAAGAGTTTCCTCTTGACGCGGGCTCACCAGGGGGAAGAACCATGGACCGATTCTATTTGGACATGTGAGACGCAAAAGATTTCTAACCAGGTTATGCTGTCATATGTCAATGCTAGACTGGACTGGACGGGACACTGCCCTTCTCATGCCAGGGCATGTACGAATGGGATAGAGAAAGAATTGGATTTTGCAACGGCCATCCTATGGGCCCAGAAGCAGCACGGCGCAGAAATCGCAAGGAACCAGATTGATGACCGGGAATCTATTTGACGTGGTCACATATTGCCTTGCGCCTAGTTTTGGTTTTGCCTTGCACGTTGAACTTTTGTTTGATACCACGGAATGGGGAACCAAGGGTTTACCTATGAGGACATGATTTTCACTCTCGACTTCAGCTTGGGTCAGCCCATCAGCTCAATATTGGGAAAAGAGCCAGCGACAGGGTCGATCCCTGGAGATAGGAGAATACTAGAAAACAGTCACTACAAGTGACTGAATTGGGTACAACACAGCAAATGCTCCAGTGCGAAACGGTGTGCATAATGCTGCCTTGGGTCGGAATAATTAGTCCACTAACTACTCAGTTAGTTGTATGTATGGTCAGCACGAGCGACTGGGGGTGCGAATGGACTGCCATACTTTGCAGCAGCGATGTGACGCTAGACAGTAACAGGATGACTCGTGAAGAGCAGACTAGTAGTAGTAGCAAAGGAATCTCAGGAGTGAGAGGACAGGACACTTGGGGAAGCATACATGCAGATATGAAAGGCAATGATGACTCCCCATATCCGGAACTTAGAGCACAGGTACTGCCAAAACTGTAAGTACCTACTTACCCTTGTCAGCTTAGAACAGTACGAGGGTGAGTGGTGGTAAAAGGAAAGGCTAACTTATATTCCGCTGTAAACGCGAAACACGCGAAAAACTCTCCGTGCGAAAGTCGCCGACGCCTCGTTCCTCGCGGCCCAATGTTTATGGAAACTGACTGGTCGTGCCCGTCACAGTTGTACAGCCCAGGCAACAGCAAGCAATCATTAATAGTGCCAGCCGGAGAAAGGGTCCCGTGCGGTCCAAACGTGCAAGCATCCTAAACAGGTCATCATTGCGACCATTTGACAACTTCAAGCCTTTGTGCACACGTATGCTTCCAAGATCAACGTGTAGTACTCGTACGGCCGAGTCGATGTTTTCTCCAAGCGTTTGATGGCGTCCAGGGTCAGAGCCAAGTCGCAACAGCCAAGCCGGGAAGATCACGCCATGCCACCTAGGTATGCTCAACCTTGGGCTGTGGCTTGAGTAGGGACGTGTTCATAAAGCCAGGAATACGTGCAGCTGCAAGGCACATCCAAATCCCATGATACTGGCCCCCTTCACTCGAAGGTGGACGGAGTGGTCACCCTCCTCTGCTCCAATATGGAATGGCTCGATTGAGTTCTGGGCAAGGAGTACCATAGTACTTCAAGTCGTACCTCGTATACTAATTTGTCATCCCATTCTAACCTCAAAAAGGTAGAACTTATCGAGTTTCCGAACACGGGCACTCGCGAATTTTGCTGTTGAAGGTGCTCAGTGCGCAGATCCTGATGAACTCCACGCCTAGGAACGATATCGCACCCAATGACTGGGTTGCTGCCCACTGGTGACTGGACAAATCGAAACCTGCCAGCTTGTCAGGTGTTGCACAGTGGTGCTTCAATGGATGGGGGCCAGAGTTTCGCAATGATGACCTATCCCAGCCCTGATGCGAGCTATGAACCATGGTCAGAACGTGGATGCTTTCGTAAGCAAGCCCTGTGGTGACTTTACCCAAACCCTGTACCCGGCTAGCCACAATCGCGGTAGGATGCGAGCGGTGTCCAGGGGGAGAGATGGGAGACAAACGCTAACGCGCCACTCATTAAACGGCTTCTCCTTTGATCTGGGATACCGAGATCCACCATACACGACACAAACCTTGCTTGTTTCGTCCTTAGATATTCATATCGCGGTGACAGTTGTTCATCCTTGACCGTAATTTGGATCCAGACGGTGAAAGGATCAGCAGGTGCATTGCAGATTGGTTGCAAAAGACCCCTCATGGCGACTGGGAACACAAGAGGAGTTCTCTTAGTGGCGTCCTGCGGCATGGATTCATGATGCTTTGGGCTGAAAGCTTGAAGATCCAACAGCCCTGTGAGAAGTTGCAGATAGCGGATTATCGCGCTGGGCCCACTGTTACCAGAACTTCAGAAAGAGAAGTGTCTGTCAAGCCACTTCTTCACACCTTCTCCTCCCGTGTACGGAGTACTGTATCTTCCTCCTTCCTACACCGGGAATTTCCCGACAAATGATTCGTGCGATCTACCAGGTCGTCGTCATCACCTGGAACGACAGCTGAGGGCTTGGACACGGAGATAAGTGTGCTCGGTGTGGCCAAATATCTTATGCTGTCAGCTGCTTTGCAAGAGCTGTCTGGACCATGACCGGACATTAGAGCACTATTTTATGGCCCAGATACCAGTAGGAACCTGCTTCAATTTCCTCAAGTCGGACCGGTGTGTGTTTGACACCCGCTTTGAGTAATTCTTCGTAGGTGCACCAAGTGGAGTAACTCTAGCATCGGCTGGCACCCGACGAATCTCTGCTCGACTTCCCCGAGGCCCAAACCTTTTGACCCGGGACCGAGTAGGCCATTCACAAAAGGACCTGGCGGGGGTAACAAGAGGTTACATCGCCTGGACCTGGCGAATTGATATGCACCGGAAGCTTCCTGATACGAGTGCTGTACTCGCAGTGATGGTGCCAACTGAGCGTGTTGGTCGATAAGCTCTTCGCACGAGTAAGAAACGTGTACAGTTCAGAGCGTAGCAGTTCTTACATACGAGTATCCGTACTCGTACGAGTAGGAGGTCGGTGGAGGGGGAACTGCGGGTACGGAGTATTTCATTCCGGTTGGCAAGCCCGGTGGTGGTGATGGTGGAGAGTCCAGGATCCTCATTATTATTGATCTTCCACTCTGGTTTCGACGGACCGCCACGATGCAAGCCAGGCTGTTTTGGGCACTCGGTCTCCCACTGTGATTTGGTCGATATTCGTGGGTATTGGGGGCAGACGCCGGGGGCCAGGGCCACTAGGCTCACTACCTAGCCTAGCCCTACTCGCTACCAAAGTGGCCCCATGCAAGTCCACTGCCCATGGAGCTTTAGCCCCATGATGCCCCTAACCTCAAAGATGGGGCCTGTCTTGAGTGGGTTAAATCCAGCGCTGGCTGAGTCTTTTAGCTTGTGCTAAGTTGGACCAGGAGCACAGCGTGCACATGCTCGGATAAACGCCTAACTCGGACCCGAGTGCGAGCCTGCTTCGGTCGTTGTCATCGTTGTCGTCGTCGTTTTTAGGGAGACATCGTTGTGAAAACACGGAAAATGATACATCAGCGATCTCTTGTCGACAACAAAATGCAGACACCCAGCTAGCGCACAACCCAGGGAACTCATGACCATCGTGCTTGGAAATGGCTTGGTTAGAGGGGAAACCTCGATAACCCCTGTATGTGAATGAGGTGGCACTGTTCCAATCGACGACCTGATAGCACCCCTTGGTGAGGTACGGCATACCAGATGTTTGTCTGTTAAGTCAGCAGATGCATTTCTGCACAAATCATAATGAGTACAGTCGCTTGGAAGCCCTGATCGAGGTCTTTGAGGATGACAAATGTGAGAGGAGATTTCCGCATTTCGCTTGAGTGTTTCCAACTGTACCAACCCAAACCACTGGGTAGTGCTGACGCCTCTGACCTGGAAACCTGGAGAATAATGTCAGCAGCTTATTCTATACCCTTGCGGTTTGCCGCACAATGGGTTCTCGGACGTCAGGTTGCTTACATGATCAGCGAGGTGTGATACCCCATGGACGCTGGTCAGCCAAGGGAAAGAGAGCCGGCGTATCACGTCGTACTTCCATATTGGCGTGCTGACATGAAGACGGAGTATCGATCCTCGACGGTCTATTCGTGTAGGAGGATTGGAGGAGCGCCCTGGTTTGTCGCTGCCTTAGGGGTTGATGGGGGCTTATGCATTTTATTCCGACTGTCCAGGCGGCGGATAATGTGTCTTCAACAGCAGCAGAAAGTGCTCGGCTGGAATGAAATGGCGGACCCGGGAGCCATGGATGGACCGCAACAAGGAGGCGGCGGGTGAGACGGATACCATGTCCTTTTGTTGTTTTCCGATGCATGTGGCTGTGCGCGAAGTAAGACAGTCCTGGAGAAAGCTCATTGCAAGCAGAAGATTGTATGAACATGGCAGGATCCGGTAGTTGTTCCTTCCGTTCCATTTCACAACACAATATCTCACCATCAATCCTTAGTAGTGAAACAGACAGAGTCACTATCTGAGCCAGGAGACTTCCATATGGATTCACTACTTCTGCAGTTGGACTCGGTGGGCTCTACTGTAATAAATTGTTGGTATCTATGATTTTCAGTCTGGCTCCAGGGCGTACTATGTATGTACATTGACTGGCCCCTTGTTCTTTAGGCGGGATCGCCAACCAACCTCATCCTCAATCTGACAGTTCACAGCTTTGCCTTCCCATCTAACGTGTCCTCCAACTTCTTCACCAGGCTATAGGCCCACTCACCATAAGGGGCCATCTGTTCGGCGTAGTTCTTGGCCGTCGTGCCACTTGCCTGGCGCCGCGCATATCTCGCAGCTATACCTTGCATGATGATGGCGCCTCTGAAACCTCCAAAGGCATTGCCCCATGCCAGTTCCAATCGAGGATCATAGCCAGACATTTCTGCATACCACTGTATACATTGGTCCAAAGAGGGAAGACCTGGAGTAGCACCTGCCTTGAAGGCGTCACTATCCTTGCTCGAATGTGCAGAACCACTGACCCTTCCTGTCCAGACCCAGGGAGCAGTCAGATTGACAAAGTCTGACAGCGGATGTCCGACGGTTGCCATTTCCCAATCCAGAATTCCGATGACTCGGGGCTCAGTCTTGTGAAATACCAGATTGTCAATTTTATAATCGCCGTGGATCAATGTCGATCGGTCTTTGGGCTGTTTCGACTTCTGCTTGAAGAAAGCAACCATGTCTTCGAAATGAGGTATATCCCCAACTGGCTTCTTTGTGTCCACGTCTTCGACCAATGCTTGTGTCTTTGACAGGGTACCGAACGTCTTCAACTGACGATCATAGAAACCTCCATGTCGGCCAAAATCCGATAGACCAACCTTGTTGATATCCACCCGATGGAATTTTGCCAGTGTACGTACAGCGTCGCGCCACCTGTGTGTAGTCAGATCTTGTCGTTTGCCAGTCCTGCGTTGGCTTCGCCTACATTTCAAGTCTCTCTTCTGGACCGCAATCCGGGAAATGTGGTTCGGTCACCATTCGTCCGTCCAAGAACTCCATTATATAGAATGCTGTGCCAATGACCTCGACATCTTCACACAAGCAGTATGCTTTTGGTACGGGTACGTCTGTCTGACCCAGTGCGCTGATAATGCGGTACTCTCGATCGACTCGGTGCGCAGTTTTACTGAGGAGCCGGCCAGGCGGAGCCTTGCGAACAACATATTTTGTACCCGCGGAGTCGGTGATCTGGTAGGTAGGGTTCGATTGACCGAAGCCGAACTGTACGAACAGTAAGTCTAGTACTATCAGTGGCATGGGGTCAGCTTGCCTGCTTCAATTCGAGCGGAGTTTTGATTTCTGGCACATTATTGTCGATGTAGCGCTCCAGGGAGGCCAGATCAATAGGCTGCCGCACTGGACCGGCCATGCTTCTCTATGTGTGCATTGAGTATCGAAGATTTCATCTGCTTCTACGAGGGGCGCAGGTAAGGTCGTTCGTTCGTTCGTTCATAGGGCCGAGGCTGTCTTTCTCCGAGCGGCGAGCCTTACCTCGGCACCAAAAAAGCTGGGGAAATCCTGAAAGCGGCGAGGACCGGAACTAGTACTCCGCAGCACAAACACATCTCTGTCCGTCTTCTTCTGAGCATATGAGCTCGACACGCCGAACGCGCTTTTCACTCTACGCGTCGAGGGTGTCTTCTTTGGAGAGCGTCCGCCGCCCATTCACTGTCTCGCGGATCACATCTCTTCTTCAAGCCCTCTGCTCCTCACAAAGCATGACAAAATCGTCTACACCTCCACCAGAGAGCAAGAACGGAGATCATCAACCACCTTCACTGCCCAACTCACCACTGGCCAAGCGCGTGAAGACCGACACCACCTCCACCTCCTCCAAAATGGCATCAACATCCCCCGCCGTGCCCAAACTCACATCTACATCCCACCCTCCTCTACTGGTCAAGAAGCTCTCCGCCGACGCCACGGCTCCGACTCGAGGCTCAGCCTTCGCCGCCGGCTACGACTTGTACGCAGCCAAGCCCACTACCATCCCTTCACGAGGCAAGGCACTCGTCTCAACAGACCTGTCGATCGCGACACCAGAAGGAACCTATGGCCGCATTGCCCCAAGATCGGGTCTAGCAGCGAAGAATTTCATCGATACTGGTGCGGGAGTGATTGACGCAGATTACCGTGGCGAGGTCAAAGTGCTGCTGTTCAACCACAGCGAGGTGGATTTCGAGGTGAAGAAGGGAGACCGGGTTGCACAATTGGTGTTGGAGCGGATATACACTCCTGACATTGTCGAGGTGGAAGATCTGGAGGAAAGCGTCAGAGGAGCTGGGGGGTTCGGAAGTACAGGAAACTAGATGGGCCTCCCACGGAAAAGCATTCTCGGTTTCGTGTCGAATCGATTTCAGTCGTGACAAGACGACGGATGACACTGGTTTGGGATAGACTTGACGAATAGATGAAACAATGCATGTCTGGTTCTCAATGAGGTTACTAGGTAGTAATGTCTCAACACTCGAAGAAGCGGCCTTTCCATATCCGCCCTTTCTTTCGCTCTATGGCAAAGTCTGCCTCTACCACAAATGGCACAATACCATGCACTCATGCCCGTTCACCCTGCTTCATACTTCCATAGCAACAGCCTTGAATCTCTCCTCCGGCCACACCAGGTCCCTGGCGTTCCTCACGACCCTCACCTCTGCAGCCTTGGTCTGCGCCAGATACCGTCTCTTGTCCTCGCCGTCACTGTCCGGCGCCCCTTGGCCTTCCACGCCACCAATACTCGCCCCAGGAGATAGCCCGAACGTGCTCATCTCCTCATCCCTGGCCTTCATGGTCTTCTCAAGGACCATGTGCATACTACTCAACACCTTCTCCGTAGCCTTTGCCAGCGGCAACTCGACCGCCGACACATCATCATCCGGCATCCACGCCGCCGTGTCCAGCAGGCCCATCTGTCCACACGCCTCGCGCAATCTCCCCACCATCAGCCCTGCAAACATATCCCCCGTGCCACTGAAAAAGCAATCCAACCGCGGCACCTCGACCTTGAACAATCTTGCACTCCCATCGCGCCGCTTACTGCTCCCCACCACCGTCAGTACACTTCCCCCCGTCGCCGTCTTCTCTTCTTTTCCCCCCTCGTCAGACCCGATCACGGCATCTCCCACCGTCACACTCGTCACCACAACATGACTAGTCCCGTACGTCTTGTGCATCGCGCTCACCGCATTCGCCACGCCGGTCAAACTATTAATACTCAACCCACTCAACAACTCGGCCTCGAACTGATTCGGCAGGATCAAATCGGCCTCGCGAACCAACTGCTTGTACGCCGGCACAATATCCTCGGCCACATACAGCCGGCCCTGGTCCCCCATGACGGGGTCCACGACCCAGAAGAATCGACCAGGCTTGACCGCCGCCCGGTAGCGTAGATCCCTCGCGATATGAGCGATCGCGCGAACGACTTCCGCGCTCGGAGCGTACCCACTCAACAGCACGTCGAAGTCGGTCAAATACGAGTTTCGCAATCCGTCGTACAACTCGGTGATCTCGTCGGCCGGCGTGCGCCTGCCTTTGAATTGCCGGTAGCCCGTGTGGTTACCTATAGTGACAAGCAAGATTTTCCGTCAGTGCCGCCATTTCATTGGTGCTGGAACATCGCGTAGATCTCGCAAAAAAACCGCAGCTTCCGTCCAGGTACCTTGGTGTAGCAGGACTTCCCCATCCCATAAGCAAGCACCACAGTAACATCAACCGCCGAAGAAATGCGTTGAAACTTACTGAACTGTACAGTATTAATGGCGCCAACATCACATCCCAGCGTCTGCATGACAAACGTTGCCATCGTGTTGCCGACATATCTGTTCCCGCACGCAAAAATTGACTCTGTTAACAGCTGGTCTCTCTCTCTCTCTCTCTCTCTCCAAAACTCGCTCTCACCAAGCTAGCACGCAGACGCGTGCATGCCTTGCGCAAAGGTGAAAGATTGCCTTACCCGTATACGACCTTTTCAATGATATGTGTCAGCTCTCTGGGTCGTCCTACGTTCGGGGCCAAGGGTATATTATGAGGTGGTGAGGATTGCGTACATGACTAGCGATGGCTAGCACTTTTGTCTCCGGTGTTGATATCTCCTGAGAAGCCATTTTGATTTTGACAGGTCCAGCAGCATGAAAGCAAACACTTAACGAATCGACTGTAGGATAGCAAGTGTGGATTTGAATTTCGAATTCCAGGTGGCCTCTATCCTAAGGTAGGTACAGAGGTGTTGATTCTGTGAGGAGTCACATCGTCACATAGCGTACATTGAAATTTGATAATGTTCGCGCTCCGGAGATGAGGCAAAACCTTATCTGCCCCGATAAGGCTGGCCAACCGTGACACCCCTTTATCAACCATTATTACGCCGCCATGCAGATTGAACCCAGCGTCAAACACTATGACACCGTACGAGTACCCAGCACCATCGAACTTGCAGCAGATCCAAATGCTCAACGACTGGTCGGAGCAAACGTCCATCTCATCCACGAATCATCCACCCCATCAAGTCGTTAGATCTGCTGGAACCATATTCACCGTCATTGCTCAATGTCACGTTCATTCATCATCGCCAATCTACGAGTTCAATAGTCAGTACGAGTCTGATGCGAGCAGTCAGGAGGATAACATACCTTTGGTGCCAAATAGAACCGGAGATAGCTGCTCCCGGACAGAGTGTACTCCACCAGTAACGGCACCTCTTGCGAAAGGCAGAGTTTGATTCTCCCCGAGAGACCACTAGCTTTGCAGAAGTTGACGAGGTATTTGAGGGAGAATGTCAAGGAGACAGGCTCGGAGAGGTGAATCGAGACATTTTGTTCAGGTTTGTCCATATTGTTGTGCTGTCGGACTGTGACACTTCCATTGCCAATGTCGCCTTGACACGCAAATCGCACACCGTCCTTGTTTGCCTCGATAGAGACTATTGGGGTTAGAAATTGTTTCCACGCGGGGTCAAATCTACATACCAGACTCTGACATAGCAAGCAAGTCACGGCAGATACGCGCGAACTCTGCACTGGGCATCTCAATTGTCGCCGCGTATTCGGTGTCTGGAATTCCCAAATGCTCTTGATCGATATCCATTAATTTGATGTCATACTCGCTGAGTCTGTCCGTTTCGCTGCTCTCGAATACCAGGTTGACGACATCTGGAGCGTCTTCGGCCTTAAGAGTGAGGATGTCATCGTTTTGGGCGGCACGGAGGACCTTCGTGAGGGAGTTCAGGTTGATTCCGAGGGCGATGTTGCGGTCACATCGGTAGGGGGAGAACATTTCTGCTTTGAGCATCATGGAAACAAGGGCGACGTGGGAATTGTCCATTGCTTGGAGTGCGACACCAGAGTCATTGCAGTCGAAGTTGCAATCCTGAACAAGGTCTTTGATAGCGTCCACGACCTTAGAGTTCGTTAGCATATTTCTTCATATTCAGGCACTGTATTTCGTACCTTTTTCAGGTCCGCCGCTCGCTCCAGCCGTGCTTCCAACACTAGAGACAAGTTAGGATGAGACGAATTCGTGCAATACCACTGACTTACTCTTGACGATTGATACACTGAATTATTGATCTTGAGTCGCGAAAGACAGTTGGGACAATGGCTAATGGTTGTTCAGGATGCGCAGATTGACTGTCAATGTTCAATTGAGGATGGGATTTTTGGTGATCTCCAGAACACGGTCTGGTGAGGGCAAGTCGCGGTCGCGTCAAATGCTAGTCCTAATTCGATCTAATTGGTTACTTGGCATCTGTCTCGACTTTCGGTCGCACGTGATGGGGCTCTCTTTTAGGCATGGCGTCTTGTATGTGAGGAAGTGCAAAGGTGTCAATATTGCTATTGAGACTGGATGAACAGCATGATACTCTCTCAAGGTCTTTGCAGAACATCCCTTCAGATGTTTGTCCGATGCAAGCAAACAATAGCACATACTAGTCACGTGTCGACGAAGCGACATGACTACGTCATCACTCCTCTAATCAACCATCGGACTTACGGACGAGCACTTGAGGTATTTCGGAGCGGTTCTCTCGTCTCCTCACTTTTAACGTACGCAAAGCTCGAAATACGAGTTTCGCCGGATATGTGATCAACTACAGGCCGAGCCCTGCATGAGACGAGCGGTCTGAGCCATTTCTCACAGTAGATCGATTCCTAAAAATATCCGAGACTGATTGATTTCCACCACCAGGCCCTTGATTCTCCTGGAAATGCGATACAATGCAGGATCCCACGTGATTGACTTTTCAGCTCCAGGCACCATCATCAAACCCCTGGGTTCTTCTCAGCCTCGTCGACCGTTTGTTGCCCCTTGCCCTTGTTTCCTTTACACGATACGCTCGCCACCTGATCCTAGCGCATCCGTAAATGCAACCAGTCTGCATCTGAGCCTTACAGGCCGATCGAGACTTCTATTCTCCAGAGTGTTCTGGCGTGGCTGCACAGAATGCTGGGTTTAGACTGCGGCACGAGCGACGCATCAGTCCTGGTATGAGGGTCATTGTAAGATGTGTGGAGATCTCCTGAGTCTTGACGTGAACTGCCGAGCTAGGAGACGTCACGGAAACAGGTTTTACTAGGGTCACATCTGAGGACAGTTCGACCTACAGAAAAAAGATGGCAAGCATGATACGTGCTGACATAAAGATGTCATTCCAATGAAATACATACCAGAGGTGATATCTGCCCTGCTGCCCATACTGACATCTAAGTCAAAGAGGCCCCAATGCGCCAGCGCTAACCTTGCTTGCAAGCCGAGAGAGTTGTCCAAACTCTGTAAAGATCTCCATCTTGTCGTACTCCGTAGACTCTACATCAGTCGACTAGCCGACCATAATCATCGAGATAACTGTGAGAACGTTAGCTGCCACGTTCTTTGCGATAGGGGAACATCACGACACGGACCTCTGTAAGTAAGGAGAGAGACGAAAGCCTGGTACCTGAGCTGCTCTCCGCAGATATCGAATGGCTCTATGGAAGTACTGCTCGTTATCGCGAGAGTAGGAAACATTGCCTAGATTCTGCAAATTGTCAGAAAGCTGAATTGGTAGGGAGTGGAGAAAAGCAAGAGACGTGCGCCTGCATAGCACAGCCCATCATGAACGAGAATTCGTACCATATTCGCTTCCGCAGCCTGCGTAGATCTGTTAGTCACCATATTGATTGTAGGGGCTGGCAATTCAGCTTGGGCGATTGAACTTACCTCCGACAGTAACTCCCCAGTCAATCTTCCCTCTCCACCAGCAGCATCGACCGCCCTGACGAAGTAGTCGACTGCTGGAATCAGCATCCCGCGTGCTTCGACATAATCCGCCGTCTGAGCTCTTGCGTCGGCTTCAATGACTGCCCGTTCTGCTTCTCTAGCATCTTCTGAGGATGTGTATGAGGCTCGATCATTCATGCTTTGAGGTCTGCCACTGCTTCCACTGGATGAGCTTCCTTCGTTTCGATGTATGCGCGAGAGGACATTTTGAGAGCGTGCCAACCAATATTGACCGAGGCCTGTCTTGACATCAGTGCACTCCTCCTACGACTGTTGGCCAATGTACTAACCTCGAAGAGCATGTCTGTCGTTACCGTTCCTTTGGAGGAGTATCAACCATTGCCGCATGCACCAGTCCGAGATCTCAACGACACCAACACTGTTGGCTTCGTTATGTGCAAGACTCTGCAATGACCCAACGATGAAGGGGTTCTCGTTCGTACCTTCGTGATGTGCAAGGCTCTGCAATGACCCAATGATGAAGGGGTGCTCGTTCGTATAGTTGGGCAACTGTATGAACCCCGTCCTTTCGAATGTTGCTATGGCTACTCTCGCAACCCACACTCGATGGTCCCAGGGTAAAGGCTCGGGTGGAGGGGTTTGCGAAATGCGCACAACTTCGCGGATTGCGCCCTGAATTAATTGTTCTTGCGAGAGGTGCAATCCGTCCACCTGGGGCCGATCATTATGGTTAGCCATGCTGCTTGGGCAGTGTATCGTGAGTTGTTCCTCTGTGAATCAAGCGGTCGCTGCGGCTGGTCTTCCTTTATGTGAAAGTGCTAGGCCAAGGCACCCAGTTGGTGACAAACATATGCAGGACGCTGAACCGCGAGGCGGAGATTCGTTGTGAAAAGATCCCAGCGGCACCAATGAGACTCGCAGTCCAAATGATGAAGTCCCTTGCCCCCAAGAGATGCGGAATCGTTGCGGCTGCCTCAAAAGAACGGGGTGTGAAACTGCTAGGCTGTATGAATATGCCAACGAATTATGTACCTGTTGTCAGAGATCATAAGACTTTTGCATGTGGACTGTGAGCGTATACTCGGGCGAAGTTCGAGTGCCAATGAACCGCCACTGATGTTTTACCCTTTTACAGGCTCAGAAAATCTGAATCTGCAGTTGGCGCGTGGCAAATGTGTTCCTGCCAGAGGAAGGAACAGGGGCCTCATTGGAAAGGAAGTATAGGCTCTGCAGGCGGAAGGAGCTGACAGCCATCGGCATGAGCCATGGAGTAGATCGACGTCGAAACTCGCCAAGGGTGAAGTATCCCCTGCTGGGAGGAGTCTTAGACTTACCTGCAGCCACGATACGACATCAGACCGGACGTGCCTAGAGAGTGTGGCGATGAGAGAAGCCACAAGATCCGGGGGCTACGTCTGCCCAAGGCATGGCAAGGGACGAGTTACTCCAGCAGATCTAGACATTTCCCCGAACGTGTTGATGTATCTGAGCCGCACCCTGCGATGCTAGTGAGTCTAGTTATTCGCGCATTCGACTGGCCTCGTATTCTACATAGATGCCAGATCGAGCGAAAAAGGCGGCCGCAGAACAGACCGGAAAGAATCGAAAGCATGGCAGAGGTTTCCGGAACAGTTTATGGTAGGGTGACAGGGCGTCGTGGATGTACGGCAGCAGGTTGGATTATCGATCCAGGCTGCTAGAAAGAATCTCGTACACAGTCCTAGACAACCTAGTAAAATGAGATGAGTTCTTTTTCGAGAAGGAAAGGTTAAACATTGAGCGATGTCAGGCACGTCAAGACGTGAACGTTCATAGCAATTGATCATCACCGTGAACCGAGCGATAGTGAGTGGGTCAGCACAGCACAAGCGACCGGCCTGGCTACCTAATTCGGGATCAAGCATGAGTCGTGAGTGTGAACAGCCAACAGCCCATGAGTGCTCATGACTGGCTTTGGCTGGTGCCTACGGTGAGACTGATCGTAGTCGTCGTCGACAATGATGATGATGATGATGATGCAATCTTCAGGCCCGGAATCATCGCTATTTTTGTGCCGCAGCCGGAGACATAGACTGGCCGATTCCGAATCAGCCCTGAAGGTGCCTAGAGGCAGCAAGCAAGTGGCCGAAGACGCGCGAAAGTATACTGCGACGACGGTCAGCTGGGCACGTAGGCAACAAGGGTCAACGGAAACAGAAGGACAATATTGGGCCTGAATGGTAGTCCGTAGCGTGAGATGGAAAACTCCTCCGTCGTCCATCAGAATCACATTACTAATGTCAACGAAGAAAATCGCCTTCCCTATGGCTTCTGGACTTTTGTTTGTTTGTCAGGAATTGCGGTATGTATTGCGGTCAGACATCTGTATTTCGAACGTGTTCGGACCACTCTCGCCTTAAAAGACCGTAGCGCAACTCGCCGACCCCCAAGCCAGCGACTCGCCTTCACGCATCAAGTTCTGACTTCACGCTCCTCATTGTTGACTCGTACATCCAGTCCCAATACTGAGAGACTTCTCAACCAAAGGCCAATTTTGCCGGGCTCACCAGAGAGCTTCGTCGTTGGCCGAAGTACCCTCGCAAAAAGTCAACACCCCCAACCATCAATATGATCGCTCTGAAAAATGTAAGAGCGGCCCCTGGAAACCCCTGAAAGCTTGCTGCACACGCTGAAGATGCTTTTGACGCCAGCACCGAGTAACGCTCAACCCAAGATAAGAAAGAACAAAAATAGCACCTGAAGTTCAGCCGTGTGCTTCGTGAACATCGCTCCTCGTCTCGGCCAATGTGATGCCTATTATATCTCAAACTCAAATGTACAAGGGTTGCACTGTGAGGACCGCGAGCCCATGTTGCCGCTGGAGTGGACCTCATATCGAGGTAATTCGTGTTTCCGGCCGGGCGTGGTTGGGGCGATGTTTAATGACCATTTGCAACTCGCGCAGCATGTTGGTCGTGTTCTCTGCATGTTCTTGGACGGTTGCGCGCTTGATCCGCTCCTGCTGCAGTCTGCTGAGCTTCTCTTCGCGGCTCATTGGTGTCCAAGACATCCTCTTTCGTGGCATAGCTACTGCCTCGAACACCTCCTCATCCAATCCTCCCCCGTCGGAAGAAGCTCGCTCATCGCCACTCAGCAATTTGAACGCTTCTGCAGGACCACCGTCGACAATGGTCATGCCACCAAGACTGCTGGGGGATGGCGATGCAGGGGATCGGATATCACTGGAAGCTCTTGACGACCGTCTTTCAGGGTCGGCATCCATATGAAGGAACATGGTGTTCCTTCCCTTCTCCCATTCGCTGAGGGCGTTGCGGATTTCCGCACCCAAAGTCTCATAGCCTCGAGTAATAGTCATGCTGAAAGCTGGATCGTCCTCATTCGTCGACGAACTATCCATCGCCTCTCTGACTAGATGTACCTTAGCATTCAAAGAGCGGATAGAGTTAGCAACAGCGTCGAATCGACGTATCTGTGCCTTCGTATGTCGTCTCTGTGGAGTCATTAATTCCGGGTTGGTCTCCACCACGCAATCGGCTTCCAGGGCCATTGTGGCCTGAGAAGTGCCACCAAATTCTTCTCGTACCACAGCTGCCCGAACATCTCGCGCTCCTCGAGACGTGGTAGCCTCAAAGTCTTGCAGCAGATGTAACGTTCCCCTCCACTGACAAATGTTGTACCATGTGGAGCCCAAGTGAAGCGCAAGTAGATCACAAAAGAAAACCTTTCTCGCCATCAAGTGTAGTCGAAATAAGAAACGGAGCTCTTTCAAGGAATCCTGCGCATCCATGGAAATATTGTTTGCAAATGTGACGGCGTCCGTATAGTCCTGCATTGAGACGTCGTAAATATCGTGATAGCTCTTTGACTCGAGTTCCCGTATGGAGGGTTGTATGGCATTGTGGGCTTCGACAGACTGGCTAATGCTGGCTGTCAACGCCATTCCAATCATGGCTCTGAGTTCTCTGCACCGACTGTTTGCACTTTGATCTTCCAGCCGACTGATGGGCGGCATAGGCGAACTGCTTGAGAAAGAGTTAGCGAGAGACACCTTGCCGAGCAGGTGATTCTTACATCTCATAGCCTCGGGAGACAACTTCAACTTCTTGGATGAATCGCAGTCCTGCCGTCGTGACTGTGTCGAGATTATGTGATTCGGCAATAACTCTCCCCAGTGTCGAGCCCGCAGATCGCCGAATAAACTCCAGGTATTGCCGTCGCGCAAAGTAGACCAAAAGAATGAAACCCCCGGAGACTAAAAGCATGTAGATGCATATTTCATGAAGTCCCAACGCTTGTTGCGTCTCGTGCCGCCGTCGTAAAAAGTGTAGAAACCATGCTATTGAAAAGGAAACCCCTGCTGTCATAAGAGCACCTCTGGTCGAAAAGGCGTTTGTCTGAAATGCTTGTTCGTCATCCTGAAGATGTCTCCTAGGCTTGGGGTCATCCTGCAGTAACTGCGATGCGACTATAGTGTAACGAAAGCGCTCGAGGAACTTCTCGTTTGCGACGTCAGTGACAGAGGCAGCAGTTTGACGAAATGCGCGTAATCGTTCGCGAAGCTTTGGAAGCCCTCGAGGAGCAAATGTTCGTGGAGGCGTGGAAGGAAGATCGGCGGTTTCGAAAGGAATGGCGTCTGCTTCCAGGTATTCGGCTATAGGGGACTCATCGTAGATTAAAGCTTCCATGACATGGTCGGTACATTTAGCGACTGAAGAAGCGAGGGTTGTGAGACCTGCAGCAATAGTGAAACAGTTCGTGGTTGATGAGGTATAGAAGTGAGGAGGCAGGAAATACTGTGGTAAGTGCTCGTGCGTGCGATGTGACAGATCCGGCGTGGAATTGGAAACTTGGAAAAGTGCACCAAGATGTCAGGAGCACACAAGCCACAGTCGATAGCACTACACACTGCACAGCACGCACAGTCACTCAAGGTGCAAGATCAAGTTCTGGGGGCATGACGCGCCCATGAGCCGACCGCAATCTCAAACCTCTTTAAAGGGCGAATCGCCAAATTACCGATGATGCTTTTGTGATGGCCTTGACGCGTGATGTGGCTGTGACAGGACCGTGTTCTGGGGTTCAGCCTGTCAGTGCCTGTCCAAAAATACGAGAGACACCTAACTCAGATGAGAGATGGATCGGACAGGTGGCTTTAAACTGGACACCACCCAGGCACTACTGGGGACTGTGGCTTGAATTGAGCACTGACTGGGCACGGCCAAGATTACCTAATCCAAGTACCTAGGTACCTAAAGTCTGACGACAGTCCCGCTTCGTCTGTCTTCAATAATCCCATAAGAAAGCCTGTCCCTCCTCTGAATAGGATTTTCAGGCGGTCTTCATCTTCTCACTCTTGTAAAGTGACAATGTAAGTGACCACAATGTTGTGCAATATCGTAGGTCTCGGTGTAAGAAGTTCACAGGCCGTATTGGGAGAACATGCAATGTGGTGTTCACACTCATAAAGCCATTCACAATGCACCTCAATGCACCTCCCAATACGATACGCGCCTCGGATCGAATTCACTTGTCTGTTATTGTTATGGCAATGCTTCTGCCACACCCATCGCTACACTTGCTATGGCTTCACTCACCGCCACAGACACCAGCAATGTCGCGATGTTGTCTTCATCTCGTCTTCGCGCGATTTTCCCCTCTCGCCTCCTCGCCGAGACATAACAACCACCAAACATGGAGTACCCGGAACGTGCTGAAGTGGCCTTGGCCGCTCGTCTACTTGACGATGATGTCGAATTTATCGACGCAGAAGCAGACGCGCTCTCTCAGACAGAATCGCTTGATGAGCCAGAACCAATTGCTGACTCGTTAGCCTCAATTCCCGATCTGAGTTTCATTGAAAAAGGCCAGCTACGCAAAGTGCCAGACGCACAGGTGAGATTGATCGAGCAACACGGTCAACTCTACCGCGACATCTTCCGTGAACTCCAGCTCAAACAACGCAAGCAATTCAACTTCTGGGACGGTGTCCTTCGCGTCCTTCGCAGCAACCACTACGACGAACTTCAACGAGGCACAGCCAGTGTCTACAAACTATTCAGCAACCGCCTCTTGAGAGGTTACGGAACCATTGTCTGGGTGACACAAGCAGACGAGTGGCTCATCGATGCAGTTGAACTTCGCGAGGGTGAAGATCGACTGACATACAAAAAACCACACGGAACAAGACCAGCCAGCGACGCTCCTGAAAACGCTAGGTACGTACCAAGTATCATACAGTTATATACCTTCATTCATGCGCACTGGGACATGGCACTGACATGCCCATGCAAACAAAGGTTCTTCACCATCCTCGAACCTCTCTGGATCCGCATGCGCAACGTCCTCTTCACTCCACGCACTCAATCTACTCCTCGTGGCCGTCGCGTCGGACGCCCAAGAAAGCTTAGCACCGTCCAGGACGAAGAGGCAGAATATCAAGATCTGTCCGACTCTCAAAATCCTTCTTCTTCTCTCCAACCACTGTCTTCTTTTGACCGCGCACGCGCAAGATCTCAACAAAAGATCACAGACTTGCAAGCCAGAATGGCCGCAGCCACTCCAGCCGACGAGAAATGGACCTATGCACAGACCGAGCGTGGCCTTTCCGACCTCTTCGCTGGCTTGTCCAAGGTCAGAGCACGAAGCGACCCTCGCGTCTTTGCGAGTCTCTGGTACGAAAAGATCATGCGCATCGACGAAATTCAAGACCAAGTTCCAGAAACCTCGACCGCCACCGACATCGATATGACCAACACCTGCAGCAATCCCGCTGCCATTGCAGAAGGAGCGATAATCACCACGAATCCAACAATCACATCCATGTCGAATGAGCCCTTCAACAGCCATGGTACCCCGATCAAGGATCCAAACTCGATCATCCCACCCTCCTTGCCAAGTGCCATGTCCATCTGGATCAGCACCGCGTACATGCCGAGCATCACACTTTCCGATGACGGCTTGCCAAACCACGTCCAAGTCTTCGCGCCAGAAGCCAAAGCTTACCACTGGATCGACGCGCCTATCGAGAATCTGGACATGAGCCGCTTCATCGAGGGTGTCAATTACCGCGTCAGCACTCCTGCGTCAAAAGTCCTCGGCTACGTCTTGAGCTACGGCTGGAATGTATGTGTCTCACTTCTCACTTTACCCTCAGTTTGCCTGTCACTGCCCTCAAGTTTGCCATCACCTACTCCAATGTCTTCTCTACTGGCCTCACTTTGCCCTCTCTTACTTCATCCGTTCTCGTTCTCTATACTAATCTACCCTGTCTACAGGATCTCTGCCGCTTCATCTCAACAGGCCGTTTCGAGACTCACGAACAAACCAAGCATCTCGGCTGCAGCGAGCATACTCAAGACAAGGGCAAAGGAAAAGAGAAGGCGATCGATGCTGATGCTGAGGGTTCCGGCTCCAAATCCAAATCCAAATCCAAACTCAACGGCCCTGATGTCGACTTCCCCACCCACCAATGGCGGGTGATTGGCGTGGGATGGCCTGAATTCCAGGAAGACCTTGTACGCGCAGCTAAGCTGGGCGTCAAGGTCTGGCGATTGAAGGTGTGCGTCGTCACTCTACCATAGAGCGACCCGTCACAGACTTCTGCCAGGACTGATGTGAATCAACATCACGATACCTGATGATCGATCAAAAGAAGGATCGAACTGCGCCCAAGCATGGTTTAGAGGTGTCTCACACGCTACGCAGTCCAAGAAGGCGTCTGCAGCGGACGACGAGATATCATAAAACCATGCCAGCCCTGCGTAGCATCAGCTGAGTGTGACTACTGGTCACAGGTGGGTAGCTTAGCAAGATGTGTTTCATTGCGAATGAAAACTATTAACTCTTAAAAACTCCTGTTTCGCTATGCTCGTGCAATGTAAAAGTTCTTGTGCGGACTGGTGACCGCAGTCGTAATAAACCGCTGTGAGAGCGAACAAGTACAATAGTGATCGGACTCCGACGCATGAGACCGGCCGAGTTTTTTTTCAAGCCCATTGCATAACGAACGGAAAGAGAGGCTTTAAACAAAGGGGGAACCACACAGCCCAGCCCATTTCAAGGCCACCAACCCATTCTCTCGTAGCTGGCTATCATCTCGTTAATACCCTCGATGGTCAAGCCGTCCGCCCGTTCGTACTTGAAACCGGTAACCCTCTCGAAAAGACTGCCGTCGAGGCTGAGGTCTGCGTCCTTAAGCAACTCTTTCTCCAGGAACGGACTCAGGGGACCAGGCTTGGTAATGCCCTTTTGTTCCAGCAGTTCAGCCCAGGGCTGTAGAATGTCTTCGTTGAGGTCGTCGACGACATGGTCAAGATTCATTCTCGCGAATTGCGAGATCAAGGACCCTTGAAACCCAGTCTTGATGTTGAACACCTTTGAAACTATATCAGCGAGGACGCCCTGAGTCGTTTGACCACGATCGACAATGTTGAAAACGGGTACATCGTTACCGGGCCCGTCTTCGCCTTTGGAGCTCAACGTCGGTCTCCTGCTGTTCGTGGGGGTGGAGGCAGGTATAGTCGAGTTGGTCGACCGCCATTTGGCGGCCTCCCACAAAGCTCTTGCGACGTCCTCGACATGGACAGTATTGATCCTCAAGTCTTCACTCCACAGCCACTTGAGTTCCTTGTCTTGTTCCTGATAGACCCGCGCCATACACAGGGCTTTCGCTATGAACTTGGAATCATACTCTCCGTAGACGTGCGCCGGCCGCAGAATGACTAGATTCAGTCCTGGTATTCTTGCCAGCTCTTGTTCTGCTTCCAACTTGACCTTAGCAATCTTCAGCCACGGCTTCAATTTGTCTTGTTCCGTGCGCGGCGTCTTGTTAGGAGCGTAGACCATGCCGGTGCTTATCTCGACAAAAGCTTTGACCCCACGTTTGGCCGCCTCTTTCGCTAATGTGACACTGACCTGGTATGAGCGCAGTCTGTATATCTCCGGGGTTTGTGACCAAGCGGTCTCGGCTGCAAGGTTGAAGACATAGTCCCAAGTAGCATCGGGTCCGTCGGGATGATCGAATATGCGTGCCATGGAAGCCTCGCGTGAGGCATCAGCCTGTATGAAGAACTTGGGTGAACATGCTTCTTCGAACTCCGGCGCAAGGTGAGCTAGCTGGGGAAGGACTTTATCGACGATGCGAACGGTAGAAGCAAGATGCTGAGAATGAATATACTTTGCTACGAATCGACCGAGATATCCTAGAACCCGGTCAATGCATTGGTGAGGCTCACGGCGGCAGGATACGTACCAAGACCGCCCACGAGCAATACCGACGGTTTGGCGCTGCCATTAGAGGGGGGTATGCTTTCGGAGGAATTCATTATGTGATGCGGCAGTTATAGACTCTATGGACAAGAAGGGAGGATGAAAAGAATGGACGCAGGAGATTGAAAGCCGTCACCAGCTCCTGCGCTGAGGGGACCCAGAAGGGAGAAGGCACGAGGGAGGGAGAGGGAGGTCTCGTATCGCCAGGTATCCGGACTAAGTTAGTGGTTTGAAGAAAGAAGCACCGAGGATGGCGCCAGCATGCGAGGCGACACCCTCGGCCGTCAAGCGAGCAGGAACAAGGATGCTGAACGGCTCACGTCAAAGGAGATCGACTCATCGAGTACAGGCACGGGCACAGGCACGGGCCGAGTGGCAGATGGCAGCAGGCAGGAGGCACCATCATGCACTCTCCAGATGTGGCGGAAGAGTCCGCACGCCAAAGGAGGGGAAAGTGTCACTGATGGCGCGATCGGCGTCGCAATTGTTGACTAACTAATTAATTCAAGAGTGTCAAGGAGAGAGAAGGGCCGAGATCAAACCAGTCAATCGACCCCTCGAGTCCTTGATACTGTAGAAAAGATTCAATGCACGAAAAAGGAGACGACAACTCATCGATAACTTACTTGTAAATGGCTAACTTGATTATTGTTTCCGGGTTTGCTGCCGCCCTTGCATTAGCTGTGCATTCTGCTCTTTGCCTTCAGGGGCCTTGCAGCAATCTTCAAGCTCCTCAGGAGTGCATGCTTACCAAGCTAGGTTCGCGCATGAAGCGGTAGCTGCATATGGTATATGCAGGTTGTCAGTTGACAAGATAGGACGGATAAAATAGATTGGAGGGCCATCAAGACGAGAGCAAGAGGGCGGATTCGTCCACACCACCACACCACCTCCAACATGCACATTGCGCAGCATCGGGTATACGGACCTTCCTGGACTAACGGCCAACGATATGCCTTATTTGCCCTCGTGGTCTGCGCGCGCAGGGAGAGCCTGAATACACACCGCAGATAGGACACGCTCAAAGAAGAGGCCCGCGGCTATGCATTACTTTATGTTGGTACAAAAATCTATACTACAATTCTGCAGAGCCATCCATGTTCAGTCACTGCTTGCTTGCTGCCATCGGCTCGGGTGTACTATGTATTCATCTTTCGAGTAAACATTATCGTCTTCTCGAGATATGGCTCTTGAACCACTGTTTCATCCACATTCAGCCAGCCAGCATAGAGGTCCGTCCCTCAATTCCCCTGACTCCAGACAGTGCGTTCCCGTCGAGTTTCTGTCTGGACCCGTATGAAACGGACATTCTCGCTGTCTCAGTCTGAACCAGTTCGTTCTGTGGTCTGCGGTGCGTACTGGACATCCTCCATTATCTGTACCCACACTCCACATTTCATTCTGTGACGCTCTTTTCCCTCATATGCACAATCATCGCACAGCACAGCAAATACTCCGCACAATGCTGTAACGACGTCGCGTCTGGAAACTGCAAAATCCGCTCAAGAACAACCTCTCGAGAACGCTTGCAAATTGGTATCATAATCGATGATCTCGAAACCCGTAAATCAAACCGCACATCATCTCCTCTGTCGCAATCTCGTTCCCAGATCAAGGCTGTTCATTTGGCCTGCGCCGGTCGTGGTTGTGACTTGACGTTCGTTGACAGCCAGCTCTGTAGTCTTTGGTTAGTGTTCTGTATGCTCTCTGAGCACTTGATCCCACTTACCAGTCCTTCGAGCAATCCTTCGCCGGTGGTAGCGCAGCTGGGCACCACGTACCATATTCGTTCCTTCAATTGGCCAAGTCTCAATTTCTCCGTGACCTCGGTCGGCGTCATGGAGCCTGGAATGTCCTGTTTGTTGGCGAAAACCAGCAGAAGTGCCTCTTTCATTTCTCGGTCAAGTATGATCCTGTGCAGCTCTTGCCTAGCTTCATCGATCCGCGCTCGATCGTTCGAGTCAACCACGAAGATCAGACCTTGTGTGCCGGAGAAATAGTGTCGCCAAAGCGGTCGGATCTTGTCTTGTCCACCCACATCCCAGACATTGAATTTGACATTCTTATACGTGACGGTTTCGACGTTGAACCCAACGGTAGGAATAGTGGTGACATCTTGGTTGAGTTTCAACTTGTAAAGAATTGCTAGAGACTCGTCAGCATCCGGCTACATGGTTACAGACCATGCAATCATGATTTCCACGGAACGCAGACTCACTTGTCTTGCCTGCGGCATCAAGACCCAGCATCAAGAGTCGCATCTCCCTAGATCCGAAGATCTTCCCCATCATTTTAGATATTTGATTGCCCATATTGGTGGTCACTGCCGGCGAGTAGCGCGTGCGAAGGGGTCTGTCGTTCAGTCGAGCAAATGGTTTGGGTGTCGGTCAGGCACGGTCGAATTGCGGGGTGACGTCGAGACGCGCGTGTAGAAGACGAGCGCTGGTACGTTGACCGAATCAATCAGGTGAACGATGGCTGCATTCTTTTCAATCGCGCGAAGAGCTTTTTGGTGTACGCGAATTTGTTGGTCTACTAGTATCTCAGACCGCAAGCCGGGTAATTGGGAGATGGAAATTATTTGTCGCTGTAATTTCTCCGGCGCGGTTTACAGGCTAGACGCGGCTCCCAAGAAAGGGGCTAGGGGGCGAGGCGGGGGTCGTGGTAGAGGAACGACGAGGAGAACTGGCCCGATGGGCACTATAACTTAAGTTAGCTTCTCGACTTCATGCGCCTGCTCTTACTTTGATAGAAGTCAAATCAGATCATCCGCTATCTCAACGGACGTCCTACAAGTAACTGTCTGAGTGACTATTTAGCTACAATTTCGTACCTTAACTTTTGGATTCCGTCTGTTTTTCATGAATCACAGCATAGACATAGATTGTCCTCCGGCCTCAGCGGACTGGATCTCGTCGGGCGCCGTCAGCAGCCCATCCACAAAAGCCCAGCCTTGTCGTCGCATATTGCCCCATGTTTCCGCCACCTTTTTGACGACCAGGTCTCCTGTCGCCACCGCATCTTCCTTTGAATCATGACCGGCTTCACCTGCTGCCTGAATGGATCTGGAGAGGTACTTCTGACTCAGCATCCTCAAACCATATCTGATGGGTAGTCCACGCGGGTGAGGATACAGCAAAACCGTGTCGATGATGAATGGATGAATGAGGCGGCAAACGTTAAGATCATTCTCGATGGCGTGACCAATCAACGGTGTCTCCGGGCTCAAGCACTCGAACAACAGATCTCTCGCTGCTGCCGGCGAACTGACTTTACGCAAGGCCGGTGCGTTTCCCTCTGCTGAGGTCACCACGTCTTCTGCGGAAGCTGGCTGATGCGACGGTGCATTGGCAAAAGCGTCTGGCGTGACGCCCGAGAATCTGGTGTTGAGATTAAGGACCTCGCCGTAAGGACGGACAAGAATGTCGAGGAGAAGTCTGTTTTCCGGCCATGTGACAGCTGTGACGCGGATGACCTCCATTCCAAGCGTCGTGTAACCCATCTCACAATCAAATGATACAGGCTGCCTCGTCCGGACATCAGCTTTCGGTGGAGTATGTTCGAACTGCAGTATACTTGCTAGTCGTTTCGGGTCCTTCACATAGAAGACGTGGGTAGCTGCTTCTGAGCAGCCTTCGCTACCTTGAGATTTGTTGCAGCATGGATAGATGGCTTCCGATTGACCGAGTATCCGAGTAGCTTTCGATCCACCAGCGCGATATGGCTTGGCCCAGTGGTAGCGACACTTTCCATGACTGGTAAGCCGACCATGCTGGTCTCTTCCCGGGAATACCTGAAATCGAGTGCCACATCTGTCGCAGGTTTCATATCCCGCTGCTGCCGCAATGCCTGCCTTCGCGGAGGCGATCTCCTTGTCCGTAGGCTTGCTTGTCACGTACCCAAATGCCTCGAGGCCTTCAATCGGTGTGCGTAGATGTTTGAGGACGGCGATTTGCTCATTCAGTGTAGCCAGACCAGTCGAGATTTCATCAGGCACGGTCTTCCTCTCTTTGGCTTGGGATACCTTGTTAGATTCTGTACCAGTCCAGTCGCTCACGGTTTTCACCCATTCATCAGTGGTCATCTTCTTGATGCGTAGCACCTTTTGAGCCAACGCATTTCTGTAGATGTTCTCGCCTAGCTTAGTGGCGGCCTCTTCTTCATCAAGGGCAAAAGTGATCAGTTCTTGTTCCTTTAGGACAAGGGGCTCCCGTTGATCTTTTAGCGCAGCTAGCTTGGCATTCTGTGCCTGCATTTGTTCATGTAGCTTTTGTAGTATCGCTAGTCTTGTCTTCAACACAGCTGGAGCTCTAGCCACACTGCGTGGGGTCAGTGATTCGGCCTTGATAGGGCGCCTTCCATCTGGTGCCGTGCTGGGCTTGCCATCTCTGGTCGGAGGAGGTGATACTGTTCTTGCCACTGAAGCGGGAGTTGGCTTGGTGACAGGGCGGACACCACCTTGAAGAACCTTCCTCGAAAGGCCATCGACCCTCGCTGTCGAAGTTGCTATTGGCGCCGGGGAGATATGTCTCTTGTCGGAAAGTCTACGGTCGTCCACATCTCTTCTTGTCGCCGCATGGTTCACTGTCTGCTCGATGTCTTTGCTTGTTTCCGGAGTATCTAGGCGCCTCCTCTTTGGGGGTGGAGAGAGAACTTCTCCTGCACTAAATGGATCATATTCTTGTGCCGAACCCAATTGATCATGCACGTTTGTTGGTGGTGCTGTAGCTTCATGCAAAAAGATACAGGTGGGCAAGCTGCATTCGTATTGTCGAGGGCATGTGATGCCTTTAAAAAGACCCAGGGATGAGAACATGTCGAATGAGATATAGAGTCGCCAAGTGATCAGGGAGATGACGAGACTGTTGATGAGCCATCCGCAAGGCTCAGCTGAATTGGAGTGAAGGTATTGGTCCGTCAGTGAATAGCTGATGGTTTACTGTAGGAATTCCATCACATAATCTCCGAGCCTTGCACAAGACGATAAGGCCTGACAAACACCTGCCAGGCTACCACGCTATCGCTCCGGCATTCAAATCAATCACTTCTGCCGTATCGCATGAACACGAATGGATGAGATAGCGAATTTTAGAGCGAAGCCAAGTCTCCCGAGACAGTACCTAAGGTGGCTGGCGGTGACAGATGATTATCAGGTTGGGAGTAAAGATCTGGGCCGCACTGAAGGGAAGGCGAGCCTGGACGGCTCGACGGGAAAAAAATTGGCGAGGTCTGACCTGAGGGAAACACCGCTTTTAAGTCAGTCACGGACACTGTATATTGATGGCGGGCTACAGACAGAAATACCATGCACGTAGCGCCTGCTCGGTCTCGCTGAGATGTACACCTATGTATATTTTATTAAGTCAATCTCTTACGATCCAGGAGGACATCGTCTCAAAAGGTAAGAAACATACCTGATGAGACAGGAGTCCTTTTGGGTCAGATAACGGCCACTTTTAAATGCCCAGAGGCTTGCCTGCGCCCGATAAGGCTTTCACTGACTCTCTCTCAGAGTCGTAGAATTATATGAACCTGCAGAGCCCCAGACTCTCCTCGGACGTACCTAGGACACAATCGTCTGCAAAGCCCACGAGATCTGTCCACTCGCGCGTCATCTCGTGGTTGTTTGGAGCCCACGAGCCCTACAGTATCCTGCAAGGCACCGGACCCGGGTATTCGCCTGCGCCCGAGGATCGTGCTCAGCCACCAATTGTCACGGGCCCCCTGCATGCGCGTCTTAAGACGCATCTATCTACAAGGGTGCCTCCGATCTTTGAATGATGCCTTCCCTTCCGTTCGACTTGCGCAGTTTCGACAGGCAGACTCTTTTTTCCAATTCCAGCATGGCAGAATGCCGTCCGAGATCAGGGCAGTCTACACCAAAGAAAGCGGAACACCTCTGTGTCCTCGTCCATGGGTACGTTCAATCTCAAGATCCATTCTTTCAACTACGTCATTGCTAATTCGTCTGCAGACTCTGGGGCAACGCGGTATGCAATGCAAAGTACCTGTCGCTCGAATGAGAATGCTAATATCACGACAAGACTCATCTTAACTACGTCGCACAAGCACTTCGAGACAAGCACAACGACGAGAAGCTCATACTACTAGCTTGCCGGTCGAACCCAGGCTCGCTTACGTACGATGGAGTTGAAGTCGGTGCCGAAAGAGTGGCCAAAGAGATAGAAGACATGCTGGAAGAGCTAGAAAGAGACGGCAACAAGATTACACGATTCTCGATAGTCGGGTATTCATTAGGCGGCTTGGTTGCGAGATATGCGATCGGCTTGCTCTACCACAAGGGATACTTCGAGAAGATAACTCCAGTCAATTTCACCACCTTTGCCACTCCTCACTTGGGGGTCAGGACGCCATTGACAGGATACCAGAATCACCTGTGGAATGTCCTCGGAGCAAGAACCTTGTCTAAGAGTGGCCGGCAGCTTTTTCTGATTGACACCTTCCGGGACACCAACAGACCACTTCTGAGCGTTTTGGCCGACCCGGGGAGCATCTTCATTCAGGCTCTCTCCTCGTTCAAGCGTCGCTCTCTGTACACCAATATTGTTAACGACCGTACGGCGGTTTACTACTGTACCGGCATCTCGAAGACTGATCCTTACGCATGCCTAGACAAGCTCAGCATTCGTTACGTGGAAGGCTATGAGCCGGTCATTCTCGATCCGGACCACCCTTACGACATCAAACCAGAGCACGAGCTGCCTTCGTTCTATCAGCGCGTCCATACCGGCAGCCGAACATTTCTGCGCCGGACCCCCATCTTCCTGGCTCTAGCCGTCCTGATTCCGATAGCGACGGTCGTCTTCTTGGCCAGTTCGTGCGTGCAGACCTTTCGGAGTCGACGCCGCATACAATTGCATGAGACCGATCAGCAAGGAACAGGATTCGGCATGTACAAAATCCCGTACATGGTCAGGGAGATGCGGGTCGGACTTGAGGATGCATTTGAAAATGTCAATGCAGCGCAGCAATATGATTATCTGCCAGAAGGGTCAGAAGAGATCGTCTCAATGCCCGCCTCACCGTCCATGTCCACTTTTCCTGCCGCATCAGCCGAATCTTTGAGCTCCGAGAAATCGGACGTGGATTTACTCAAAAAGAGCCCCTCAATGTCTGATAGAGCCCCAGAATTCCCCACCTTAGCCCTGACTCAGGAACAGTTTCAGATGATCAAGGCACTCGACGATGTTGGCTTCCGGAAGTACCCTGTGTACATCCACAAAAGCAGCCATAGTCACGCCGCGATGATCGTGCGTACACCGAGGGCCGCCTTTGAGGAGGGCAAAGTCGTTATCAAGCATTGGCTGGAGAACGAATTTGACATCTGAAACTGCTTAGGAGAGGCTTGTATGCAACTTCTGGGTCCTATCTGATGTGGCAGTCCGATCTGAAGATCACGCAACGTGCCCTCATCCGATGGCTGTTATGTGGTCTTGATAGAGACTTCCCTTAAGCCGACGTTTCTTGGCAACATGGCTTTGCGGTGAGCTGCATGTCATCCTGCGAGGCGATGCATTTGTTCATGGAGTACTTGATCTTGCGATATCATATGCAGCGTTCGTCGTGTCGTTTCAGCGGAGGTGTATGGTTAGTCCACTAGTTTACGAATATTCTTGATTGGCTTCAGCTGAGAGCATCCTCTTTATTCGTCCAAGAAATGTCGTTATCAGTGTACCTCGTATTGTCAGCCTGAACGGCGTCATTTTGCTTGGAGTTTCCGGCAAGCGAAGTACCAATACGCAATTGGAGCTGCCTGGGTGGCTGTTCCCACCCTGCTGCCCTGATTCCTGGTTGACCTTCACCGCATCAAATACCTGGTAAGTACCTAGTAAGTGCACATGATAGGATTGTATTCCAAAGTCAGGAGTTTTCGCACCGACGTCAGACACCTCGTCCAACCAACACTCTACCGTACAGTAGTATACAAGGTAGCCTACAGCGATCCAAAGACCGAATGAGCATCGGCTGGCCCATAATATGGACATTGAGCGGACGCCCCATATATCACAGTACTCTGGTAACGGCCCCTTGTGCCCTCTTGCGTGGCGGGTGGGTACCACTTCAAAGAGGCCCTAGGGAATTGTTTCAATGAATTAAGAGTTCTCCTGGGACCAATTTTTTCTGTCCTTGAGCTGTTAATAATGTACCAACGGAGTGCACGGTAGTTCGTATGGACCAAGGCGTTCCTGACTAAGGCTATCCATTATTCCGTAGTTTCCGACGATGAGTCCCGATTAAAAAAAAATAAGTGATGTGGACTCAATGAAATCAGCGGCGTCACCTTCGGGGATGTGAAATTAAGGCTCGAGCGTCTGTAGTCAGACTAAATCAAAGCCTGGTGTTTGCTACAACGATCGTAGAGTTTTCACTCAAAGGCCACTTAAATAGTCAAGATCTGACAGCAGATTTCTTTTCAGCCTTTCGGTCCTTCTCTTCGGTGGATTGTTGCCGAGAATTCTGCAAGGCCTCCATCATCCTCTTCCTCGTACCACATGTCGAGAGTCGCACCAACTCGACACCATCAGTGACCATCCCAGGGGATGACAGTCTTTGCTCTCTCCACTCGAAAACAGACGTGCATTTTTATTTGCTTGCGATGCCCTTGACACCCGTTTGTGATGCTGGGATCTTTTTGCTCTTCGGTCACTATTGACGTCATTATGCGTTACTATCTCAATTTTCGTCTGTAGCAGCGAGTTAGCACAAGTATCTTCAAACAATCGCCTGGAGTTCTGTTTTCGTGTGATCCACTGTTTTGGTTACAGTTATCTTCTGTATCTCTCCACTTGATTCGCACGTGTGTCCATTGTTGCCTCTTGTTACTCGTCCTTATCCACAAGGATCAGGGCCTTGGGACCGGAGAACGAGTACATATACTCGTAATGACCCCAGGTTACTCCCATTGCAGCCATCGAACGGAATATTTTCCCAGGTTATCAAGGGTCCAGACTGTACATAAGACTGAGCAGTGTCCCGTCCCCTTTCAACCGATATAAGCTCCATTTCTTGTGACATCAACGAGAACATTGGTGGCATTCAAGATGTCTGATGCAGGCGCCCCTCCAAATATGAGCAACAATCTGTTGTCTCCGACCCCAACCAGGAGGAAATACACCCGGACACTTTCGAATCAGAGTGTCAATCGAGCAGATCTATTCAGTGGCCCGGCAATTGTCGGTCCTCCTGAACATCTCGGGAAATTCAGCAATGCCGGCGAAACTGCCAAGGCCATGGAATTGGCCAAGCATCATCTGGCTGAAGCTTCTGACCGGGATCTGTCGACGCCGGAGGACTCTCAGCCCACTACTCCTGATGAATCTGGTCTGAGGACCACCGATAAATATGCTTTTGCATTCGATATTGACGGTGTATTGATCAAAGGTGGCGAGGTGATACCAGAAGCCATTGAAGCCATGAGAGTATTGAATGGCGAAAACGAGTATGGCATCAAAGTGTAAGTCGGGTCGACAGCTGCTGAGGTTAGCAAGCAAACACTGACCACTACACAGACCATATATCTTTGTGACGAACGGAGGTGGCAAGACCGAAGAAGAGCGTTGCATTCAGCTGTCCAACCAACTCGAATTGGAAGTGTCTCCTGGACAATTCATCTGTGGCCACACGCCTATGAGGGAAATGGCCCAGAAGTACCAGACCATCCTTGTCGTCGGCGGTGAAGGTGAGAAATGCCGCACCGTTGCCGAGGGCTATGGCTTCAAAGACGTCATCACTCCTGGAGATATCATAAAGGATAACAAGGACACCACGCCATTCCGGAAGTTGACCGACGAGGAGCTTAAGAATTCGGTCAAACGCAACTATGGCGAGGTCGAAATCGAAGCAGTGTTCGTCTTTGCTGACAGCAGAGATTGGGCCGGCGACTCCCAGATCATTCTCGATCTCTGCATGAGTAAGAATGGTCGATTGGGCACGCGGTCGGAGACTTTCGAGGATGGCCCGCCCGTCTTCTTCTCCCACAACGATATCGTCTGGGCTACTTCTCACGCATACTCCCGCATTGGCATGGGCGCTCTGCGAGCATCCCTCGAAGCCATGTTCAGGGCCATCACCGGCAAAGAGTTGAAGACCATTGCTTTCGGCAAGCCTCAGCTGGGTACATTTGAATTCGCAACCCGACTCCTTCAACAATGGCGAAAGGACACACACGGCATCAACAAAGCCCCAGATACCGTGTACTTTGTTGGTGACACACCGGAGTCAGATATCCGGGGTACCAATGAGTTCAACGAGCATGGGAATTCAGACGTAGACTGGTACTCCATCTTGGTTCGGACTGGAGTGTTCCGAGAAGGCACAAAACCTGCTTACATGCCCAGGATGACTGTCGACAATGTTTTGGAAGCCGTCAAACATGGTATGCAGCGCGAATTCGACAAGGCCTTGAAGAATTTGACCATTGGAGGCGGAGCACCCCAGCTCGCTGATGCTATTGCGGAGGATGACGTTGAAGAAAACTAGGATATATCCGGCGGTACTGCATCCGCGGAATGAATGCATAGTCTGGGGAATCATACCCGCCGACGGCATCAAAATCCGGAGACGGCAAAACTGCATGTTGCGGCGGCCTCTTTTACCCCCTTGAACTTTAGATGCGAAAAGTTCTCTATACCAGACGGTGGCAGTCTTACCTCGAGCATGCTCACTTCCTACGACTTTACGAAAGACGAAAGCATTTAAAGGCGCTACTGGTGCGAGGTGCGAAAACGGAAAACCACAACCCGCGCCACCATTATCGAATCTTAGAGGCGGCATTGGCATGGCGCAAGTGAGATTGGCAGACCGTGATGTATGATTTTCACATCACATCAGCAATCGGGTCACAAGAGGCGTTGAGACTGGTCTAGGTCAAATAGAATTGGCCCAGCTTTACGGTAATGCGGTAGCATCCATCCATCATGCCAAAATAGGCACATGGTCAGCTGGGGCTAAATGATGGGGCTTTCTATGTCTATGGAGTCATCACAGTTCAATACAATATGACCGTTCATGTTCTTCACAGATATTTGAAGATTGAAGAGCGAAGTTGTATCCGTACGGAGTATGTTCTTTGCCGTCGCTTGCAGCTGTAGCGAGCTGTGCCTGCAGGTCGTGATAAGTATATCACATTCAGGAAATGCAGTCTTATTCCCCGGTCCCTGACTGGCATAGCGATTCCCTTTACCTGGGGGCCAGGGAGATCATTTCACCGGAACAGGGCCATTTGCAGCTCTAACGTTAGTGCACCGGGCTTGCATACATATACCAGGTACTGAGGGTAGCGAGCCAACTGCAGCATTCGAGTGATGATTAAATATAGGAATGAGGCATTGTTCTGTCGGTTCTGTTGATATTCGAGAAACGGCAGAAGCGTTGTGGTGACACGTTTGAGACATAGGCCGGAGTAAGTGTTTGGTACGTGTGGTTTGAGCCTGGTGAGCCTATGGTAGAGGAGCTTGATGTGCCTGGTCTCGAGCACAATTCGTCAATTAAAAGAATAAGCATCTGGATTCATCGTTATAGCCTGTGGTTAGGTAGAAACAAAGTCTAGTCAAGCTTGGGCGAGCAGAACGGAGATGCCTGGAGTGCCTGGTTGGGCGTGGATAAGGCATAAAGGTGTAAAGCCCTTGCTGACTTCTTGCATGAGACCAAAAGGCTTGTTGCTCTCACATCCCATACGCATCGCAGAACTGTTCCAAACCCCCCGTTACTCACTGCAAAACCCCCCTGACACCCGTCCAAGTCGCAGCTTTCACCTCTGTCGAATCCCATCAAGACTTCATCGAAGTCTTCTGGCACGATTCCTTGGAAAACCGGTCCCGGTCATCCCAGACCCCAGGCACAATTCATCCTGCGCCCGCTGTCTATGCTTGGTACTGATCGACATCCGACACGCTGCTGCTGCGCACCGCTTAGCCAGCCTCTTCCTTCAGCTGATCCTCCTTGCAATTCGCCTTTTCCAAACCTCGCATTCTCTGGCACTTGGGCATTCCACATTTCGTCGGATTCTGTGCGTTCGAGCGTCTGCTTCTCGATTCGTTCCTGGCGTATTTTTTTCCGCGCGCGATAACGACATCATCGTCTCGCATCATTCCTTCACCCTGTTTGGCACCAAGAGGAGGGACCACGCAAAACGACATCGCCTCCGCGACGACCAGGGAGTCTCCCTCGTCTGAGAACCCGCTCAAGTGCGCATTGCACCCGTTGCCAGTATGACGACAAATGGCACAGGGCCGACAAGTCCTCCACAAGCTATTGATCAACCTTCACAACGTGCTGCGCCTGCGCCTACTTCGCTAGCTGCGGCTTCTCCTCCGTCCAAACGAGAGTTGGCATCCTGGTGGAAGAAGTTCCGGAGGACAAATGAAAAAACAGACGAGAAAGGTGAGGCAAAAAGAAGCGAGCGATCGTCCTGCAAGACAACAATACCTCTTTCTCTCGCGAGCACATCACTAATTCCTTGTTAGTTGAAAACGGTCCTGGCATATTCGGCGTGCCGCTGGCCGACAGCATCAGATACGCAAATGTCGCCATCTCATTACAGAACGAACAGGGCGAAAGCTTCATCTATGGATTCGTGCCTATCGTAGTCGCAAAATGTGGTGTATTTCTGAAAGAGAAAGGTGCGCACAAGAGTTGTGATCCTACATGGCAACCATATGGCTGACACCCTTCTAGCTACTGATGTCGAGGGCATCTTCAGACTGAGTGGATCCGCAAAAAGAATCAAAGATCTACAAACAGTGTTCAATTCTCCTGACAGATATGGGAAAGGACTGGATTGGACTGGATACACCGTCCACGACGCAGCCAACATTCTCCGCCGCTATCTGAACCAGTTACCCGAACCTATCGTCCCACTAGACTTTTACGAACGATTCCGCGAGCCTCTCCGAGGGATTCAACTTCAAGGTCCCGATGGCGAAATGCGACCCAGAGACCTCAGTGTCGAAGAACACAGCACGGCGGTGACTTCATACCAAAAACTCATCACCGAGCTACCTCCTCTCAATCGCCAATTACTCCTTTACATCCTCGACTTGCTGGCAGTCTTCGCGTCTAAATCAGACCTCAATCGCATGACTGCGGCCAACCTGGCGGCCATCTTTCAACCGGGCATCATTTCGCATCCATCGCATGATATGGCGCCTCACGAATACAGACTCAGTCAAGACGTGTTGATATTCTTGATCGAAAACCAAGATAATTTCCTCATTGGTATGTCTGGAACTGCGGTCGACGAAAAGACCCAGAAAGATGTCGAGAGCGGTCCGCCGTCTGTGCGCTCACCCAAACCGCTCGGCCGCTCGGCCTCCAACGCCAGCGCAGGCGCAGACAGTCTCAGGAAATATGGTGTACGGCGCAATGTGTCGGTGTCTTCCCGAGGTTCAAGAGATAGGGGCAGCCCTGGAGTTTCAAGTCCAGGCACACCTCCTGGAGTAACCTCATTCACCGGAGGTTCGGGCGTATCTCGAAGCAATACTGTCCCATCCAAACGATCTCCAGCCATTACTTCTGGCCGCTTTCAGCGCATGAATGATGCTTCGGACTCTACCGTGCCTACAGTCAGCTCACCAATAGCTGGCTCAGGAACCCCTTCAGCTGATGCAGAAGACACCGAGCCGAAGTCGAGATCTGGATCCATTCAACCAGATGAGGCTGAAGGCAAGACAACGCCAGCAGTTACCGCAGGTGTTCAGAGTCCGACACAACCAACAGAGTCGCAGCAGCAGTTGATGTCCGCTGCGTCAACTGTGCCTAACCAGGCCTCTTCAATGCCGGCGCAGACACCAAATCAACAACCGGCAACAAACGCGGCGCCTAACAAAGACCGCAAGATTCCCAACATCTTCTCCAAGTCACCGATCTTTGGTCCTTCAGATCCCTCGGGCCGGCAACCTAGGAAGCTCCAAAAGAGACAGAGGATTCCGGGATCGGTCAATGACAGCGCCCAAAGTTCGTTAAACTCCCTCCATGGTGAGGATGCAGGGGCCTTCCATACACCACTTGTCTCACCTGAGGTTACTAGTGCAGGCAGAAACGACCCTCTGGCCGCGCCTCAGGGTCCCGCCTTCACCAGTACAGCTGCCACGCCTGTTAACGAGACCCCAGGATCCAAGCAGTTTTCGGGTGGTAATGAAGACCAAAACAACGCCGCTGGATTGAAGCCGCCGCCCAAATCTCCGCCTGGCTCTACCCATTCACGCTCGTCTTTCACCGACCATTCGGAAACTGACATGCTCGACGATACTCTACCGCAGGCAGGAAAGGAAAAGCGTCGCAGCAGGTGGAGGTTCTCATCGTCTGCGAAGAAAGGCGAGTACTCCCCACTGGCGCCACCACCTCCGATTGGACAAAACGCAGGCGCGAGAGGAAGTAACAGCTCTCTGGGTAGTGCAAGTCGGCCAAGGAAGAGCTTCACGGGAGATTCTCAGCAAACACAATCAGCTTCGGCGTATGGAGATGCGCACTTTGGGAGTGGACAGCAATCACTGATTGGACCCTCGAGTCAGGAGTCGAATGACGCTCAAAACGCAGAGACCGAGAAGAAAGGACTGTTTGGGAAATGGAAGGCGAAGATGTCCCAGACTAGAGAAGAGAGGAACGCCGAGAAGGAAAGGGCGAAAAGTCCTCCGAGGAATGAACATGGTGCTTCGCGAAGCAGTTTGAATGCTTTCGCTCAAGAGCATCTCGCCACGAGAGGACGGTCGCTCGACAGGTCACGAGAGGAGGGGTTGCCTGGTGTTGCGGAGAAGCCAGTGGCGGAGAGTCAAGGTCAACCGGCAAAGGTAGCACCTGAGCAGGGAGAGAAGTAAGGATATCGGACCACCATGATGGGTTGACGATTTGACGACTGGAGTTCTTGTTCGTGTTGGATTACTTTGACAGTGTTGTACGCCTGGCGCTGATGGATGTTGGACAAGTAGGGGGGCACAAGTGCTGGACAGTAGATATTGGGCGAGGGTTATGGTCAGGAAAGTTGTAATGGGCACACAGAAACAATCACGTCGAAGTCTGCAGGTAATAACTGGGGGCTTAATGGACTCAATGGGATGGTTTGAGCGAACCCGACTCACAACCAGAGCGCTTGGGAGCTATAGGCATGACATGAAAAGGGATTGATCGATTGGCATGCAATGACTTGCGTCAATGCCATGGTCGGTACCTGGCGGGCTACGGCGGATTGAGGTTTTATGGGTGTTTGAGTATTCCGAACGCAAAAATGAAAACAAACGTGAAGAGTGTGTTCCATTTCATGTTCGACAAGTAACTACTGCATGAAGCTGCTACAAGTACAAGTATCCTCGTGCCTCGTAGAAGTAAATCTGTGGTCATGGTGCATGCTGAAGCAGCGGCCCAATGTGGCTAGCGCGGACAAAGTCCAACTCCACCTAAATTTCGAGCTTGCGAAAAGTGCGGAGAGTCAATTTACTGCACAGCAGACAATTTTTCTGGCTGGTACTTATCCGACTTGATTTCACTGGCCTCATACTCCGTCCGTACTCACACCCCTCGATCGAAGAATACTACTATTCCCATCCTCCTACTCTCAGAAATCCCTTCGCCGAATCCCAACCCCTAACAGACAAAGTTCCAGTCATGGCCAAAGAAAAATCCACCGACAGCAAAATGTCCAAAGAAGACCGCAAAGCCGCGCGCAAGGCCGAGAAAAAGGCCACCAAGTCCGGTTCTGAGCCGACGGGCGTGACGAAGAGCAAGAGCGATAAGAAGGACAAGAAAGAGAAGAGGAAGGTGTTGGCTGAGAAAGTGCTGAATGAGGTCGACAGCGCCAGCAAATCATCCAAGAAAGCCAAGGCGGCCGAGAAGGATGACGACGATGAGGAAGAGGACGAGGACGACGAGGTAGATGCTGGCGACGAGACGGCCGTGGACATGGAGGTGGACGGTAATGAGGCGGTCAAGAAGAACGAAAAATCTCTGGCGTCGAAACCAGCCGGAGCGCTTGTGCCGTTTGCGAACCCGCTGGCGGATGAGAAGGTTGCGAAGAAAGTGTTCAAGGGGGTGAAGAAAGGTACGCCCTCCCATCTTTTTTTGGTTTTGATTAGGGCACTGTTCCTCTCCGCGGTCGATGTCATGGTACATTTGTGTGCACGTCTCTAACTAATGTGTGTGTGTGCAATCCTACAGCCGCCGCCCAACGAACCCTGAAACGCGGCGTCAAGGAAGTCGTCAAAGCCCTGCGCAAGTCCGCCGTTTCCACCGGAGGAGAGTCCCTGCCCATCGGCGTGGTGGTTCTTGCCGCAGATATTTCGCCCATGGACGTGATTTCGCACATCCCCGTGCTCGCGGAGGACCATGGCATTCCGTACATCTACGTGACGAGCCGGGCGGAGTTGGGGCTTGCGGGCCAGACGAAACGGCCCACGAGTGTGGTGATGATTAGTCGGGACGTGGGCGCTAAGAAAGGTGCTGGCGACAAGGATGCAGAGGGAGGAGATGGCGAGAGTTGGGAGGAGACGTATAAGGGGTTGGTCAAGGTTGTGGAGAGAGAAGGGAGGCATGTCAAGATCTAAAAAGTTGCGTTGAACAGATGGAAAAAGGGGCCGGCCGGAGATGAGATGTGATCGACTTGACTTGACTTGACGGGCTTGTGGTTTTTTTGTCGTGGTCATTTTATGGGCGTTTGCGAACGGGCAAAATGAAGGCGCAAATTTGGTTCGGGCGTCGCCTATGAGGAAAAGAGAGGTGTGCGAAGAGACGGTAATTCTTTCCTGAAGTGGCCGAGTCGTTACTCAACACCCCACGTCAAGTATGTTTGTGTCTGAGCTTCGCGGTCGACAACGCTGCTCAGGCCTGGAGGAAGAAGATTGCCATTGGTTGTGGACGCGAGAAGTCAAGCTCATCAGTTGCGCCTAATTGTGGGTATGGGGAAGGGAGATCGTATGTCCTTGCTATGCTCGGTCTCCAGTCTGGTGAGCGACCCTGGGGCTGGAAATGTGAAGCCTCAAACCTATCAGAAGGGCAGGCGACGATGTTTGATTTCACACCACTCATGCCAAGCCGTAGTATTCTGCGAGGGCGGCGGTCAGGGAGTTCAGCTGGCACTGATGGTGGTGCGGGACGCTCTTTCCTACTCAGCTTCTTACGAAAAGTCGATTTTGCAAGCAACGCAACCAAGACAGCGAGCACTTTCTTGAAAGAGCGGAAAAGCATAGATCAGGAAACGGTGAACAAGATACAGACGAACGTCGCGCTGCCCGACTTTCAGAACATGGAATTAACAACCAGCATTCATCATTGGATACTTGAGGCTTTTCCGATGCTATCCTCATAAAAGTGGCAGCTTCGGATAGACTTCTCCATATGTCGAATAACCGAACGGCAAACCATTATGTCCACTCAAATGCCATCATTCGTCCTCGCTACAGTATGTCGAGCCGTGAGGCTGCTATATTAGTATTTACAACCTTCCCAAGGACACATGGTTCGGCCTTGGTAGGGGCGCCTTCCATCTGGTTGTAGAAGGATCGCCATAAAGTCCCACCACCTATGTGACACCAGTCATGCCTTGCATGGTTTTCTGTTCAAGTTGTCTTTCTCATTTGACTCGTTAGATCGTTAGATCGTTCAGGCCGTCAGCCGCTCATTGGGAAGATTTCGTCTCATCTTCAGTCTCTTCTCGCTGGTTACTAGTAGTGCTGTCCTCTAAACAGATTCTTTCGGCGTCAAACTTTGCTCGCTTGACGGCCTAGGCGAAGGAGTTGTGAATCGGTCGCTCAATCTCCTGAACAAAGACCGCCCGTCGGGGTTGCTCGGGCTCATACTGCGCTCAGATCTGATGATGGCGCCCGATGCCAACGCAGCGGTCGGCGGAGGTATAGGTGTAGGCGTAGGCTTCACAACGTTGACATTCGGATCCGGCCTCGACGGACTCACACCAGGCGAGACTGAAGAGAAAGTCGACGTCAACTTCTCCGGGTCGAGGAACGTCGAGCTGTACGAGTCGCCTGTCGTCCGCCTCATCGGTCCCTGTCCCGGTCCCGGTCCCGGTCCATTGCCGTATGGAGGATCTTCATCAGACCCAGTAATCGTTACTCTGGCCGACGAGTAGTGTGGCTCTTCAAATTCAATCGTCGTTGACCGGCGCTTTGTGTACCTCGACGTTGTATCGCCGCCTTCTTCCGGCCAGGTCTGTAGCACATTGTTGTTGATGGCATGTGGGCCTCCTTCTGCTTGTGATGCAGATGTACGTCTCGCCATGCCGGGCAGGTGGTTGAACACGCTCTGTGACACTCGTCGGGTGTTGGCCAGGAGGAAGCCTTGCGAGCCACGAATGGACGTTTCTGCGCTCAGGTCGTGAGACAATCTTGCCTCGAGACTGGCGTATGTGGCCGCTGCGTGGACGGCGGGTGTTTTCTCGTCGGGATGAGGTAATTTATGCTCGAGAATTTTCTCCTTTAGTCGTTCCGACTTCTTGGGAGCCGCGCGGGACGTCAACTTCGTAAAGAACAGGCCGATATCCGCAAGCGTTCGTTGGGTCTTGTCTGGGTTATTGACGATCACGATTAGCACGTATGTTGGTAGACAGATGCCCACCATCGTAAGGGCGAATGGAAGGTAATCATGCTCGGTGGGCATATTCGTCATGCCTGGCCACGATCTGTCAGCGCTCGGCTGGAGGGAAGGGCAGGGGGAGCGTTTCATGCCGCAACATACCATAAATTGAGGTCACAAAGGTGAGTGGAAGGTAGAAGAGTGTAACCAATGTCAGCAAACGAATATTGTAGCCCTGCTCAACGGTGATCTTGGCCATGTTGACGGCTTCCCTGCTTTCCAGGACCGAAGTACCACTGAACAGCCATTCCCGAAGATTGCGGATTTCCTTCTGCTGCTGTTGGAACATCTTCAACACCTCTTCCAGATGAGCAATTTCCTTCTCGAACAATCGTCGTGTATGGACCAATTTCTTCCTCCAGTTCTTATACTTGGAAGACTGATCCTTCGTCCCAGGGAACAGCGTTTTGTGCTCGCCGGACCATAGCTCGTCGGTGAACGTCTCCCTGTACGCACTGATCATGGCCTTGATCTCGTTGCTCAACAAGCCAAGTGTCTGCGAAGCCCAGAAATATCGACGGGAATATGTATATTTGTCGTTCTCAAACAAGAGCTCGTCCCGTAGAGCGCGATCGAAGATCGACTTGTTAGGCGGAGTTGCCAGCCGCTGTATGCTCGAAAACACCGCCCTGAATCTCTTTGCGGCATCCCTGTATTCTCCCAGTAGTGATGAGAAGAAAGCGTCGGGCCCATTCACATAATGGTGACTCGTTTCGTGGACGTCAACACTAGAATTCCAGTCGGGAAAGCACTGTATGGAGAGGACGTGCCACGGAGCGAAGGGATCATAGATATGTCCAACGATGGCCTTTCTCTTCCGAGAATTTCGTCGAAGGCTATGGCTGGGTCTGCCAGCTAAAGAGAGTGCTACCACTGAGGAACAGGTAGAGAGTGGAATGTGGCTCTCTGGGGGATCTTCGATGTTGTCATGGTTCTGCCACGGTAAAGGTGCCCTTCCTTCGCCAATGAGTGTATGGTATTTGAAGACGAAGACAATGGATCGTTGGCGGCGGTGATCTTTCTCTAGATATCCCTTAGTGATAGCCTTTGTGGGAGTGTGGTCGTCAATTAACATGCGATAGATGTTGTCCATGTCAAAATACTCGGCCATTGTGAGGTGTAGGGCCGCGAACAGACTCGAGGAAGGCTCCCTGACAACGATGATTCGTCCGACAGCCTGATTTCTCCCTTCGGCACTGTTCGTGCTCTTCAGAGCTTCCCAGACTGCGAGGGGCCCTTCCTCGGAGTCGCCTCTGGTAGACCGCAACGGCGCACCGTCTTTTGAGACATGATAGATATCTGCATGCTGGTGGTTTGCATCTGTTTGGTGATGTCGGTCTTTGAGAAAAATTCCGTTCTCCAACAGACTCAGATTGCGAAGAAGATCCTGGAGAATATATTTGTTGTAGACATCCCATTCGTGGGTCTTCAGATGCTCGATCAAATCGCTTTCTGAGTAGTCTCTTGCTGGTAACGTTTCTTGTGCGAAGAACGACTCATCGTCTTCGCTATCGGAACTTGCGTCGCCCGAAAAGATCGAATCTTTGGCCGGATGCGTCTGATGGCGTTCCAAGACGTATGTGCCTGTTCGCTGACTGCTTGTCAAAGGCGGTATTGCTGGCTGTTCGGTCCCCTGCTTAAGGCCTGGAGACGGTGACACCTCCGGAGTCCCTACTAGAGGTTGTGATAGGATGCCTTCGAGAGCCAAGTCGGACACAGTATCGGACCTAGCAGGCTGACCGTTGAGTGCTTGATGTAAAGTCTGATGTACCTTCTCGAACGTTGAGAGATACGCCCTGCGGTCAGCCTCCAATTGTCGGATTAGGTCACGGATTGTGTTGCCGTTGCTGTTGCTGTTGCTGTCTAAAGACATTGGTGGCACAGGTTCCTGAGGAAAGTAGCCATCGACGAAGCGAGGCGATGGAGGATTTGAATGGACGGGAGTGTCCGAGGGCGTCATCTTATAGTGGAGTGGAGCGAGGCTGGATAAGAAGAATACATTATGCAGCCGACACACCAGGCGAACCTTGTCCCCGATAGCCCTACGCTACGGAGGCTGCACCGAGGAGTTTAGCTGGTGATACAAGGAGCCTCAAGAGGCGATTGTTGGCATGGTGCGCATTAGGTTGGGGGCCGCCAGGACTGAAGCGACTGTCGAAGGTCTGTCTTTGCCGTTTAGAGGTGCCCGTATGTCGGTCAGTGGAGAAGATCCGACGGGGTACCACAGTTCGGCAAGATACTACTGCCGAAAGAACTAGCAAACGATTCAGCGTGTGACCTCGAGGCCAGGTCAGGACGAAAGACGCCTGATAGAAGCATTGTCAAAGAAGTAGAAACCCATGGAATGAGATTGCCCGACGAAAAAGGGACTGACAAGGTCTTCAAGGCAGAAGAAGAGGAGAAGCACGACGACTGACGAGGTCACGGGATCGGCAAGTCGGTGAGGCTCAATTTAACAAGGCGCCTTGGCGCCAAGGCATATACAGCGAAAGCGCAGGGCAAGTCACGTGGTAGTCTTGGCGGCTTAGCGGTACAACGCCATGTGATGTCTAAGTGGTACCGTGACCACACGTGACATCTCGAGTGGATTAAAGGGCTGGTCAGGGCTATGGCGGAGCTTTTCTCCGACCCGTGATTTAGGGCCGGTAGTGAGGCCCGCCAATCAGAAACAACCGCAAAAGATATCTCGGCCAAGTGTCACTCTACCTCAGGTGGCTCTTATCGATCACTGGTAGGAGACTTCAGAACAAGCGGGAAAGGCGCAGAGTATACAAGTCCTTCTGCATAGCCCAGACAACCAGTCAGTCCACAAACTTCAACGTGTACCGCCGAGGCCAGGCTTTCCCCGGGATCCCAACCCCCCAATCACCATCTGGTGCAGACATGAATGATGAGGCCACAACTTCCTTGCTTAAGGGCCTAGTTTTGAATAGACGTGGCTCTAGCACCAAGTATTTCATCCAAGTCTTATGTCAGGTAGGAGTGAGAAGTCCACCATCACATAGTCAATATCGAATATAAGCATCGGTTTAAATCAAATCACTCTCAGCGATACTAGTATGCCTGAAGGCCCATTGTTACCCGCAAACCGTCAACAGCTGCTTGAACCTACTATTGTATTCAGACTGAGCTACTTATCACTGCGAACAAGAGTATCGCAACGGAGCCTCCGATTTCCGAAAAATTCTCGGCCACACTTGGATGTATGAGCACTGTGTCGGATACATCGCGGAGACCAAGCTTCAACAACTGAGGCTCAGAGAAGGCCTTGCGGACAGGACCCAGCATGACGACAAGGAAGAACGGGTGTCCGCAGATGCTGTTCCATGCCGAGGACAGCAGAGCGAACCCGTGGGCTCTGGGTCATTTACTGTTCACATCATCGAAACGATCAACTGGAACGATGACGTTGATGATGGAGACAGCGACGAGGACTTCGATGTTGAAGACGTTGAGATATCTAGTGATGACGGATGGGATCAACTTGAGGTGCGAGAAATGGGACCGATTGAGTCGAATGGGATTTGCTTGCCTTGTAAGGAGGACGAGCAGCTCGGAACTTGGGCCAATTGAGACGTCTCGCGGAACGGCATACGATATCTGGCTTGCTTGACGACGAGCGTGGTCAACAGGCTTGCGGCTGTTCCAACAGAGATTACCGGACTATGATCGCGATAGTGGCAGCTGGATCTGGTCAGTACGCTTCTTGGCTGGTCAGGGGCAACTTGGGTACGCTTGGTGATTACCTCCATGGTTGTATTCATAACGTCGCTAAGGGATGGTGAGAGCAAGCTCCTCTAGCAAGCTCTCATAGCAAGGTTTCTTTCCATTGATCAAAGATCGACAACGCAACGTTTCTGTAGGTGCTAGTAAAGATGCTTCAACACAACCCGGGACCTCTTTTGACCAGACATCGTCGTTGGCTTACAATGGCGAACGCGATCTTCTGCTTGGCTTCGATATTGCTTTCTCAAGAAGGCCAGACCAACACCTGGCCCACGCAGCCGGGCCGGCGTCGGAGGGTAATCTTTAAACCATTGGCCCAATAAAACGGCGATTCTCTGGCCCCCCTATACGGAGGTATACTTCCCCTGCAATGCACCCACGATGATTCGGTGGCGATAGACAAACCCCGTGGCTCCAGAAGATCCCGGAGAAGATTCCCAGGATACGACCCTGCCTCAACTCACGGGCGTTGGAGATTTCGCTGTAAGTTGGACTATGTCGCGTGCCAATCTCCTGATGCTGTGTCGAAATATATCCCATGCCGTATCAAAGTCAACATGTTCTGTCGTCGCCTTCGCGCGTTGCTGTACAGTAGTACGCGTCGGGCCAAAGTGGGACATTGCGACATGGACAAGACTTGGTCAGCTCGTGTGAGCAGGAGATCCAAGAATGTTCAAATTCCCTTCCTAGCGGCCCCGGTCTGGAGTTGTGTTCAACTAAATTTTTCCGGCAGAAGATCGAGTTGGCGATGTCGGTTCACAGTGTCCAGATGATCCTGCATCGTCCATTTTTGTGTGACTCGAGAGGAATGATACACCAGTCACTGTTCCGCCTTCAGGGTTTGAACAGTCCCATCCAGAAGCAACTGTAGCCGCGGCACGGTCTTTGCTTGCGCTTCTCCCTGATCACGGTGACCGCCAGACTCTTGACAGCCTGTGCCCTTGGTGGCCTGCTGTCAGGCAGGGGCTATCTTGATCTTGGAAGTCTCGTCAGGGGCCTTGCATATGCCCTCCGACAGAGTGGAATTGATTAGGGACTTGAAAATAGTCCAGGTGCATTTGATTGCTTTATGGCATGCCGTATTGTCCGCCCGGGAGCCCTGGACCCTGTTTACTCGCGTTCCTCGGGCGATCGAACCCAGCCTTAGTGCCAGCGGAACGGATACTAGCTGATTGATATTGACAAGGAGATATTGACCGGGACCATTTGTCTGGGTGATTGGTTCTGGAGACGGGGTATGCCGCACTTGGCATATATAACATCAGCAGACATTTAGTCGCTTAATCGTCATCGTAGGTGTTTCAGGCTCTGTCATATACTTGCACTCTCATTGTTTCCCTTGGGTCGATACTAACTTACCTGTTGTTTAAAACAAATGTCAACTTTCGGTTTGGGTGTTAATCAATCTCTGCTTGACGACTCGCCTAGCAGAAATGTTCAACTCAACGACACTTCCCCTTCCCATTTCTGGTGCGTGCATGGCATGCAAGAAGCGGAAGACAAAAGTATGGCGACTCTTCTTGTGATACATTCCGCTTATTCCTATTTGAACAGTGTACCAGAGATGCTCCGTGCGAATCATGCCGACGGTATGGGAGTCCTTGCATATACGACGAAGCCTCGGACCAACGCCGAAAGGTCGCCAACATTCGCAACGTCTCGGACCTACACTGGTGTCGGAATCTGTTGAGTGGCGTACTCGCAGTAATCAAGGCTGGACACGCCCAGACGCGCGACCAAGTGCTTGTCGACATACAAAACACCCCTTCGGTCATAGCTTTGTCTGGTCGGATCGAAAGTGTCGTCCATCGGGAACCTGCAGTTTCCCAGGCATTTGACCAGATTTCTGAGGAACTCCAGAACCATCAAAGACCAGAAGAGAATCAGAGTCGTCTGTTGTTATCTCCCCCCAATCCCGGCTCACACAGGCTCATTTTCGTCGTTTAGTATCGTTCGCATCCCGATCAATAACCGTTGAAACCCATCGTCAACACCTGGGGTTGCAAGACATCATGATTGATGCAGAAGCGCCGGTCGTCGCCCTTCGTCCAACTTTTCCCCCGGGACCTATTTAGACAGTGGCGATACCGCAAGGCTGAACTGTGGACAAAAGTACGGATACCCGGAGAGTTTGTTGGTGACAGGAGTGGCGTGATATCTCATATGGGACAATCGAGGGAGTTGGTGGAACGCACTTCCTAAAAGGCTCTTATTGAAGCTTGTCTGCCCTTGTGGTGAAAAATACAGGATGTTGCGGAGGCGGCTCGGCGGTTTGCAACACCAATAATTGGCCACTTCTTTGCTGCCTGGCTGCCAAGATTTACCCATTGCCATTCGTGTCTCGCTGGTCTACGGAGTAAGCACTCACCACAACCTTGTTACGAATCGCCTGGCACGAGACATGGGTTCCTTAGCAAGTGGAAGTATCGCAGGTATGGCAGTGAGAGCACGAGTACGAGCGTGGCGCTATATTAGAGCGAGCTTGATCGATATGAAAGCCACAGAAAGGAGCGTGGATACCAGCAAAAAGGACTCTGCCCGAGCAGGCTTTGCAGGTAACAATGGTTTGCCATTGCGGCACCATTGTACCTTATGCTTCCATTCCGGAAGGTCACGCGCATAGCCAGCTTTACCAGTGAGGCTGAACACCTCACCGAACAACAACCATGCTCTTTCCCGAGGCTGTGCGACTTGGTCGTAGGGCTGTTCTCGTAACAAATCTCCCCGCCCTGAATTCTTCAGATATTCCTTCCTTCTTGTATGCGAGATGACTCCATGTCAATGCATCCTCCGAAGACCCTTGCTTGACGCACGCTTTTTCCCCACTATCCTCGTTGCTTGTGCTGGCTTCGCACTGTAACCAAGTTAGCTGAACTCGGTATCCGCCATCCTCATTTCCATCACTCGTATGCTCATGCTTTCGCATCCAGAGTCCCGATCAGCCCCGTGCTTAGGCGTGGCGCCTAGGTTTACAACAGGGCAGTCCCATAACACTTTGGAGGACGGAGGGGTCTAGACTCCCGAGCAGCCGCTCAAGGCTTTGAGCGCATGTCTTGAGGCCGACAATTTGATCAGACAGATGTCGGATCTTGATCTCCGATTGATGCACATAATTGATGGCGTCGGTCAAGATATCCGACTTATTGTCCCTGCGGGCGTGTTCTCTGTCGACGAAGAAGGTTGTACGATCAGATACTTGTGCCATGGCTCCAGTTGAGTTGATCTCGGACAGTACAGAACGAAGCTCGACGATTTTCCCGTTTAGCTTGTCGCGATATCGACGTTCGACCACACTATGAGCATGTTTGGCGTCCCGCGGGGTCGCCTTGTTTCTGCTGGGTGACTTTGGGTCCTCTGTCTTGTGTCGATATCCTCTTTTCACTTTCATGTTGGGCTTTGGGTTGACCAACTTCGTTGCATGAACAGGAAGAGATGGTAGAGGAGAGATCCGGTCTGCGATCTTAGCGTCCACGGGGAGAACTGCGTCAATGCAGATTACATGGGAGCCCTCGACATCCGGAACATGTGAACGAGTTGATTCTTGTCCACATTGCTGCGGGTTGAGGTGCGAGTCGCGTTGCCCTGGTCCTGGGTACCAGGTTTGGTCCTCTTCGATTTTTCGCTTGAGCCCCTTTGAGTCTTCCGTCGCCCGCTGTGAAAGACCGAGTGGCACGCCGGTTGACACGAAGGACATGTCCGACAAAGCAGGATGCCCTAGAGTTGGATAGCTCTCATTGTACTCTGAGGTATCTAGACTGGATGAAGTCGGTGAGATCTCGTATTGCCAAGGCAAGGTCGGAAAGTCCGAATTGTCTTCGCAATTGAATGGCTCAAAAGGAATCATATTCGCATCATCCCACGACTCTATGACTTGTATTGGGAGAAGACCACCAAAACTCGGTAAGCGATAACGTAGCCCGCCGCTCATCAAAGATTCGGCGCATTGCAGAGCCATCTCACGTAGAGGCCGGCTTGGTCCTGAACAACAGGTCGTCACAAGCCTTCGTCCTGTGCCGGATATGGTAGTGAAGGTCTTCTTGATGTTTTGGATGAGTCCTCCTGAAAGTTTTATATCGGGCGAAGGGGTCACTCATATATGAAGGGCGCCGGTTGACGCCTGGCCCAGAATGCACGGACATAGACCGGTGTCTCTCGGATTCTCTCACCCACCATTGAATGGCCATCGAAGAACTCCTCCCGGGGTGAGATCGAGGAGTTGGCTACATTGGCGACTGCAGGGGACAGAATGCGTTGACTTTTTGTGGAAGCGCTAGGTCAACGATGCGTCAGGATTGGCGGGATCCAATGCCGGAGGCTTGGAATGCCTGCCAGCGAATCTCAGAGGGGTTCGCTACTCGTATCAGGTAAGTTATCTGTTGCGTGATGGGCCTCTCCGTATGGCTTGCCGGTACGTAGTAGGGAGCAGAGACTTCTCCTACCGAGTACTAGTAATCGGCGACAAACCCCATACGCCCCTCTATCTACATACACAGCTGAGGCGTAGGCAAGCCTACTCTCTCGTACCCTTGATACGAGTACACGCCACAGTACATGCCGGCTGATGTCAGGGCGTCGTGCACCCATCAACATCGGACGACTCGAATGGGCAACTGAGGCAGTCCAAAATTCCCATGGACGAAACTCCGCGCGGACACAAGAGGTTGATGCGGCGTGCACGCACAATCACCGAATGAAACAAGTTCCCGGGGTCAAAATGAGCCTCCAATTCCTCTAGAGTCTCTAGACTCAATTGCGTTCAAAAAGCCCGCGAAGATCTCCCACGCCTTGTGCGCTGAATACGACGACTTCGACATAGCTTTCAGATACGTGAGAAGCCGGCGTATGGCGCTTTCCATTTCAGCGACTTCCGACGGCAGATGCATGGCACGTATGGCATGCATGGCCAGTTCCAAGACCAAGATTGCACCTGCTTGACAGATGTAATGTAGTGTCGACCAGCATGGAAACACTAGAGGGAGCGTCTGCAAATCATCCACACTGAACAGGAGAGCCAGCATTGATCTTGCGGCCGCCACGCCTGCGCTTGCTTTCGACTCCACGAAGTCATGAGACCATAGAGCTTCGTCTCCGCTCTTTCCCTCCCAATCACAGAGAAATGGACGATATAGGATCATCTGCAGACTTCGGATCGACATCACAAGTTCGAGAGTATGGCGATTCCCTAGCAACCAAGCGCCGTCTAGGTTGGGTAAAGGTCTGGCAACGGAGCTGGCCAATTCCTCGATTTCGAGTTCGACGGAAAGAACACTGCCTTGGAATTCAGCAGAATCCGCCGTGAGCACTCCAGCGTACAGGGTTGTACTAATCCGGCGAGAGATTCGGCTAACGTGCAATCGGCGCGAGAAATACTTCGAAAGAGACTGTTGAGGGACGGGCCGCTGTAGGACTCGAGGAGATCCGAAAGTGTGCGGTACGCATTCCTGACCCAACTCTGTTAGTCGTGATTCGGAATCGCTCAGAACGCCCTCCTGTGACACGGTCATTTCCAGATCCGATATCATTGACGTGGGGCGACCGGTCATTTCGACTAGGAACATCTCCAGATTGTACAACGCGTACCAGGTGGAGGCCTGGTTTGTGCAGGTACGCGACATGCGGGGACTCGTATGCACTGCCAAATGCATACCTAATGTCACGGCGTGTCGAATGGCGTTCGCAATAGTTTGCCAGGCTCTGTCTTGTGTGGTGAATAGACAAGCGCGATAAGAACAAGAGGCGGGGGCGGCTGACGTACCTTGTTATTTGATGATTCATGGTCAAGTACAATGCTACAAGACCCAGCGCATCCACTTGTGTAGGCGTAGGATGATCCAGGATGATCCGATGATCGAGTCCCAACTTTCTCGCCCGGGCGTAATACACCAAGTGGTCTTCTTGACCAACCGGGCTGTTTGCACTGCCTTGCATGAGCCATTTGGAACCCAAGCAGAATATCATATTCGCCATTGCAAGCCAACGGCGCCTCTCGCCAAGTGGATGTCGGTCCGGAAGAAAATACGATTGTGAAAGCTCCTGGAGGAACTGTTCCTTGTTCACGAAAGGGAACGTAGGATATAACGTGTCGAAAAAAGCCCCAGCCATTGTCGCAGCCATGGATGGCCACTGGTACTCGTCGACACTCTCTTCGTCCACGGACAGAAGATTTGCTTCGTCCAGATGGTAGCTCAGATCCTGTGTTGCAAGCCACTCAGTAGCCAGTGATCTGGGCCGCCGCCAGTCGTCAGTAGGACCTTGAAGAATATGGTCTCGAGCTGTTTCAAGCCAGGAGATTTCGGATAGTTTTCCGATCAGCCCGCTCGCACCCGGCCCTTGCGCCAGGTGAGTAGGCCCTATTGAAGCTGCCCGAGGATTGGAGGGCCCGACGCTTGCGGGGGTCACTGCCTCACCATGGACACTCGTCATTGATGTCATTGTACTGCCATATTGAGCTGTGTCGGAAGGAGAAGATGCTGTCTCCGTAGCATCGTCTTCTTGGTCGTACTGGGTGAATGTTAGTTTGACGGACAACTGGGTGGGAAACATACCTTAGCAAGCAGCTGCCCAACTGACAGATTGTCTACGATGTCAACGCCGGCGTTGTGAATTGATCGAAGAATGTTCAATAACTCGCTCTTTTGGCTGCGTAGTTTCTCCAGCCGGCCAGTCAAGGTATCGTTCCGTTGGGCACCGCTATCAAGTAGCCTTATAGGGAGTGAGCTACAACGGATAAAGGACACGGCGTCCAGTCACCTTTGTTGCCTTTCTCGTTTATTGTCACTGTAGACACAATCTTTCTCTTCCGCAGTACATGTGCCGCATGGCCAATTTCCAGTGCATTTTTTCTTCCCAAGCTTGCACCCGTCGCATGCGCGGGAGCTCCGGCCTCGGCTCCAATACTGATTCATTCCCAGATCAAGGCGAGGGACAGCGGTCTTTGGGAGGTTCAGTGATGGGCGCCATTGTCGGCCAGATTCGTCGGTTTCAGCCATTGAGCGACTGACGCCTTGCTGGCTGCTTGCTTGCGACCGCGTTGCATTGTGTCATCAATGAGGTTCTCAAATGGACCAGGAGCGGTTCTCTCAGGTGGCAATGCAGTATACAACGTCGAAGCACAATGACGTGCAGTCGAGGATGAATCTGTCTCGATCGCAAGAGCGTCTTTCACATCAACGAGGAGTACTGTGGAGATGTCGCGTTGAACGCACTAGGTCCTTATTGGCGGGATGGAGTACCGGTGCTAGGCCCCGTTAGGCCTGGTGAGTCCTGACTTCGTCGACCTCGTGGTGACTAAGGTACTGCATCGGCACACCACACAATTTCAACTCTGCTTACCTACGTTCACCTTCGCCTCAATCGCCACGCGTAGTCCCCGTTGGTTGGTCATGCAGGAGCCCGCATGAATGAATCCAGCTCGAAACCTCGACCTTAGAGATCTAGGCTCGGTCTCAGAAAGACAATGTAAGGCCAGGCCTTGTCTGTGGAACAGAGGTTGACTCGACACCTTATCGCATTCACGACGAGTGGAAACGATCAGTTAGGTTAAGAGATCTACCCTCGCTACGCTCTACGAGAAGCCGAAGATCACCTCGAACAGAGGTGCACTCCTAGATCGGGTAATTTGGTAGATGGCGGACGACACTGCCTTGATAAGTCTTTCCTTGCATGACCAAGTCCTTGGAAAAGCCTTCTGGATTAGAAAGCACGACATCTTCCACTATCTTGTCATCATACGAGATTCTTTGCGTTCAATCACTCTTTGAATTGCATCTCCCCAAATATATACTCCGTACCCGTTCTTGGGTCGAAAATCCTGGAACTATCGTCCTATCGGTACCATTCCACGGTATCGGGGGCGTCACCACAGGGCCGACCTTGTCTCAAGACTATTCAGACTGTCTATCAAAGATCATGCCTGAATTTGACGACGCTAACCAGCAGTCCGAAGTCCGAAGCCATTGTCCTGATCCAATCTATGTACTCAAGCTCCCCTGCATATCCCTTTTCGTCGCTTCAATCGAAAGCAACCCACCATTCAAACTAGATTTCACGTTCTTCATGTCGACATCTAGCGGAAGCGTGAAGGTTCGCTGCCACGGTCCGACCCGCCTCTCGCTCAGCAAGAATCTTGACACATTAACGACAGCCTCTCCATTGGGAGAGACCGCCCGTTTGAGACCATGTTCATTGTCGGCAAGATGATCCTGCTCATGAGCTTGCATTAGCTTAGACCATTCCGTGTCAAGCTTCTCCCACGCCGGGTTCGATTTGTCGAGTTCCACAGATTTGGTAGTCGGTGGGCCACCATCCGCCGCCTCTTCAGACGGCGAACCTGATACTTTTGGCTTTTCGGCATTAGCTGCATCATCTTCGTCTCCTTGTGTAACAGCATTTGCGGCATCTCTCGAGATATTGTGACGCGGGATATCTCCTCGGACTAGCAAGATCCTTGGCGAGAGCCAGTGCATGACAAACATGTTCTTGTCAATGACGCCCGGGACTTCTATCTCGATATGATACGTCTGACTCGTCTCGCGGATATCGACTTTGGGAAGGATCGGTGCGGCTGACGCGGGCGGCGGCTGAGCCAGAATGCAAACGTGCTCGATCTCAGATTTCAGATGATGAACCAAGACCGTTGGGAAATGGAAGTGATGCGGGTGGCTGCCGCCGGTCATAGACTGCCAACTCCTCACCCCTTGCGCTTTTGGTGACCATGGTGTGGTCGAGTGGACGCTGCCTGTCGCATGTCCTACGAGCCTCGAGTGACCGTGTGTCAGGTCATGGTCCATCCTTTGCAATCTCTCATAATCAGCGAGGCAGTTCGGGTGATATGTTTGGGCCCAGGAACAGTCATACATCTTGTTTTGCAGGCTTTAGAGCTGGGGTTTCAGCACCCTATGGAGTATGATGTATCTATATCGCTGAGCAGCCTGCAGACGTTGCTTACCCTTCCGCTGATCATTATCCAGCTTCTTAAGGCCCTATCACCCTCGCGAGAACTTGATCGATCATCCAATAACATAGGACCTTGTGCTGGTGTCGTGATAGGTTTTGCAGGCTGTTGGGAAGTGGCGGAGGTGCAGTTCCGGTATTCATGTGCTTCAACATGTGACTAGGCCTCATTGGGGCTGATCAGACCACTGGTTGACTCCTGCTGCAAGGGTAAGTAGTCAAGGCCGTCTGCTCGCCTGCGCCTCCTTTTCTTCCATCGCTCGAGACTGGCGGCTTCTACCATGGTACATGCCAGCCTTTGGCCGCTCTAGACTCACTGTGTTTGGGAACCTTACGATCTGTCGGGAAGTGCCGGTCGAGGGAAGTGGTTTAGGTGTTAACATGTTCGGATATGGATCATTCGCTTGAGATGTGATCAGGGTGTGGGGACTCCGGCCGAAATCTCCGCCTTCGTGGAGTTGCTCTTCCGGCGTGTCTACCAAGGCTACATTTCCTACAAATGCTCAATATTAAATACGGAGACGTGCACCAAATACCCCTGTGAAGGAGATCGGCCGACGTCACTCGCACCTTCTATCTTCCAAGTTAAGTCAGTCGTAAAATCCACTCATCTCTAGAACCTATCCATCGATCAATTACACCCAAACTCATCTACAGACAATCACGACCGAAACTCACCCTCACAATGTCTCTATCAAATCCCGACGAGTCCCCAACCTCTAGCGCCACCTTCCACATAAATGGCTCCTTGCCTGGCCCAGTGACTTCAACCAACAGACCTCTCCAAGCGTGCTACGATCAAGGCATCAACAAAATATCTGATACCGACACCCATGGAATACAGAGCCCACCTTCTGTATTACCGCCCCGATTCCATCGTCGTCGTTCGAGCCTATCTCAAGTTGACTATCCGGTTGAGGAATCCGTCCCGAAGGTCGTTTTCGAAAAGCCTGTCTTTGAGGATTCTCTACCTACCACCCTGGCTGAACGTGAGAGAGAGCAAAGTGCCGAGACCAAGGCTTCCCAGAAACAGGCGGATGACGCCCACATAATGGCCCATTCAGATCGTCGTGCTCGTGAGAAGGTGGCTGCGCAGGCGTGGGTACATCACGATGACGATCTATATAACAAGTCACACGTGCGAGATGAGGCGGGGGTGAAGGATTCCGGGTGAGCGGGCTGTTGCTTGTCAATGCAAAGCTCCAGAAACGACGTCGGAAGCTGTCAGAGCGTATATGTAAAGGATACCACATCTGGACGCGCTGGTCTTGGATAGTTTTTGCGAGTGACCTGTCCATCTTCATCTTCATACTACTGGTGCAGCAGCCTCAAAACAAGGGGGAGGAAGGGAGGCGGTCAACACCGTGTAGGATTGTCAAAGGTATGAGGCTTTGAGTGTCTAAGGGCCCCAAGGGACGCGCTGACTATATACCCTAGTGCTATTAAGCTAGGACTGGGGGCTGGGAATGCCTAGTATTCTGACAAGGATGAACACCCAGACCGTATGAGTAGTTATTATGAACCGATGGGCAAAGAAGGAATGGCGCCGGCGATGCATTAACCCATCCAACATCTCAACTCAGGAAGAATGCCGCTATGACTGCCACGACACCGCACGTGGCAGCAATGATGCAAATATCATTCAAGGAGCCGGCAAATGCTTGCTTCATTGCAGTGAGACGTTGCCAGGATCGGAAGGGATTTCACTCGAGCAGACCAATCATAAGTCAATTGGCTTCTATACATCTATTCAATGGCATGCCATGTAGGTGGCTGATCCTATACTTCCCAAACCATGGAAGCGTTGAATGCATTCCTCATTTCTTCTGTTGATGCAGGCCAATGGAATCTATAACGTCTTGGTCATTTCCGTCGCCTCGTCCAAAAACATCTTCATCGTCGGTGGGCTCGTCGCGATATTCTGCTCGCTCGGTATCAGACTCGTCAAAGTATTCCATGGCATCGTCCTCTCGGCCCAAGGTATTGGCAGCCAACTGTGCTTCCGGATCGTCGTTATATTGCGGTGGAACGTGGCCTGTTCGTCGAACAGAATCCGTGACAGTGCTGGCTTCCTCGGCCTCTAACTCTTTGGCTCGAGCCATTGTTTGACGGTAGATGTACAATCCAGTCAATATACCGACGGTTGCCCCTATGGCAATGCTGGAGTAATTGACCAGTCGATCGGTCATGGTCATTTTCTCCCGTGTCCTTGCAATCACTGCTAACCGACTTCCAATAAAGACGTGAATGAATAGTTTCGGAGAAATCATTGCTGTAGCCAGTGCATACATGGCGGGATGGACTGTTGGGAAAGTGGACATGGCTCCATTCGACAGGGAATATGGTAGCGGACACAGACGGATCATACAAAGGAGCTTCAATCCATCGTGTTTGAGGATGAGGGAAAATGCAGCAAACCGCTTGTCGTTTGCGACCCAACGTTCAACCCATTTCCGAAGGACGGTCCTCGAGACGAGGAACGAGCAGAATGATCCTGCCACAGTGGCAGTAGCCAAGATGAACCAGCCTTCCCATACCCCATACACGAAACCGGCAGTTGTGCCGCAGGTCGAGTAGCCGATGACCGGAGGAAAGGCAGTCATGAACGTTATTGCCCATAAGATTGTCCAGCCTCCAGTTGTATGTTTCCAGCGTTCAGCAAGGGGCTCGAGGAAGCCGAAGATGCGCTCGTTGAAGATGAGGAAGAGTATAGCCATAACGTTGAGCACCACCACTCCAGTGACAGCCAGCACTCGCTGGAGAGCAGTCATTTTACTCCAGACCTGGGTAAACCGCCTTTGTATTCTTTCTGCATTCCTGATGGCCTCGTCCCGCCATGCTGCCGATCGACTTTGTACGAAGGGGGAACTTCTGCCGGTCGACAACGATCTTCGAGGAGGTCTCCAAGGACTCAGTAGGCCGGCGCGCGGTGATTGTTCCTCTGAGTCTGGCAATGAAATGTGATGAGCAGTCATCGTTATTATTTCCAAGGGAGCGTCGGTCGTGGTTCACAGAAAGAGAGAAGTACGGATACAGCGTCGAGAAGTAGTCGGTACTAGTATACAGTGTATAATTGGGGTTGCGGAAGGATCGGATCGAGAAGCTTAAGCCATCTTTGTGATTTAGGAGGCGGTGGACGAAATTCAGGCAATGCTGGAAGGGTTTCAAGAAGTCGTCGGCACAAGGAGAAGAGAGGGAATGTGCCTTAGGCAGAAGTAATAATGAGGATGTACTGGGATATGGGCTTCGATGAAACATGCACAGACTGCGACTTTCTTGGGACTCGGACTTTCGTCAGCATTTACCTCCGAAGGCTTGTGCTGCGTCATTCAATGCTCGCCCCCATGATGCCCCCAAATCGTGATGTGGCACTCACTCTTGTTACGCCACTTATGGGAGGCACGGGGAGGGCACTTCTGGATCTAGTTAAATGCCATAGGCGCCCGCCGCCTATTAGAGAAGTTGAGGCGCCCGAAGTGGAACATTTTCAAGCCCCAGCCACATGATCGCTACGCTCCCTCATCAAGTTACTCCGTACTCCTCCTCCTCCTTTCCGTGCACCACTTACATTACGCATCCCGGCCACCGAGCGCTCGACTTCGAGTACCCCGTACCAATTCGCCTATTTTGTAATTGCTCCTCCAGCTTGTCCATCTGCTTGACTGCTATAGACAACGAGCCACGCTTCTCCTCCGCGCCTCCTTCAATCACTCGCCCCGAATTACCCCTCTGTCGCTCGCTCAGCCGGCTCTTCCTTCCTTTTTGTCTCATGAGCGGTTCGGTTTCGAAACGGTCGCGTGCTATTTCAGCTGCCTGACAAAAGTACTGCGGAGGTCTTGATACGTTCAACCTCCTTCCACGCTGAGTCAATAAAGCATGACCGATACCACTTGAAGACCCTTTCAGGAGTCCGCTTCTTTGCCCTACCGCCGTTCATGTCGAGCCTGCGAGGGAAACGTAACGATCACCACTCCCTTTGACCAGAGCATCCTAACGACCGACATGATTTCTGACGAACATTATGACCTCTGTCGTCCAATTCTGGACGACAGTACCATAGAAGAAGAAGATAAGACCGAGCGTTTGGAAGAGCTCCTCAGCAAAGAGGCAGGACTGCATGGTAACACTCTAGAAAATGCCGTCTTGAATGCGCTGTGGAAACATCGAAATGCTCAGCGTGGGGAGATATCGGACACTCCTCTAAGACACCATGTGATTCGCAAATCCTCTCCAGCACCATGGCAAGCTAGGGCCCCAACACCTCTGGGCTCCCCTCCGCCCCTCTCATCAAGTCCAGCTCTATCAGTGAGCTATCCAGCTTCGCGACCCAGCTTTTCTCGCCAAAAGTCCAGCGTACAGTCTCCATTTGCTTCTCCTCGGCCCTCTCCAAGGCTGGCGTTAGCGCAGCCTATACCTCACAGCCCAAGTCTGAATGCTTATGAATTTTCTGATGCCAGTCCCGCCCCAGACATCTATGGCGACTACGGCCACGAGAACGTGGATTGGTTATTGGGTGAGGAGACGGCAAGCAACGCCTCTTCAACAGGTGGTCTCAGCGCTGCAGCCCCTGAATGGGCACCTCAGCCTGATATGAGTCCATACGATATTCTGCGCTCTGTACTGGGGGATCGGAAAACCGACGAGGAGATCGAAGATGCTCTCAACAAAAATTCTTACGATCTTGGGACTACGATAGCTTCGCTGCTCGGCACCGATACTGCCGATGCACAATATACTGCCGTGCCCAACAACGAAACCAATGTGTTGGTGGGAAAGTCTATGGCTACCAATCCCGTGCGCCCTTCAACGCCTGGCTCAGCGAAAAGTCCTGTTGTCTGCAAGTACTGGCTAGCATCAGGCTCGTGTTTACGTGCTGACTGTCGGTTCGCACACGACACTAGTGGCTATCTTTGCAAGTAAGTCTTGGTATCTTATATGCAAGTTTGATGGATCTAATCCTGTGTCTAGGTATTGGATGAATGGAAATTGCTTAGCAGGCGATGCTTGTCAGTTCTCTCACGATCCGTCGCTTGTGATAAATCAGCTCAGCGTCAATGAGAACGCGCAGCCGCAGACATTCCAAGTCCAAGACCAGTATGACCAATTTCCCACTCTGTCGGCTCAGAACGCGAGAAGCACCCTCCAAGCTGGACTAGCGGCAGGCAACACTTTTGTTCCTAGCAGCCAGAAGCCTCGAAATACATTGGGCAATTTTGGACCCGCTTCACGACCTCAATCTCGCCCTGGGTCTCGCCATCAAAATCGTCCTGAGACACCATCTTCCCTTGCGATGGACGACAACGAGGCGTTTCCAGCATTGGGATCCCTGAGCGCGAAACGTGCAAAGCATCATGGACCCCGCTCAAGACATGGTCTTGGCTTGGAGAAAGAAACGCCCTCCTCGCTTGCTGAGGTCGTTCGCATGTCTACCTCACCCGTACCGGGCCAGACACGCAAAGCTGATGCTGCACGGAAGATCAGAACTTATGGCGGCTCAGAAAGTGCAGCTGCAAGGAGAATACCGGAGCCCCAACATATTCCATGGCTTGAGACCGGCGCTCATGCTAACCAGCAGTACCTGAAGTACAGACAGGAAGCTATCAAGCATGGCAGTGTCCGCAACAAATTTCTGCAAAGGTGAGACAATTTGAACTGACTGGAAATTCTGCTGACGAACGTAGTGCCGCGCAAGCTTGGAATCGAAATGACGCAAGAGCGGCAAAGGCCTTATCACTTCGAGGACAAGCCGAGAATGATGCGATGAGAAAAGCACACCGAGAGGCAGCAAGATCTTTGTATGACGAACGTAATCCGCATCTCACTTCAACTGACGACGACGACGAATTATACGTCGATCTGCATGGTCTGCATCCCGAAGAAGCCATTGAGTATCTCGAGAACATCCTCCTCGTCCAATGCGAGCGGGGACGGAGAATTGTTTACGCCATCACCGGGACTGGCCACCACAGCAAGAACGGCAAAGACAAAGTTGGCAAAGGCGTGCGCAACTGGTTGAACGAGTGGGGATACACATTCCGTGAGTTCAGCGTGCCTGGCGAGAGAGGCGGATACATTGGAGGCGTGCTTGGAATAGATATTACGAATCACAGACGGCAGCCCGTCTCAGCGGATAGCGACTCAAAGGAGGGAGATACTTCTCCTATACCAGCGGTTGTTGCGACTCTTGGGGGAAGAATACAAGTGCTCAAACGTGAGGAGGTGCCGGTTTGAGTTGCATGCAAGAGCTTCGTGATGAGCTGAAGCATGCACGCAATGTACCTTGGAAGCGGTACAGAATTTCCCTACAGCAGCGTATGCTAGACGCAGACTTGGTTGCGGCAACACACATGCTACATACCTAGGATACAACAAGACATTCTCCCTCTCGCCATGCCTTTTCTAATTCTTTTCGAACAGAGTCTGCCGCACCGTCCCTAAGGAGGGCAACTGTGAATCCCAACTTTCCTTTCGCATCGCCGGCGGAAAAGTATACAACTATGCGGTGCGCCTATTGGCTTCAACATCAAGTGCTGTATCACCGCCACTGTACCCCGAACATCTTCCCGACCCTCCCCTTGACACTTCTCTCAGCATCTTTATTCTCAAGATACACCGTCTCATGCCCTTTGACAGTCAGACTGAGCAGTTGATATTCCAGCCTATCCCCATCGCGCGGCTTGGTCATATGCACAGTCACCACGCCTGTTCCGTCAGGCCCGGAGACGTTGAAGTGCATGCGGAAATGCGTCGTGCCGAAGCGGTCTGTTTCGGCGGAGTGGGCTAAAGGTCGTGCGCGTGCCCATTTATTGGAGGTCGGTTCGCCGTATGCGGTGATTTGGGACGAGGGTCCTAGGAGCGCGCGACATTCCGGCGACGATTTTATACGGCTTACGGCCGCGTTGAATTGGACTGTCGAGGAGTCCGGGGCGAGGAGTTCTTGATATAGTAGATAGGAGATTGTAATCTGTGCGAAGCAAACGCAAACGCCCCCTGGATGTCAGTGTGTCATTTCTTTTTCTTGATTGAGTGCCTAAGTTACTAAAGGCTAAAGGTTGTGTACGTACGGTTCCCACGAGACCGGCAGCGACAATGACAAAGTTGAATGTCTGCTGCGTGCCCCGGGCGGCTTTTTCGGAGGTACTTAGTTCGGACCAGTTGTACCGGCCGTCGTCGGAGGTTACGGTGATGGCTCGTCGGGGTGGGTTGTTGGAGGAGTTGGTGCTGGTGCTTGCATGGCGTGTGTGTCGATGTGAGAGCGAGGGGGCCGCGCAAGGTGAGACCTTGGGGCTAGAGATATGGGGGCATGTGCTGGCGAAAGGTGTGATGGGAGCATAGGTTGAGTATGAGAGCTGAGATTTCTCGGGTCGAGAAAATGGGATCGCCTGACCGCGCGTGCGGCATGCTTGTTGAAAGGCGCGGGCTTTGCTGGCCATGATGCGAAGGCGAAGGCGATGGTGGGCTGTTTGTTAGAGCTGAGCTTGACCCTGATGTCTAGCAGTGCAGTATTTAGGGTTGATGGGATGGAAAAGAGATGCGATTTTGTGGATTTCCTAACTTAAGCTGCGCCATGAGGTCGGACAACGGTATCCCCGCATTTTTGGTCTAGCACGTCTAGGTAGATTATAGCACTTACTAAAGGCACTAATGACACCAAAAGGAAGGCGTGCCGAGGCTCCGGTCTTTAAATTGTGAAATCCGGATAGGAACTCGAACGGTAGGGTTACGAGTACCAAGCGTTCAAGTCACGGAAAGACCGTGTTGCTCATCGGAGATAAATCTACCTTACTATGGTAAGTCTCAAAGACCGCCTGCATATGCCTCTGTTTCAAAGCCTGCCACGGACGAATAATTCGTGCGACATGGGGCGCTAACAATGCCGGTCTAGTGTGTACGGAGTAGTGGTGTTCCGGTCGTGATCTCACCACCACAAAAAGGGCCTCCTCGTGCCTCCTTTGATGCTTCGCCAGCTTCTTGATACGAGTATAACAGAACACTTCTTACGGAATATTTCAAGACAACAACCAGACTCTAGGTATATCACTGGGACCCTCTGACACTGACACTGACGTCTCGATCTTTATCTCGAGTCCTCCACGCAATATCACCCGTCTATCATTGTCTTTCTAGGCCTCCTTGAGCGCCAGATCAAGATGGCCGACGAGTTCCTCATTCAACCGAACTTCGGGCTCACTTTTCGCACATTCCTGCACTCTCAATTCCTCGGTACACCGTCATACCCAACACACTCCTTCGCTGGTCAAACAATCATCGTGACCGGATCTAACGTGGGACTTGGATTCGAAGCAGCCCGACATTTCTACCGGCTCAATTGTGCCAGACTGATCCTCGCTGTACGAACTGTGTCCAAAGGCCAGACCGCAAAGGAAGACATCGTTCGAAGCGTCAGGCACCGCACCGATGGTGCCGAAGCCATCGAGGTCTGGCCACTGGATCTCACCAGTACAGCATCCACGCTCTCCTTCGCTGAGAAGGTCAAATCCGAGCTAGACCGGGTCGATGTCGTCCTGGAAAATGCGGGAATCGCCACCCAATCATGGCATGTTACCGAAGGGTTTGAGTCGGTCATACAAGTCAATGTCATAAACACCTTGTTACTCGCCCTGTGTCTACTCCCCAAATTGACCGAGACGAAGAACAAGTTCCCAGACTCGACTCCACACCTGGAGATCGTCAGTTCGGAAGTCCATCATTTTACCAAATTCCCGCAGGCGAACACTGAGGACATATATCAGACGTTGAATGACGAGAAAGCCTACAACGGCCTTGACAGGTGAGTTTGAACCTTTCATCTACAGTTGCCTGTCCACCTTCGAAATATTTCCAGGGAAGCATAGTACTGATATTTCTGGCAGATACAATGTCAGTAAGCTAATGGAGGTGCTCTTCGTTCGCGAACTCGTCGCTCGCCTGAACGAGTCTCAACCTTCCCCACCACCTGTGATCATCACACTTGTCAATCCTGGTCTTTGTAGATCTGCGCTGGACCGAGACATGAGCCCTGTATTGCGATGGGTGGGTTTCGTGATGCGCGCTCTCATTGGACGGTCAACGGAAGTCGGGTCGAGGACGCTGGTATATGGGGCTTGTGCCGGGCCCGAATCGCACGGCGAGTTCATGTCTGACGGAAAGAACCAGGAGGTCGAGGCGTGGATCTACTCTGATACAGGAAAGAAGGTGCAGAAGAAGGTCTTTGAACAGACTATGAAAGTTCTGGACGGCAGACGCTTCAAAGGTGGGAAGGCTGATTGGGGGCTGAATCTGGGTGGGTAGTATCGCGGCGGGTATCGTCCAGTTCAACTCTATCGAAGGCAGAACGCTTGCTTGCCAGAGCAATTGGTTAATTCAGAGACTTTGGCTAGTGGCCGTAGACATAGGCTTCCAGTATGCGAGCATAACGTATCGAGTGAATGAGCAATTGCTCCAGACAAGTGATGTACAAGCACGAGGCTGAGGTATTGGACAGGCCGGTCTGTGACCAGATGGAGGCGAGGGACGTTAGAGCCGCGGGTAAATTTGTCTTGGCGCTCGGAGTGGTCTCAACTGCGAAAGTGGCCAGCTTCTGCAGCCTTCGACATTCTTCATTACTTCTGAGCTTTTGGTACCATCACGAGTCTCCGTTCAACCTCTTCCATACCTTTCGAGCCCATCTCCATCCAGACCAAACTCACTCTTCAATATGCCTCGTTCACGTGGTGGTGCCGGGCCTTCTCGCTCCGCTCCTTCAAGGCCCTCGGCTCCAGCTCCAGCTCCTCGATCTGTAGCGCCACAGCAGCAGCAACGGCCCATGTCAACTACAGCAGCAGCGCCTGCTCAACAAGCTCACCCACCTGCTCAGACATCGCAAGGGCCGGGTCTCTTTGGTCAGATGGCAAGCACAGCAGCGTAAGTGGCAACAGCTGGGATTCGTGCATTTGGCAAGACATTTCGGACTGACTTGGTATATCGTAGTGGCGTTGCCGTCGGATCTTCCATCGGTCACGCAATTGGCGGTTTCTTCGGTGGCGGCTCTTCCTCTGCTCCTGTCGAACAACAGCAGCAGCTACCGACCGATGCCTATTCACAGACCGGAAACGCAATGGACAACCGGTTGTACAGCCAAAGCTCATCCACCGACGCCGCGGGCCCCTGTGCCACCGATATCAAGAGCTTCACCGATTGCATGAACCAGAACCAGGGCAATATGACAATCTGCGGCTGGTACCTTGAACAGCTGAAGGCTTGCCAACAAGCTGCTCGACAATACTAAGTATGCTCGATCGACCCTAAACAAATGCACTTGATGTCAAGACCCAAAAATTGAAACAAACATGTAAATAGTCAGCATCCTATCAAGACGGTGGGCATACAGCTTCGGAAGTTCCCTTGCGTTTGCATTGCTCGAGCGGTGGTTCAATACATAGTTTGCAGGCCACTCAGAATTGCCAATTCAAGCTTGTTCTCTCCCCTCAACCTGTCTTCAAGCACAACCTGTCAATCTGTGGTACGTCCTTGCGGTGAAGAGTATAATTTCTCTCGGAATTTCTTTGAACTGACAATATTTTCTGTGCTGGCTCTCTGTCGGTGGGAAGCACACATGATTTTCCTATTGGCACTCGGAACGCACTTATCAGAACAGCAGATTGCTCAGTACACGAACTCAGACCGTTGAAGATTGCTTATGCCACACGTCGAGCATCGAGCCGAGGATGGCCAAGTGGCGCAAGTTCGTTGCGAAGAGTACAGCATTTTCTGGACTTCAAAACACGAAACAAGAGCTTGGACAAAACCGGATGCATCTACCGAGAGCACATCACACAAGATCCGTCGCTGGAAATTATCGACTCCGTCAGTATCATACTGAAGTCTACCTTGGTATACGGACGTCTTATCTTACCAGGCCTCCACTACAGAAGTACAGTCTGAGAACGCCACTCAGCAACGGTTATCTCGGCATCGACAGTCTGCATGTGGAGGAGTTCATGAACGTGTGAGGATTCATGAGAAGTCACGATAGCCGTACCTCGCTACAGGTCTGGCTTGCCTGCCGAGTCAACAGCCGGATCCAAATATCTGGGTTCTTGCCTTACCTAAGATCCAAGTGGTCGCTCTGATGTTCCTGAAAGAGTCATCAGCAACGATCCTCCAAAGAAGCACAACCTCAAAGGTGCTCCACAACCAGTTGGATGGACACACGCAGATCACCGCATCTTGCGCTGACAGCAGGAGGGTGCGGCTCTGGGAGCTTTGGCCATGAGCATGACTCGAAGCAGCCACTTCAGGTTTCTGGTTGGTTCTGCTGCTGATGAAGAAGGATCAACCCCTTGCGCCTCCTGTCGACCAGAGTCTAGAATCTGAGTATGGCTGAAGGTATTGAACGAACACGAGAACCTCCATGAAAACAATCTGTCTGGAGGGAAGGAAGGACAAGGGCTTGGTATCCAAGGGGTTAGTCCTCGAACTGCCTCGTGTCAGCATTTTCCGCACATGGACTGTCCTCCTCGGCTGGATGGTGTTGGCTTACGGCCTTGAGGTCGTGGAAGTAAGTTGCCGACAAATCAGGCTCTGCTTTGACATCCGATATTCAACCGAAAGAGGTACTGTCCGGAGTGTGGACACACTATGACTTTTGGGTCTCCCAAATTGGCCCGTAAGCAGCCCAGAAGTGTTGGTCCCGAGTTGGTGGTAAGCTCCTCGGCTCCTGACGTGGAATTACAAGTGCAATAAAAGCAGCGGCTTGCAGGGTCACGTTACAAGATGACGGATAATGTAAGCAAGCGTGGCAGGGCAAGAAAGCTTCCCACTGATTTCCTTTGTGCCTCGGTCGGACGACCCAAAGCTGTGGTTCCTGTACAAGAGTGCCATGTTGTACTGGCTCTTCTCCACGGGGCTGATAGCACACCCTGCCGCTAAGCGCTCAAAGTCTACGAGTATTGGAGCCATACTACAAGGTTGTTGCTTGATTCGTCAATGGTTCAAACATCCGGGGTGGGAACCCTCTTAATTATCTAGGTAACCTCGATAACGCAGGCCAAATAGGCAAACTGCATGCAGAGCAACCCATCAATTCCAGTGCACCTCATCACAATTCATGGCTCTTGTGACTCAAGAACACAGCCGTGATGCCAATTCCTGGCGACGCTGGGTCTGACTCACCAAACATTCCGTGAAGTACACAGTATGACTTACTAACTAGTACTGGAGCATTACCCGCCTGCCCTCTTCACAGCCGCCTTGAGAAATCCGGGGGAGGCGAGCATGTGTTCGCGAAAACGACAGCACGAGAGACGCCAGTGGGTTTGTTGCTGCACATGGCACATCTAAGAAAAACTCAGCCCTTCGGTGAGAGCGTTGTCTGACTGGTTGATGGCCGGGTTGGGGGCACAAAAGTACAGCAACGGCATGGCGTAGGGCGTGCAATCACAAAGTCTTCGCTTACTGGCGATTCCACATTTCTCACGGCAGGCTAAGAAGTCTTCGAGAAGCATGCTGCATTGGGAAAGCGCAGATGAAAGTCGTCGCGGCGTCTTTAGTGCACAGTAGTGCTGCAACCAGATCTCCAAGCCACCACCAAAGCCCGCTCTTCCGCTTGGTAACTCAGGCACCAAAAGTCCTTCCTCGCACGCCTTCCCTTTCCGGGGTGATATTGCGAGTAACCAAATACTTACCAAGCAACAAAGCCACGTTCGTTTCGCAGATAAGTTTGAATACCAGGCTGCAGAACGATGGAGATGATGATCTCGAATATCTAGGTCGAGTCATGAAAGATGCATGGGGCAGCCATTTCGGTCGAGTTCGATCCACGTTATTTCCCGACGGCGACCATGATGCACAAACCCATGCACCTATTTCCTTTCTGGGTGGACAATGTCTTTGTGGAAGCATAACTGTGCAAGAGAACACGAGAACACGATGCAGTCATGAGGACAAGGCAGGAGTTATAGACCGCGTTGCCATTGGCCTGTCACCAATGGCAACGGTCACAACTCGCATAAAATCCGGACGAAGTCGGTGGTCGAGTTCATCTCTCAGTCCACTGTGGGACGGCGATGAACAATTCCTAAAGCCCGAGGTCCAGTGATTTCTATGCAGGGATTATGCGCAATGATGTGTGAAGCTAGACTACATCGGTAGTGCATAACGGGCTCGCTCGCTGTCGACTCGGTCGAGGATGGATTTTAGGCCGTCCGCCTTGAGGAGTCGGATCAACTGTGCAGTCCTGCCGAGTTCGATCTGTTCGTTCGTCTGGCACGGGCATAACGTTGGGCCGTTTGTCGGAATTTTCCCAAGCTTGGGCCCCTTTGTCCAATGAAACGTGCAATTTTCCTCGTCTGCCTGGGATGAGTTTCAGGCCGTATACGCGAATACGTCTTGCGACTTGCGACAGGTGGTCCTCATTTGCGACGCATACGAATGCGAACGCGAGTAACGGTCAGAGCGAGCAACGAACGCGACAGCATGTGGCGGTGACCTGATGATCTCCGCATTACTAGTAGTATCGTCCACCATTGACAGATTCTATCAGATGCTTGTTTCCAGGCAGCCAGCATACTTATGCAAGCTCAGCCATCGTGCGCTGCGAGTCTAGGACTAATGAAGAGGGAAGCTGCGAGCCCAAGGCAGAGCCAATACAGGGCCAATATCGCAGCGCCCGACCAAAGTCGCCGAACAGATTAATGCTTGCTCCGGTGCGGCGATCTAAGTGGCATGATATGGAGCTGTGGTGGGTGCTGGTGGTTAAAGATCCAGCGGCAACCGGTTGGCAAGCGAGATCTTGGGGGCATCAATAGGCGGGGTGGAAGCAAATAGGGCTGCCTGAAGCTGAAATTTCAACGAGTGTTCTAGGCTTCAAGCCTCAATTCAAGCCCCTGGCTGGAGCTCAGCCCATCTAATTCAACGCCGAAACATGGGTACCAAACTACCAATGCTTTCACGCACAGGACACTTTGTGGTCGACCCGGCCTGTAGCATCCCAGCCAGTATTTGTGATTTATTGGTGAAAATACGATTGTGGGCTGAAATGAATCGACCCTGTTCGGAAAGTGTTCTTGGTCTGCTGGTTACAGCTTCCAGCTAGCAACCATCTACTGTATCTGCTGTACGGATACGGAGGCTATTGTGGTTTCCTGCCATCGGGTCTGTCGACCAGGAGGAGGATAATTGATACGTTTTGGGACAGTACACCGACTTGTGTCGATGGCTTAAAAACAGCGGGAAGGCAGATTACGAGAGCAAGGCAGAGTGGTGACTGTGATTGACCGCCAGACAATTTGAAAGGAGGGTGTGGGCTTTCTGGGCCGGCCAAATGTTACAACGCATGGCTTACCAAGATGATTTCCAAGGGTGCAGAAGTACCACCATGTCACCATAGACGAATAGCTGGTCATGGTGGGGGAAGCCCGATCTGAATTTCTCAGCAAGAGTTTAGGGGTGAGTCTATGACACCCACGCCCTTGTTGGTGCTGTTCTGGTGTATCATCATCATTCCGAGGGAACAGTAATCGCAGGAGTAGGAGTCATGGTGGTCTCCGTTTCTACCCAGAGCGATGGTCTAGCCGTAACCACCATGGAGATAACGAGAAGAGTAACCAGTGAGTTGTTGGAACTCGAAGTAACCAATGGCTGTTTCAGAACAGCATGCTGCCGTAAGAGTGAGATCAGCCTTCATGGAGTGCTCCATACTTCGTAGGTATCTCCGTATTGGAATTTGAGAGCAACAGTCAACAGAGCGAAGGACTCGCGAAGAGCTTGCCCTCTCTCGGATGTAAATGCGAGCCGTGACTGGGGCAGCGTATGCAGAGTCGCAGACAGGTGAACAAAACCCTCCGAGGACTCGAGTCGTCGAGCAGACGGACGCTTCAGGCAGCCGAATGTGCGCGAGACGGCCGAGAAAGCCAAGCGTCATCCACCAGAGAGGATTTCTCAGCCTCTGGTGAGCAGCGAGCAGCATGAGAACCTTGAAGACGGAGGGATGGTAACACCGCCTGCCTTGCGGGCTCGGCTTTACGAGGCCTGTCCACAATCCGAGCAGGGGGGTCAATGCATGACAGGGGGGTCGCCGAAGTGGATCATCGGTCTTTACGCTTCTTACTCAGGCACCTTTCAATAATAATCCATGTTAACGTTAGGACCATCTTACCTCCAGCCAGCCCGTGCGTTTACAAAAGAACTCGTCCACCCGCCTCTTGGGATACAGCTTCTTCCTCCACCATCATCACAATACAACAACAAGAACAACAGAACACAATAACATATGAACATACAGACACACCAACAACCAACAGTGTTTACTACTCAAGCCCACCCAACTACAGTACTAGTACCCACCCACCAGTGACTCAGAAATACTGTCAAGCATTCAAAATGCCGGCCTCAGTCACCTTTGCCAGCGCTACTCCAGCGAAGACCAACTCCAGCTCCATCTACACTCGACCACAGAAGAAGCAAAAGATGAGCATCACTCAAACATACTTTCTCGCCCACAGTGCCCGCGGCAAGCTCTCCAAGGAGGCTTCCCGGCCTGATCATGACCTCCGCCTTTTGGTCGGACACGCCAACATGCTCGACTCTTTAATGCTCGACCTTGCAAACGCCGAGCAAGAGCAAGAGCGATGGTTCAACAACATCGTCACCGGCTCATCCGAAGAGGCCGAGGAAAAGCCCAAGCACGTCGAGACCATCCCGGAAGAGGTCGAGGAGGAATCTGAAGACGAGGCTGAGATCACATCGGTGGAAGTCGACTCGGATATGGAAGACTACGAGGATGAGGAGGAGCTCACACTTACCCGCACCGCTTCTCGACATTCACCGCCCGAGCTAAGCCTCGACTCCGACTCCTCCGACTCAGATGAAGATGAGCACATGCCACCCTCACCACCCGCAACCACCGTCGAGACATTCAACGAGAAGCAACGACAAGCCATTGCAACCACATCATACTACGACGCCAAGCAACAAGCATCCTCCTTAACGATCGAAGAGTCCGAAGCCTTTGAACAAGAAGGTTTCTTTCTACCCTCAAGGCAACAGCCGACGATAATCGCTGCCTACTAGAGCAGGTGTCGCTGACCGCCCTTGGACTTTTCGAACTATTTGCGAGCGATTGATACCCAGAGCGTTACAAGCATTGGACTATTATGATGTCTTTACGAGCATGGTGTTTTCGTGGGAACTGGCAAACTGAACAACAACATTCAATTGGAAACAACAGAAAGGAATTGAGCAGAGATGGGGAAAGGATCACGGAGCATCGAGAAGGGACATCGAAACCTCATTGTCGACTCAGTAGTCGTGGCTGAAATATGCCAGCCTGAGGAAGCAAAAGGGGAAAGATGGCCTTGGTCTTGGTGTTGCGATTGATCTTGGATCATCTATGAACATGACTCTACTCTATGTATTACTGCAGATTAGTTCTCCCTCCGCATTGTTGAGGTTGAGACATCAAAATGATTAAATATCGAATCTCCAAACACTCAAACACTCAATCTTTTCTTTACAGTTGTCCAATTCATTACTAGTATCTCTTCGCTTCGACTAACTAATGCATTATTTCCAATCTCGCTCTCCTCTCTCCACAGATCAGGCCTGAAAAAAAAAGAGTTCGCCTGACCACTGCATCGTCCTCGGAATCGGATCCTCGCGTTCTTGTTCGCGCGAGTGGACAAGGCACTTACAAGGGCCAGAACCAACCACAAGGGCCCTGGCCGATGGGGCCAACCCAGCACCGGATCTACGGATTTTTGCTCTTACGGACGAAAAAGTGCTCCGCGTACTCCGTTAGGTAGGTAACTTATTCAAATGCACAAAAAAGAAAAAAGTTCTCACCCTAGGGCCCTACGCACGAGCCCTATTCGTTCGCGCCCTTTCGGGCCCGGGGCGTCAGCTTTACTTTCCGACCGAACTGCAGTACGAGTACACAGTAGTCCATGGGACCTTCCGTTAAGAAGTTTCTTTGCGGTTCTTTTTCTTGTACGGAGTCACTTGTTGGAGGTCGAGGTGTACGGAGGACAGCAAGATCAAGATCACCTGGACCATCGACACCCACCAAGAGTCCACTTCGCGAGGCTCTACTAATCTTTTTTCGAAGAAGATGAGCTTTTTTTCGCAAGCAGTAATAAGTTACTAGTATGAGTGAGTCACATGGACTTGAGTGTCTGGGGAATGCAGGTTATTTCCGAGCGGTGCGTTTTTTGCCTTGGATTTGAATTTGGATTTCGCCTTGCATGAACTCGTAAGGGCGTACTGTGGTAGTGTTACCTTGTACTGGATTGGATTTGTCGCCTGGGTACGGACGTACTCGGTAAAGGCAGAGGTAAAGTGGCTTACTGAATCACAAATTCCAATCCGACCAACCAGGCCTTGCAGGCTTCCGGTCATTGGTTCATTTTGTTGATTGTATAAGCAGTTGCTTGGAAATTACAATTCCACCACCGATTTCCTCATTCTGACGGTCGAGAATGCATTTGCACACCCTTGCATCTTGCATCGTCCATCCTATACATCCGTGCGAGTAACTAAGGTTACCATCACCATCAACGGTCAGCATGTGCGAGGCGTGCCAAACATACCTGGGTTGGGAGGTAGGTATGCTTCATCCTCCTCGTATGTCGTTTACTTGCTGTGGTATTATTTGACCACCCAAATTGCCAATACCAATCCCAATACGAAAGAGCCCCCCGCCATCCTTGGGCGGAATCCTTCAGGTCCCTTCATTACTGTTACAGATGATTAGGCGTGCCCCTTTCCTCTGTTGTGCAGGCCCCTTTCATTGGGGTCTAAAACGTGTTGATCTCGATCGACCACCGTTTCACTTTCGAAGAAGGGGCAGGGCATCATCATACACGCTGATCCTTCGCATCTCTACCAAGTATTGGTACTCGTAGTAGGAGATCGAGAGGAACAATCTGATACCCGTAGAGGTTCTCTGTTCACAATGCGGGTGTAGCGGAGGAAAGGCCTGGTCCGTGAAGTGATTGGCAGCGATCAGACACCAAGCATCGTCGATGACTGCGAATTGATAAGCCAGCACCTGCTGACCTTGTATCGAATCAGCCTCCACCTTGTATCTGATCATCTGCAGACCCCGTACTCCGTACTCCGTACAATATCATAGTAAGCCTCCTTCGTCCCGAGTCCGAGGGGTCATTCACTTCCCTTCTTGTACGCAGCTTAGCTAAACAAACCCGGATTACACGAGCTTACACGGGACGATTCTTCCACGGAGACCAGACCCGAGGAATTAGGATGGTCAGTCTTAGCTCGTACTCGTACACCACGAGCGCCCATGGAAATCTTACCTTTGTCAAAACAAGCACATACCTACGTATCTTGGGTCAGTTCAACGAGTTCCGCGGATCGTAGCACATGCAACGCCTTTACAGACACCTGGAGGTTTCGGCGCTCGAACCCGGGGATCCCGATCTCGAAGTGACAGCTTAAGTAAAGCTTATCGTCGATGTATCTTAAGAACTCGGGACGCCGTAGCAGATGGGCCTGATGGCCTGGTCAATCGTGGTGATCGTGGTACGTTTCCTCGTCTACCACGCACATGCTGTGTCGTCATGACAGTCACGACAGCCATCACAGAACCAGGAACAAGGTATCTGTCACAGTGACAGCACCTTTGCGAGGTCAGATCCATATCCGTGCGGGTTTCCTATCCAGCTGCCATCTTTCAACTACAGAGCAACGGCAAGTCCTTTGGGACGTCAATGGATGCAAACAAGGACGGCGGAGCTCATCCATGCTCATCCAAAGGTAAATGCACTACGAGTACTACGCAGCGTTGCTTTTCGCCCGCGGAGACCAATAACAATCTCGCAGGCTTTTGGGCTGTCAAACGTCGAAACGTCGAAACTGGCTTACTGAGCAAGCAGTCATCCCGCTCACCGGCCAGGCGTTGTCGGTAAATCCTAGGGGATACATAGGCGAATACTATGGGCCGACCAGGATCTGGCCGATTACCATTCCTGGCTGGCTTCTGCAATTGGGAGGAAGCATGCCATCAACCCCATTCCGCCAAATGTCGACTAAGCATTCCTAGGTAGTTACTAGTATCGACGACTTCAAATCTCGACCGGTGCTGCAAACCCCTTTTTTGCTTGGTAAGAGTTGCTGTGCAGCTACAGCTACGCTTTACCAGCTTACCCCTGGTATGCAAGATTCCCGAGCTCTTCACGACCCCTTGAGGGTAAGTAGCAAGCGAGCAACCAAAAGTGTGACATGCACTCAACCTGCAGCTACCGGTACATTGTTACACCCTGACTCTCCAAGCGAAGAGGACCTTGGATGCAGCACCTTTTCCCAACTCGGGGCGTGGAGCAGATATGGAGTTACAGTAGCTTTTCGAAGCTGTTTCGAATGTTTCCATTCCTTCGTGTCTCTCCGAGACCTCCACATTGCATACCTGAGGCCGGGTTCCGGCTGTGTCTAGTACAGAGGTCTGCATCCTCATCAGTTTGCTTTCCTTTTGACGACAAGGCAGCCGTGGTTGCTCAGCAAGGTGACATCCTGCAACGTCGCTGTTGTTATTGTTCCCCTTTTCACACGTGCCAGGCTGTCTTGGTTCTTGACGGGACCTCTACCCCTTACCGTGCGTGAACGTTGGAGGCTACCACACGATGAGGCAGCTCAGCCCAATGGTATTAGCCTATCTGCACCTTCCGGTGTCTATGTCTATCGCTGCTTTACTATCCCTGTTTCTTGTGGTCGTCCGCCATGCCTTGCATGATCCACTTGCTCGCCATCTGAGCATACTCGTCAACCTTGCTTTTATCCTTCAATTTCTCCTTGATGTTCAGAGGTTTGGGCACGTCACAACCTTTCTTCACACCGGGTCTCTCGCTCAACATCTCCTCCCACTTCTTCAGGGTTGGGAACTCGTCGATATCCACGCCGGCCCAGCCAGACCAGATCACCCATCCGACCGTCGTGATGTCGGCGATCGAGATGTGGTCGCCTACGATAAATCCGGACTTGGACGATTGGAGGTGCTTGTCCAGCACGCCGTACAGCCGTCTCGTCTCGTTAACGTACCTCTTCATGCCATATTCGATCTTCTCGGGCGCGTAGCGGACGAAATGGTTTGCTTGGCCTTGCATGGGGCCAAGACCCGCATTCTGCCAGAACAGCCAATTGTTCATCTCGTAGTACTCGCGCGTGCCCTTGGGGTAGCTGATTTTATGGTCTGTGTCGTACTGCTCGGCCAGATAGGCGAGAATGCTGCCGGCCTCGAACAGGCGGATCTTTTGACCATCTGTGAATGTGTCTGTCATGGCCGGGATGCGGCCGTTGGGGTTGATTTCCAAGAACCAGGGCTCTTTTTGTCGGTTGGTCGAGATGTCGACATGATCGGTTTTGTAGGGGATGCCGAGCTCTTCGAGCGCGATGGAGATTTTGATCCCATTGGGCGTGGCGTCGGTGTAGAGTATTATATCTGGGCGAGACATGCTGGCGGTGGTACTGGTACTTAAATGCTGGGCTTGTTGGCTTAATCGTATGCCTGGTTTGTTGATTTGGGGAGGAGTTTGAATTGACTTAATCATGAATGATAGATAGCGTCGTAGGAAATGGGACATTGCAAAGAGTGGAGGAATTAGTAATGATATCAGAGTGATGTATTGGTAGGAGAGTGGAGAGTATACTGGCGGGATCAATTCTAGATTGGGTATAGCGCCTGTGACCAATTCTACCGATGCCTTCGGTAAGGCTGCCGCATTATGATGCTGCTTTTACGAGTAGTAGCAGACGTTGGGCTAGGCCAGGCTCATTGCTGACATCATCACGGCCCGGGAAAAGAGGCGTCGCTTCCCCGCACTCAGAAGCCCCAATAAATTGTTCGGTGCTAAGGAATTAAAACTCCAATAATGCGACAGTCAACCGCATTTTCAGTGCTTGTCCACAGTACGGATACTTGTGGCAACTCTCGATATTGGCGACTTACAGAGTAATCGTCATGATCGAGGCATGGCAATAACGCTTACTCTTGATCTTTTGTCTCCCGAGTATTCCAGTCCCATGACAAGCCCCCAACCATCACTCGCCTTTGTCCGATGATACGCAGTATTGCGAAACAATTACTACTGCTAGATGGAAAGCAGACATCATGACGACCCAGACCGACATCATCACGCGCACACCCTCTCACACCGCGCCTTCCTTGCGACGTCGTTCCTCTTCCCATTCGAGTCACCAGCAGAAACCATGGGAACGTACAGGCCACCGATTGTCCCTTCATTCGAATCACTCTCGGTCCGACCCTGAAGAGATACAGCACTTGTCGGAGCATGTCACACGCCAAACAACGAGGTCTTCCCATCGCAGGACACCAAAATGGTACAAGATTCGGTGGTTCAGAGGCATGATCAATGATGTCAAGAGACGGGCACCTTTCTACTGGAGTGATTGGCGAGATGCTTGGGATTACAGGGTTGTTCCTGCCACGGTGTACATGTATTTCGCAAAGTATGTCTTACACACTGCAATCAAGGCCTCTTGACTATTGGAAAGCCTGCTTCGTCGAGTCTGGGCTGACCATCTCTGCAGTATCCTTCCAGCACTGGCTTTCTCGCTCGACATGTTCACCAAAACCCATAATTCTTACGGCGTCAACGAAGTTCTCCTCTCCTCGGTCATGGCCTGTGTCATATTCTCTCTCTTCGCGGCACAGCCACTAGTCATTGTCGGTGTCACTGGTCCGATCACAGTCTTCTCCTATACCGTTTACGATATCGTCGTTCCTCAAGGCACGAATTACTTCGCATTCATGGCTTGGATCGGCATATGGTCGCTCATCATGCACTGGCTGCTGGCCATCACCAATAGCTGCAACTTTCTGACATACGTCACTCGATTCAGCTGCGATACGTTCGGGTTCTACGTGGCCTTTATCTACCTGCAAAAGGGTATCCAGGTACTCACTCGGCAATGGGGTCTGGCTGGTGGAGAGAGCGCATATCTTTCCATCATGGTCAGTTTGCTCGTTTTAGGCTTTGCTTATGGATGTGGCATCCTCGGAGCCAGCAATCTGCTACACCACATTCCCAGGAAATTCATCGAAGATTACGGCACGCCGCTCACGATAATCTTCTTCACCGGCTTCGTTCACATTGGCCACATGAAAAATGTCCACCTAGAGACACTGCCTACCAGCAAGTCATTCTTTCCCACCGCCGATCGTGGCTGGTTTGTGCATTTCTGGGAGATTAGTGTTGGAGAGGTCTTTCTAGCCATCCCGTTTGCGATCCTACTGACAATTCTCTTCTGGTTTGACCACAACGGTAAGTCTACCGCGACCTTTCGGCTTATGAACCTAGACTGATCCTATTAGTCTCCTCGCTCATTGCTCAGGGCAGTGAATTCCCTCTGCGTAAGCCACCCGGCTTCCACTGGGATATTTTTCTGCTTGGCCTAAGCACTGGCGTCGCTGGGCTCTTGGGTATTCCTTTTCCCAACGGCCTCATCCCGCAAGCGCCATTCCACACGACCTCCCTCTGCGCCACACGGCAAGTCGTTGATGAAAAGGCTCGAGGCCACACCGTTCGTGTGGTAGACCACGTTGTCGAACAGCGTGTCAGCAATCTAGCGCAGGGACTCTTGTTCCTAGTCACCATGTCTGGTCCACTTCTGATTGTTCTGCATCTGATCCCTCAAGGCGTGCTTGCAGGCTTGTTCTTCGTTATGGGCGTACAAGCTCTCGAGGGCAACGGGATTACGCAGAAATTGCTATTCCTTGCGCGTGACAAGAATCTGACCGATGCAACGGACCCCTTGGCGCGGATTGATAGGAGACTGGCGATATGGGTCTTCGTGGCGATTGAGCTCATTGGGTTCGGGGCGACGTTCGCCATATCCCAGACGATCGCCGCAATTGGCTTTCCTGTGTTTCTGATCTTGCTGATCGTGGCACGCTCATGGTTGATGCCAAAGTGGTTTCGGGATGAAGAGCTTAGGGCTCTTGACGCACCGACAGCAGGCCCATTCGTCATGGAGAGCGTCGGCGGGGCGTATGGTGAGAGCGAGACACATACGCCCGAGGGAAATGAGACTGCGGTTGTCGATGATACTCTAGAAAGGGGCCAGAGCTACGAATTAGAGATGTCACCAGCGAACCGGAAGGATGTTCCTGATGGTGCCGGTCTGATGACTGGAGGGCCAGCGAGACGGAGACCAAGTCATAATGAGTCGCAGAGACCTCAGGGTGGAGTGAGGAAGAGGAGTAGAAGTTCGGTAAACAGACGTGGCGGTTAGAAAATGGTTAGATGGGTAGAGACGTAAGATGAAATGTACAGGAAAGCATATCTGATACAGGTGGATGAGTGTAGCTGGGCCCTCAACATAGAGCATGCCTACAGATACCTTATGTATACAGCAAGCGGATGGCCCAAGTCTCAAAAGAATGGAAGACCACCGCCCTATAACGAGCCGACTCTACCTCAAATCTTGTACACCTTGACACACTTTTTACTTCGTTACTACGTTACCTTAGTGTCTGCTATCTCCCCAGCCCTTCAAGTTTTCAACCTGCGGTACTCCCGAGGGCGCCCGCACAATGACCTATTCCAAAGACATTAAGACATATGACATATGACAATACGGGAAGAGAGAGAGAGAGAGAGAGATCGGCCCAGTCCAAGTGATTGAGTGACTTACCCAAACAACCTCCTCGTCCCCATCATTGACCTCCTGATGCTCCCGGTACGCCGGGATGAGCGCCCAATCTCCCGGCCTGACATCCTGCCTCGTGTCGCCGTGCTGGTCGTTCGAGGACGTGACCAGGCTTCCGTGCCCGCTGACGGCGTACACGATCGTGTCCTGGCTGCCGTGGTGGTGCACGGCCGAGGCGCTGTGCGGGTGTGCGCGCATCAGGGTCCCGCAGATCGAAGGGGAGAGGTTGACTATGGCGGCCTGTACATAAGGTACACTTTGTTAACTCACACCCCTTTTTCCTTTCCATTGCGTTTTCTTTTCTCTTTCCCTCTCTTCTCGTTTTCTCGTTTTCCTGTTCTGTATGTCCCCAGAAGCACGCAGCTACTCTCCTCTCTCGCGTGGGGGGAAATAGTGAACACAGGTGACAATGCATACATAATACTCTGAGTCCTCATACTCCCAGCAGAGGTAGTCGTCTCGGGATGGGGGGCTATATGTTTTCCGCGAACAAAATTGTTGAAGGGGGTGGACGTGAGGTGAGGTGAGGGTGCTAACTTACTTGCCTCTCCATACCCTCCGTCTGCCCATCTTTCCCGGTCTTGACGTCCTCGGCGAGCGTGACGTGCACGGGACGAGGATTCTTCTTGTCGTCTTCGGAACACATACTGTCTTCTTTCTGTCTTCGACTCTCGGCCACAATTCTGATCACCGCGCACGTGGCGGTTACTAACGTATAGTAAAGAAAGGTAAGTCGAGTAAACGGGCAGTGTTCAGGCACCCCAGGACTGACGATTCTGCTACAAGTTTGAGGTTAGGTTTGGTCCCAAGGCCTTAGATAGGTACCTTCGATAGATACGAGTACCTACTCCAGCAGCAACGCAACAGGAAGAAGTAAGAGATGCGGAGCGGTGATCGGGCGCGGGCAAATGCCGACCACTGCCGACGTACGTAGTATGTCTTCAAAGATGCGGAGACAGAGCAGAGCAGAGCAGAGCAGACCGGCCCGAGTTAAACGTCATGCTTCCTTTCTAACCCGGCGCGCAGGAATGGGTGGCGAGGGTGGCTAGATGAACGGCCATAGGACCATCACTCCACGCGGTGTCGAATTTCCTTATACAGGTAGGTACCTTATCGAGCTGCTACGTCCGTCTGAGGTATCAAATATCGAAAGCAAAGGGAGTGGTGACCATCGTCCTTCAGAGATATTGTTCTATTCACCTATCATAAGCCTATGGCATGTCACTATCTCATGGCGTTTCTCGTTCTGATCCTATGCTGACATTCGGGTCGACCTTTTCCTCGGAAACCCAGGCGGCGGTTTGAGAGCCCTGCTCCATCCTCGTCGAGGCAAGGAACCGGTCGCGAACCAGCTGGAAACTCGTCAGGATTGTGTGACATATCCAGCTTCATCATCGGTCCATTCACCACAGTGATCCCCTGTCTATGCCTAACGCCTGCAGTGCCGCATGGTTTATCTTTTTGTTGGAATAAACACAATGAAAATGCAGCGTCATCAATTTCGTCTCATTAGAAAAAACATCAGACTCCCAGCCAGCCGGCCCAAGTCTAGATGTATCGCCAGGCAGTCATATGCCAAAAGCAAACAAGAGCAAATGACATTGCGGGCGACTTTACACCTGGCCCATGGAAACCATCTTCTTCCGGAGATAGTTCTTGTAGTCGCCAATGGAGCCATCCCATCGTCGGACAGTCTTGTTCTCACACACCATGATATCCTTGGCAATCTTGTCGAGCAATCTGCATGAGTGTCAGTCTAGGTTCAGTAGCAAGAGGCATGAGAAGAGATTGCTTACCGGAAATCGTGCGAAACCACAACCACACCACCAGAGAAGGCCTTGATGGCATCCGCTAGCGAGTCGATGGTGGGGATATCCAGACCGTTAGTAGGCTCGTCAAGCAGGAGCATGTTTGGACTTTCAATGGCCAACAGCGCAAAGACCACGCGAGATCTTTGACCTTCTGACAAGGTGCCCATCAGAGCCGTCTGAGACTCACCAGACAGACCGTATCGACCGAGCTGTTGTCTCCAGTATTGGTAATCTTGTGAGACGGCTGGGTACTTGTCCCGGACGAAGTCGAGGGCTGATTTGGTCAAGTCGAGCTGATCAGCCGAGTGCTGGGAGTAAAGCCCGAGCTTCAAGTGAGTATGCCTACTGACGGAACCGCCGGTGGGAGAAAGCTTGCCGGTCATGATTCGCAGCAAGGTGGATTTACCGACACCGTTGGGGCCAACAAGGGCCGTTCTGCTGTCCATGTCGACACCCAAATCGAGGTGTTCGTAGAGGTTGTCTTCCTTGTTGCCAGAATAGCTGAATGTCACATCGTCGAAAGACAAAACTGGGGGCGGCAGCTTCTCGACATCGGCAAATCGGAAACTGAAGACTCGATCTTCCGCCACCTTTTGGATGAAACCATCAGCCTCCATCTTGTCCAAGATCTTCTGTCGTGATTTGGCTTGTCGAACCAAGTTGGCATATGTACCAGCCGAGGCAATGAACTTTTTGATATGGGCAATTTCGTCCTGTTGCTTGACATATGCCTTTTGCTGATTGGTCTCATTTTCTGATCGAGTCTTGATGTAGGAATCGTAGTTTCCACCATAGTAGATGAGTGACTGTTGTCTCATATCGATCATGTTCGTGCAGACACCGTTCAAGAAATCCATCGAGTGGGAAACCAGAATCAAAGTCTTGTCCCATTTCTTGAGGTATTCTTCGAGCCACACGCAAGCTTCGAGATCAAGATGGGCAGTAGGATCATCGAGCAGAAGCAAAGAGGGCTTGACAAACAGGGCTCTTCCAAGGGCGACACGCATTCGCCAACCACCAGACATGTCTTTTGTCTTCTTGTGAATGGTCTTCTTGTTGAAACCCAAGCCAGTGAGGATAAGCGAAGCTCTGGTTTCGAATGTGTTGGGGTCCATGGCTTCGGACCGCTCGTAGATCTCCATCAATTGGGGACTTTCGGGGCCGTCTCTTTCGAGAATCTCCTCGGCAAGATCATCCAATCTCTTTACCTCCTTTTCCGCCTCGGTAACGACATATTCGAGGGCGCCCATGTTGGTAGCCGGTGCACCCTCGTTCAGGAGATAGATATCGACGTGCTCCGGGAAGGGGTATTCCCGCTTATCAATGGCCTTTAGAAGTGTGGATTTTCCGCAACCGTTCTCACCCAGCAAACCGTATCGTCGACCATAGTTGACTTCGATGGTTGAATCCTGGATAAGGACTTTGCCGTGGAAGACCAGAGAGGCTGAAGTGATCTTGACGTCTCGACTGGCTTCCTGAGAGGACAAAACACCGGTTGTGACTCGATCTGAAAGACCGTGCTTGTCCATTTGCTCGGTCAATTTCTTGACCTTGTCCATCTGGGCGGTGTTCGTTGCGGGAACGTCGACCTCATCCTCGCTAAGCATAGGAGAGTCATCGTCGCCAGCGACTGAGGAGGCCTTGGAGCCGTTTGTTGAGACATTCTTGGAGGATAGTTTTGAGGCTGCGGTCTTCTTGCCTTCGCCCTTTTCGGCCTTTTTGGCCATACGAGCGGCCTTGGAAGCAGAGACAGGCATGATGGGTGGTGTTTGGTGAACTTGACGGACAGGAAGGTGGATTTGGATTGTAGAGAAAAACTTGGGCGATGTCGACTAGGCTTATCGTCTATCGCAGGCAGGAAAAGACTGAGGACTCAATACGAGTAACTTAACAGTCTCCCGCAAACGGATGGCGAAGAAGGCCAAAGAATTGATGCAGAGTAGTCAAGCGAGGCCAACGAAAGCCACGGTACACCAAAGAATTTCCAGGTTCAGAATTAATGGGCAAGGATCTCAAGCCCTTAAAACTTCACTTCAAAATTCCTCAACTTTACGTAGTGGCGGCGGGGGAGATTTTCGCCTCTCAGGCGCCGTGCACGTGCAGCGAATGGAGACTGGCGCAGGCTAAGTCTACGGCGGAACACCGACTACAGCAGAACAAAACACTACGGCGGAACAAAAATAGCAAGACTCACAAGGCTGAGCTTCAGCCCATCAATTCGTGGCCATATCAAATCATGAGCAAGCAGCAAGACTCGAGCATTGCTAGATGGAACACATGATTTCCAATGAAGTCGGATCAGCCGAGAAGATTGTATGACAGCAACAATTAGCAAGGCATGAGAATGGATTCCTTTTGTCAACCTAAGTACCTAGGTAGCATCGGCAGGACTTCTCAATATATGCAGCTTCCTTAGCCAAATCTCCTTTGGTACCTCTTCTCGGCATCTGCCTCTTCATCGTCGCCCTCAATATCTTCATCCTCATCTTCATCATCCATCTCGTCGTCGTCGTCGTCGTCATCTTCCTCCTCGTCCTCCTCGTCTACTCCTCCCTCTTCACCGTCGTCAGGACCGTCATCCCACGCATCCTCACTGACCTCAACCTCTCCTTTGATATCCCACCGATCCCCCTGTGCCGCCTGACTCACGTACTTGACGAACCTCAGCGTCCCCTTATCCCTCAGCACAATGCTAAATCGATTCCACGACGGCGGACTCGCAAACAAGATCCCATCATCTTCGTCGTTCTCACCCATCGAAGATTTGTAAACCGCTGGATCTGCCTTCTTGCCCACATTCGGCAACGATCTCGAGTGAACTGAAGCATTATCATCATCGTCACCTGCCATGTAGACTTCCTCGCCACCGTACTCGGTTTCAGTCGGCGTCGATACCTGGACTTTTTCGGGCTCAACAACTCTGGCTTTGCCTTTACCTTTGCTTTTGCCTTCAGCCTTGTTGTCGCCGTTCTCCGCAGGCGGCATGCCATTGTGCAATGCTTTCTCTGCCATCCGGAAACCTTCCTTTGCTTTCTCGGCATCACCACCCTTTTCGCCTTCTTCTTCTTCGGCCTTCTCCCAGCCTCGGCTCGGTGTCATAGAGATGGTGAATTCAATCTGTGGTTGTTCTCCATTGAAGGGATTCGCTAAAGCGTAGTCCTTGCCATGTCGGAACCTTCTTGCAATGGCGTTTTGGCGGATCAGACCCTTCGTCTTCAGCCCCGTGACCAAGGCCAACCACTTCTTAAAGGCGTGCGAATGAAGCAGGTCAGTCAAGACCCTGGACACGGGCGTCTTGTCTCTGTGCAACGCCTCAGCACCCTGCAGGTAAGCATAGCGGTGTTTATGCGGCGGTCGAGCGATACTCCAATTCGAGGGGTGGGTGTTCGAGTCTGAGGTTCTCGTATCCTGTGAGGCGTCCTGCTCGACGGCGCTGATGTACTCTTTCAACTCTTTGGCGAAAGTCGCATTGAAGAACTCTTCAAGTTGGAGCACAGACATGTCAACAAAAGACGATCTGAAGTCGTCAATCATATCTGGCGTCAGATAGCTCGGCGTCATATAGTGCAACAGGAACGTCAAGTCCTGCTCGGTGAGTAGCTCGTCCTCGAGGTCCTGATCATCGCCTGGATCGAGTTCTTGCTTGGAAGCATGACTGTCCATCACGCATCTCGGCTCGTCGAAATGTCGGAAGATCAATCGTGGTTCGTCAAACTCATTCGCTGCCCCCTTCAACTGCGCCAGACTTGACTTTTGCGCTTGTGCCTGCTCAATGCCCTCCTCGAATCCTTCCTCTCCCTCCTGCGGAATGTGAAACCATCCACTGATCGCCATGCGTACTCGTCCTCCGTCCGCCTCGGGATCACCGGGTCCATGGTACACCTCCTCGACATCATGATAACTCTCGCCCGGCCGCACGGCGAAGAAACTCAGCTGTCCAAACGACGGCGGGATATTGACACTATGCTCAGCCAAAGGAACCTGGATGTCCTCACCGGCCTTGTTCTTCTTCGTCTCCGTCGGGAACAGCCTCAACCCGCCACCCCATTCAGGCTGCCAGGGATGATCCGGATCCGTCAGATACAAGATATAACTCACTCTCCTGCTGCCGATCACGTCGTCATGGCAGAGGAGGTAACTGCCCGGGGTGTACACATTGACCGCCATATCCGTCTTTTTACCGGACACTTTGCCCGCACCTGTGACGGTGGACACCCATTCTCGGAAATCGGGAGAGTACAGGGCATCGCGGAGGCGGACGAGGCTGGGGAGGTGTCTGAGTGACTCGGCGTCGAGGTTGGACAAGTTCGCAAGGTCTCCGGACTGGTGGATGCGGTAGATGTCGGTTTCTTTGAGTGTGAAATGGATGTGGGAGACGATTTCACTTCGGACGGAGCGTAGGAGAGATTCTTGAATCAAGGATGGCACAACGGCATGAGGATATGGGCTCGAAGTAGTGTAGCTTTTGCGGAATGATTGGACGGTGTCGTCGCTGAAGAGATCGGGTCGGAAGGCGGATTTTAGCCCTTGAGGAGCATCGCTCGAGGTATTGCGCTTTTTCAAAGGAGGCTGCTCCTCCTCGAGGCCTTTGCGCTTCATCTTGTGAATGGCAGGCTTGTTGTTGGCCGCAGGAAAGATGTGGACGAATCTTGGTAGTTGCTGTACTCGGTACGATGGCTATCTCGAAATTTGTAGCGGATGCGGAGAAGAGAAAAAAATATCACATGCACGTAATAATATGTGCTGCGGAAATCACACCACGATCCGAGGACTTGATCATGTTTGCGCCGTTTCATACTCGTCTTGTTAGAGAAGAAGATACCATTGTGAATGTCCTATGTACGGTTGCTAACTTCAACCCTTGGGTATCTCCTCGTTTTCAAAAAATGGTCGTCACTCGTGAGCGTTAAGTACATTAGAAGAGCCCCCAGCGCCTTGCTAAACTCACAATTGCTATAGATTGCCGCAATTGCTTTTCGCTACCCTTGAGATTTGTGAAAGAAAGAGTGATGCGAAGAAAGATTGCTGTCTAGTAAAAGCTGGTGCAGCAACGGGCTAAGCAATACAGCGTCCTAGTCCTTTTCTTTGCTGAATAAATTGAACGATTTGGAGACTCTTGATCGCGGGCTGGGGATGCCTCGCGGACTGCCCTCTGAGCCATCGGTGGAAGTCCGGAGAGGAGATTTTTCCTTGACTTGCGTATCCCGCGATGTCGCACTGTTTTTGGAGGCCGCACCTGGGCGCAGTGCCAGACGGAACCGGGAACTGTCAGACCGTTGATGCTGGTGTTTTCGAGGAGTTGCGAGCGAGGACTTCATAGGTGTCCGTGCGCTTGCATCCCCCTGTCGAAGGGGCAAGTCAGTCTTGGGAGGTGTCTCTTCATCGTCGTCCACTAGGACAAATTCTCGTGCCTCCCCAGCTGGGAAGCCAGTAGCGACAGAGAAGCGAGAGGTCGTCAACGCCACAGGTGGTCCCAAGACCCCTGGACCCGAGGAGGTCAATATCACTTCATCCCGTGTTGCATTGTCGTGCTGCGAATGTAGAGACTGACTTGCTGGTGAAGTCTCTTGTGGCGGTTGGGAGGGCAAAGTTTCAGGGGATGGTACGGCGTCGATTTTAGGTAGTGTTTGTTTGTTTGGCGAAGCAGGTTCAGGGATTGGATTCAGGTCTGTGGACGGTGGCTTTTGTGCATGACCAACTTGGGACTCCGAAGATCTCACAGAACCACTCGGGCCGGACAATGATGAGATGCCAGGGGAAGGAGCTGATGTTTCGAGAGGAGACTCTGCCAGGGCAGCATCAGAGGGGTTGCTGGCCGAATTTGACTGAAAAGAAGCGGCTCGAACACGAGCATGATTTGTCCGTTGCTGGGATGCCAAATCGCCGGATGAATTGACCGATGGAGGGTAGAAGCGAGCTCGGGTCGAGTTCGTGTGAGAACCACTCGACCTTCCACGACTACCAAAGGATCCAGTTGTCGAGCTGGAATTCCGGCTCTTCAGATGTGCCCGTCCTCGATCCCTTTCCTCTTGGCCTGGAAACTCGTAGTCGGAGTAGATCCCGGAATCACGCCTGGTCGAGTTATCCTGACCTCTTTCTCTAGCCTTTCTGTCCCTTTCCATCTTCTTGACGCTTTCGGGGATCCCATCCCATTTCGAATTGACCTTGGGCACGAAATCAGGCATCTTCTCCATGCTCACATTCGGCACTCTCGTCGCGCTCGTTGAGCCATGCTGCGAGATCAATTGTGCAGCGACCTGGTTTAGTGCCACCTGTGTAGGTTCTTTGACCTGGAACAATCCACCAAACAACGAAGACTTTTTCTTCTGCTGCGGCTGCTGCGCTGGCTGGGTTGATTTTGCATCCTGAACTCGCTGTTCTTGCAGAGACTGTCTCACGTTCTGTTCCAGGACCTTGTGGTGAGCCTGCTCTCGTAGTTGTCGGATACTCAGACGAGGCTTGTCCTGTTGGCCATCTCCTGGGCTGTCGCCATCCTCAACCGACTCCACCTGTTCTGCTTTCGATATCGAGACAATGGGTAGGGTAGTATTGTTCGCGTTTGGGAGCTCTCGCAGAGGCTCGAGGTCTTTTGGTGGGCTTGCATTTCGATAAGATAGCTTGGGGACAGCACCGGAGTCACCACTTGGCCTCCGGTGATTCAACGCCGTTGTCATTGCGCGACAATGACACCGAGAGAATATGAGGAGAGAGGGGGATTGCCTAGTAGTGTGACATGGCGAGAGGAAGAAGAAGCTGGAGGACTTTTGCCGATGGAGCGGAAGTGTATCCCACTCACATGGGGCAGTTGACAGGGATATTGTTGGTAGAACCGTGGTACGAGGTAGACGTTGCTAACGAGAACTGTCAAATGGTGGTGGCAAGGGCTTCGAGTGGGCAATTGCCAATGACGGTGGTGAGGGGCTGGCACTGCTGGTTCTCGTTTATCTCGGCGCGCAGGTGGATATTGGGGCCAAGTTCGGAAGAAACGTCCTTGCAAGGGGAGATGGTTGGCAGAACAATATGGAAACGAAGATGAGATGATGAGGAAGAGAGCAAAAAGACCAAGACGATGTCTGGTGTTCTGAAGAACATTCGCGGTTACTGGACACTGACCGACAGAAGTCGAAAAAGAGGGTGCAGCGACATCGTGGCAGGATCGTCTTGATCGTCGATGGAGAATGTAATGTACCTGGGAAAGATTTTGACAGCTACGTGGACGGCCCTTGCCGGGGAATGAAAGCGATAGTCATGGATTATCAAGTCAAAGAACATTCCAATTTGCCAGAGGAGCCGCATGCCAGGGCAGTTCAGGGCATGCATTGGACGGGAGGGAGAGAGGGAGGGAGAGACGTTGGAAAAGAATGCAAGCCAACGAGTGAGGACGAAGTTGTGATTGATGCGTGGAAGACGCATGATGCCTGTAGGGCCCATCTTGAACTCATTCCAGGGGCTGAGATTGGTCGAGAGACATCAACATGGCGTCCCCCGGGCGTTCAAGCTTGGGTCAGATACACGTAAAAAAGTCCGATCACAACGTGCTTCTCGTGCACTGGTCCTCGTGCACGTCAAGGATGTCCAGGGTCTTCTCGTCCTCCTATGCTCGTATTTCTCCACAGAAAGAAGGTCGAATTCTGAGCATGTCAGGGTCATCACAAAGAGCACAGACCATTGCATCTTCTTATTTACCACGCTTACCTTGCTCATCTCAAACATTGTTGGACAGCCGTCGCTTGCGGGAATATGCTCAGGTATCGACAGATTCTTCGGCCAGGTGACAGACAGGGGCGGGCGAGGTCAACGATGAGCCTCTCGCGTCGTATTACTCCTTCTCGACAACGCTGTAGGAAGTGCGTTGCATGAAAATGTTTGGCGCGGCGTGGCTTTCGTATTTTCGCTTAAGGTTGGCATGAAAGGAGTCTCAATACGAAGGTTCTACTACGGTAGTTGAGGGCTCAACGCAAGAGAGCAATATTCGAATTCGATAAGTTCTGCCATTATGCCGACATTCAGTGCACTCAATCTGGATTTTCTGGGCGTTAGGGAAAAGGTCAACTGCTCTGAGGCTGAGCGTGATGCTGCTCGTAAGGACCGTGGTGCCTTCTGCAGCCTTCGTTCGGACACCTGCAGCATTAATGATTGGCGTTGAGAAGTGGACTGCTTTGCTAGGGTACTCCCAGAGGTCAAGGTGTCAGCACGCGTGGAAGAATTGCCTCGAAGTACAGGTGATTGACGGTCAAATCGTGAATGCCGTTGATAGGTTGGAAAAATTCCATTCCATAAATTCGTCATGCCGCCACGGCCTGACTTCGCTTAAAGCCTCTTCAAATAGCACGAGTTGAAGGGACAGCGACCCAGTCAGAATCAAGATGAGTGTACCTGAGGCGGCCTTTTCCCCAGGGGTGACTGCCACATGGTTTTGTACATCGTGAGGTGCGCATGGCACTTTGCGAACCTACCTCGAGCCAGCGCGTGAAAGGCTGGCTTGCAACATGTGGTCAAGCTGCACACTCGACAAACAATCAGGTCAAGAGGATGTTCAGACAGGTGAGGAGCAGCAGTCGCCTTCGCTTGACAACATCATCCACACGTCGTACTTGTTGGGTGATGCAACTGTAAGATGCCCATGATGTGCCCTCGGTGGCCCAAGTCAAAAACACGAAGCAGGACCAGATGCGGAATGAAATATTCCGGAGCTTGGCTCTCGCTTTGATTAGTCATGGTGCTGCCTGTTTTCCTATCACGTGGTCGCCTTGTCGGTTTGCCTTCAACGTCCTTCACTTTCTTGACTTCAAACAGTCTTGATCAAACCACGCTCTACCAAAAACCAACAAGAACGTAGTGCACTTGCTGCAACTGCTTGAAGTCTCTCATTCTTCAGAAACTGAATCTTTTTGTACGGCACTATTAACTTGGAAGAGTCTCTGGGTTGAGCGCCACTCCAGCCTCTAGATCTGCGACTCCAGTCTCTGTACAGAGCCTGGACTATTATCTACGCTGTCGACGCTCCAAGATCTTGTATCCGGGCGGTCCCGACTGTCTGGCTGTGTCCGAAACTTCCAGCTTTCTCTTTGATGACGGCGGAGAACCCAGGTGACACGCATGCCGGCGGTCAACGCCCTTCCTTACGAATTAAACTGGTCATGCCTGATATCGAAAGGCAGCAACAGCAAAATTCACATGCGCAAATAAGGCATACCATTGAGTCTGAGTCTAGTCATAGCCCTGAACGACCGTCGTACTCCCCAGTAACTCCTACACTCTCGCATACCGACCTTGCCACTCATGATGACTCTCAACGAGACTTGCCACAATGGATGGGCGAACGACCAGAGCCGCTTCCTGTAAGCCTCGACGACAATCCTGACGCCATTGCTCTAAGGTCAGCATTGTCAGTACTTCAATTACAACGTCAAAGGGCGCTGCAGGATATGCGAGATCTCGACAAGATGAAGAAAGCGGCACTGGAAGATCCCGAGCAATTTGTCAAGGATCTTGCAGGGGGCAAATTGACTCGTCCTGCTCCGGCCGAGTTCCACGTGGCGGAGGACGATGAATCTGAAACGGAAACAACCGCTGGACAGAGTTCCAAATTTGGCAGCTTTCCCAGTCCGCAGAATGTGTTTCGATGTCCTCCTATTGAATGGGCAAAATATCATATTGTCGGTGAACCATTAGATCGAATGCACGAGGTACAGCAACATCACCCGGGGTATACCGAGGAGATGAATGATGGCCCAGACCGACCCCAGCCGCATGTCGTCGCAGCTCCTTACCGGCCATTTGTGGACAAGCTGGACCGCGGACGATCACCGAAGAAGCCTTGAAAAGCGGAAGAGAAAGTGAATATGAGTCAAACAATGCATTGCATTCGATTAATGATGCCATCACGGCAATCAAGTCCCTATGGACTCCCTGGGCTCCTGGCAGACACTCTTGGTCTCCATCTCAACTTCCCACCGTTCTCCAGCCCGTATGATAGTCGTCGTTCTCAGATTGGTCCTGGGCTTTAGCCACGCGCTTGGCGACGTGCTTTGCTCTTCTCTTCTCGAGTCCTTCCAGGCCGATCTATCTCATGGTGATGCTCTTTGCCTTGCGTTTGTACTCATTGAACTCGGCTCTGTGGTTGGCTAGTTCCAGTTGTGCAGCAGCTTGGCAAAGAGGACAACGTGGACCAAGGGTCATAGCCGTCTTGGTTGGGCCATACCTCGGAAGTACTCTGTCCGCTGGCAAGCCTCCCCACGGTCTGATCCGGTTGTCTGGGTGGTTTATGTCCATGTATTGGTTGCACTTGAAGCAGAGTCGGAACCTCGCTGGGATCAAGCTCTGGACGCGAACAAGGACTTGCAGGCGGTGGATTTCTGTGACCCGCTTTGGGCGCGGCAGGAAGTACTGGGACACTTCGATCTCGTTGATCTTCTTCTTGATCTTCTTCTCTTTCAAGGCCTCGTAGGTCTCGGCGTGTTTTTTGCATGTCAGAGCGAGCGCAGCTCGGTCCGCATCAAGGGGGAGGAGTTGGAAAAAGAGGTGCTGGACTTCAGCTGGACATCTCGAAAGAGGGTCTCTGACTTGAGTCACCTGGTTGTTGGAAATGATCTGCAAGCGATGGTGAGTAATCATTGTAACATTCAAGTGAAAGGGAACTGACCTGCTCAGGGACTTTGGTGATCTTGTACTTGTATGCATGAGCTCCTGTCATGCGGTCGGCAATCTTCTGCTCTCTGGCCACCATTGCCATGGCGAGGTTGAGAGTAGTGAGATGTTGTCGAAGATATTGTTCAGCTTGGATGCGACTGATGAAGAGTCAGTCAAGAAGCAAGTGAGGTAGAGAAGCGGTTGGTCACTTACGCAGCGGGGATGACGGGATTCTGAGTGGCCATCGCGACTTTGCTGAAGGTGTTTGAGGAGTTCAAGTACTGAAAGATGAGATCAAAGAAGCTTTGCAGATGGTGGTTGACGGTGTCCAGGTGTGTTGAAGTTCTGACGGAAGAAAGTGATCTGGATTAGGATCAAAATCAAGATCAAGAGGAAATGTTGTGATCGAGTCGAGTCTGTCTTCGAAATGAGAATCCGAGTAAATTGGAAATTGGGACAAAGACTTACATGCTCGTGGGCGCAGAGCAACAGTGCTGCGGCCAAGCCTCTGATTATGTCGTCGTCGCGACAAGTGAGGACTTGGTGAGGAGCGGGTCATGTTGTCGGTAAGGTTGTCGTCTTCTTCTGTGAGAACGCGCGAGGAGACAATGACAGTGCTCTCATAGCACTCAAAAGGAGAGGCCAAGGAGAAATGTGAAGACATGGCCAACACGACAAGACGAGACGCAGGACACAAAGTCCAGGTCATTCCAGGCCGAAAAAAAATCATATATATTTTGGACCATGGGCCATGATGGCCGGTGGTGATGAAGGAATACAAAACAAATGAGAAGCTCATCGTCCTTTTCTATTCCGAAAACTTCGGCATTGTTTCCTCCTCTGATTGACGGCAGCAAGGTCAACTGGGCGGTCACAGCGATGGTCTATGTCACGTGGTGCCTTTCTATACACGAGGCCGGTGTTGATGCATCTTAGCCGGTCGTCGTCATGGTGTCAGTGACGTCACTTGTGTTGCTCAGAAAAATGTACTGTGGAGGAAGGGTGAATGATGGGTGGCTCCATGACAGCATTGATCGGGTCATTCTGAATTGCATTGTGGGCAACAATCACAGTTGTCCATTCAACCCTTATCTCTTCTTCACAAGCTATAAACAATTGAATACCCCTTGTCAGATACCTATTCATTACTTATACTGTCTACCTACCCCTCTTTGAGCGATACCAGAACGCAGGCTCATACCCACCTCTTTCGCACACAGCTGCCAACCAGCCAGCGGGATCTCCATTCTTATTGTGTTCGATCTTTTATAGATTGCAGAGCTCATATCCCAGGAGAAGACTCTTCTAACCATGTCTGACCTCGACCCCTCTGGACCCTCACAACCCACACAGCAAACGGGCCTAAACCAAGCTGGAAACCCAGCCTCCAAGACCTCGACCGAAGAAGCGACCTCGCACGACACATCCAGCTCGAACGACCAGATCATCGACCACCGCAACGCGCACGATGTCCCCTCGCAGCACGGCGAAGCCGCGCACCCTGGCGCTCGAGGCTCGGGTGCCCGTGGTCCTCTGACGGAGAACTTGATCCCGGAGTCGGATGCGCAGAACTACTCTGAAAACAGCGAGTTGGACGGCGAGCAGATGCGCATGTCCGGCGAGGGGGAGGTCGCGCAGGCTGTGCGCCAGGGCGGCGGTGGCGGGCACGCGACCGAGAGTAGTCTCACGTCCGAGATGGACAGGAAAACAGCGGAGCATGAGGCGGAATTGCACAAGCGGGGAGAGCGCACGGGCAAGGAGATCGAAGAGGAGGAGAAGGAGGATTGGACGGGGAAGAAGGCGGATGTGGCGAGCGCACTGGTTGATGGGAGAGAGAAGATCGACGAGGGCGATCGGCCCAAGGTTGTTCTTGCCCCGGAGGAGTAAGTGTTCAGCAGGACAGGAGGCTGAGCAGCAACTGGGACTGCGCGGCTGATATTGTTGAGGCGAGTGCGTGCACCATCGACGGAGATTTCGCAGGACCTTAAAGATAGAGTCTGCGGAGCACGGTTGTTATCAGTATCGTCTTGGAAAGTGGGCACGCCTCCTACACGCAACGATTCTTGAGCCTCCGTTTCTCGTGAGTCTGTCAAGGATACCGACTGTTCTATGGCTCTCCCCGTTACGTGGTAAACCATGCCCGAATCGCTTCCTTCACCGTCGAGGCATTGGCCATTCTCGGCTAGGCAAACAAAGAATCGAGAATAATGTATGTAGCCTTTGTTTTGGCGTCACGAGCCTTTGTTAGCCGGGTCCCGAAGATCAGCGGTGACAATAATGACACCTGCTCCTGGCATTAGTGAGTAGAGAACAAAGAACGGCCTCACACGGATGGTTTCTCGATCCGGTGACGGGCATCGCAGGAAGCTGGCTCTGTTTGCATATGTCCTTCCAGCAGATTAGATTCTGTTCGACATCAGTTTCCCAGATCCTTCTTACTTCCCTTAAGAGACAATAGCCTGCACAAAGTTCGTGCCTATGCCCATGAACAATGTGTTACTACAATACCTACATTTTCCTGGGATGCGGGCACATCTCATTCTCAGACAAGCCTATCACGAAATCACGTTGTCCGAACAGAAGCCTCTCAGTCGCCGGAAGTTCGGCTGAGCCAAGCGTAGCAAGCTGTACGGAAAAGCTCAATCACCCACTCCATACTTTCGGCATCGACAACCTCTGCGCGGCATGTCAAGACGAGCGCGACGCTCGTGTCGAATTCTTCCAGATCCACTCGGGAGACGACATCGAAAAAAGAATCATGGTCAGATCTGCGGAACGGAATGAGCGAGGTCAGAAGCGTGGAAGGAGGCTGTTTCGAGCCTCGACAACATTGGCAATGATGATGGATCCCGGAAGGCCTGAATGCAAAGATGGAACCAGCAGGGCCAGTGTGATATCGACATCGACGCAGGAAGCCATGGCCAAAATTGCAGACGGGTTCCGAGGTGCAGTCGGTTGGACTGATGATCGTTCGCATATCAGGGAGTCGGGCGATGCTTCTTCGCTGTCGACTTCTGCACCACAGTCCCCAAGGCCGCCAACGAGGCTATCTTTCGCGGCGCTTGCAGGCGAGATGAAGGCCCTCGATGTGACTTAGCTACCCAGTGGACCGTCGCTGCCCATCAGCGGCTCAGGATTGCAAAGAGCGAAGTAAATCGTGCCGCTTCCGGTCGAAAGGGCATTCTTTGTTGCTGCTCCCAATTGTGAGTGCACCACCGTACGGTGCGGTCATGATCAGCCGCGGCTAGCTGGAGTAACACTTCAGATCGCAACATTGTCAAATATACGGAGTATGTCAGAGGAGGGTAGTGAGAAGTGAGTGCTGAGAAAAAAGTAACTACTGTACGAGTGTAGCAGTCGGAGAAGATGTACTAGTCCGCATTAGGCCTTAGCTCGAAGCTCTTGGCTTGGACTTCGATGAGAGAGAGCTTCATTGCGTTGCTGGATTTGGGTAACAGAGCAGAGCGATCGTGGACATATATTCGATTCATTCTGGCCGGTCGCTCTCACACAGCTTGCTCCAATCACGCAAATTCTCATATTGAACCACCGAGGGCTTTTGAACGTTTTTGGGGTTGGAACGCTGCGCCTTCGCCCTCGTCCCTCCAAGACCTCGGACTACGAACTACTTTCGCTCCTCAACCTCCGCCCTTCTGCCGCCTAGATTCGATCACAATGCCTACTCCTGAGTCCGAAGCGTTCCTGGCCAAGAAGCCAAAGGTCCCACCTACTTTTGAGGGCGTCGACTTCGCCGACAACGAAGCGGTCACGAACGCCCGAGATGCGATTATACGAGAACAATGGGTCGGACAGATGATGCAAAGACTAGTGGGCGAGGAGATGGGTACGTTTGATTCCCAAAGGTGTCTTTTGAGAAGCACGACAGCATAGAAAGAGGCGGATATGATGATGGTGTGCCAACGAGGAATCCGGTCGGGCCGCTGGTCTGGGTAGATGCGGCTCTCGAAAAGACACTACAAAGCTCTCATGTTGCAGACAGAAAGCCATGCAGGAACCGATGTGTGCTGACAAGTTTTTGCCCATTTACAGGAAAGTGCTACATCCGCGAGGGCGTCAACCATCTTGAGAAGTGCGGCAAATACAGAGGTACGCAAGACCACACCATACCAAACCAAACCATACCAACACCCAAGTCCCTGTTTAACCACCCATACGAGCCCTTTTGCTAACCTGAGTTTTTGCTACATCCAGAACGATACCTCCAACTATTAAAATCGAATAAAGAGAAAGGTTACCGTGGCCGACAGCAGAATTACATGCCAGGCGTCGACGGTCCCTCCGGTGGCCCGGAGATCACCACAGACTACCCTCACGCCCAGCAGGCCAAGGGTGCGAAGGGGTCGGATTACAGACCTGGAAATACCAGTGGGCACGGTGGGAACACGCTGTATTAGAGTAACGAATACTCGTTGTAAGCCAGTCCGGGAAGAAAGGAAAGCATTTGTACATACCAGTCAAGGACGTACCGAAATCGACAAATTTTGCGGCGAGGCAAGATCAATGAGAGACGAAAATGGCCATCTTTTGCGCAAATTGAGGCAAATCGAGGCATCCTGCTTTGTCTGGCTTCGCCGTGACACCTACGATGTAGTGGGCATCAATTATATATACGGTGAGGCTACCATGGGGTCACTTTCCGAATGGTCGGTGATTCCTGGAAATGATCCGACGCTCGTTCATGAAACGGACTTTTGATTCAAACTATGAACGTACCTAGTATATCTGAGGTTCACATCTTGGAAAGCTTCCCATCTGACCTGCCAAGCGGCATGCCGACGCAAGTGATGCCACAGACCAACACGCCCTGCTTGTCCCTTGCCTTTCCTGGCTCAGCTTGTCGACCACAGATCACAATTTGCTAATTTTCCCGCTCTTTTCCGCGTTGAAAGTCGCCAGGGCGTCCATGAGCGCCGGCGAGAGCGCATCATACGGCTCCAGCCCAATCTCCCGGAGCCGGTCCCGCACCTCGCCCATCTTCTCCGGCGGGTAGCCCTGCTCGATCAAGCTGCTCACAAACGCGGCGAATTGGGGTTCCTGCCAGCCCTTGTCGTCAGACAGGTCGACGTGCACGAAGCTCAAGCCCTTGAAGGCATGGTCCTTCTTGATCGGCCCGTATAGGTGAGCCCCGCAGTCCTTGCAAGCGTGGCGCAAGATCGTGGCGTTTTCGTCCACGATGGCCAGTTTGTCGCCGTTCTTGGTCACTTCGACCTGGTCGTCGGGGATGACGGCGACGACAGACAAGAGCGCGCCTTCGGGCTTATAGCATTGACTGCAGCCGCAGGCATGATTATGTAATACTTGCCCTTTTAGGTGGACTTCGACGCGGTCGGTCTTGCAGTTGCATTTGAGGGTGCCGCCGGAGAAGTTCGGGTCGCCTTTGGTAAGGCCGTTGTCAATGAGTGGGTGCAAGGATGGCGCCATGTTGAAGGTCAAATTGGTATTGATTGCTCAGCTGATGAAGTAAAGGTTGCTTGTTCGAAGTGAGGTAGTTTGTCAGTCGAGGTGAGGAGAGTTGAGTTGAGCTGACGACGTATGTGCGGAAACTCGGTCCCTTTTATGGGGAATCTCAAACACCGCGAGCACGAGCGAGGAACGACCCTGCGTCCATGGATCAACGTACGCACTTACCTGTGGTCCGTAGTAGTGTATGGATATGGGACGCAGACATGATGTGGGGTAAATGCTTGCTGCGGCACAGAAGCAGGGATGCTATGCATCCCGAGCAGGAGGAGAGAGAGAGAGGAGAAATTGGGCTTCGTGTCCCTTCCACCCGGTTCTGAAAGGCCCTGACTGACGGTGTTGGTGATGGTATCGCGTAGGAAACGCTGCAGCAGTCCCGCCGGCAGTTGAAAATAGTCCGCAAGGTCCGCATCCGTCTCTTGAGGCCAGAATAGAAGAGGGATTCCTGACCGGAACGAAGCGAGGTGGAGTAGTTGGTAGCAAGTCACGGACTCATCCGTATCTTTCTCAGGTGTCTCCGTTCCCTTTTCGTGGGAGCACGACATACCAATAATGCTGCTCCGTGATATATCGAGATGCGGTTGAGCAAGCGTATGAAGGCGAGCCTGCTTCTTCCCTTGGGTGGAGAGGTGAGATAGGAGAGAGAGGAGGTGGAGAGGGAAAAGAGGCTACATCAGGAAACTCACCGCGGGGGTTGGTAACTTGGTATCATGTCAGCCATGGCAATTATTGCGCCATTCTCTTGGTTTTTTAATCAGGCACATTAGGGTAAATAACTAGGTCAGGGTGGACAAGGTTGTTTTGTACGGAGGACTCAGAAGCGAATGCAAAAAGGAGTAACGACGTGGCCTCGTTGACGAATATTTTATTGCTTTTCCCGTATATTATCGAACAGCATCACCCCTTCCTCGACGCTTTGGGCATCTTCAATCTCTGCTCCACGTATTTTGAGAATCCCACGACTCTCTGATCAACATGATACCAAAACAGGTAGCCGCATATCAGGACAAAGGGTAGATTCGTTAGCCAGCCCAAGCTCACAATTTTGAAAATCTGCCACTCCGATAACCCGCCACCTTCGTGCCATATGTATGGATTTGGGAGCATGTCCACTCCAGCTCCGACTCGATAAAAGATGGGGATCAGGCCGAGCCCGAGTATTCGAATGACGTCCAAATGTGTGAGGTAGATTCCAAATGAGATCTTGCCCAGCCATTGAGCAACCCTGTTGGAAAACACAAAGCCGATGCAAGTATCGGTACTGTTTGCTACGGTCCAAGTGACCAGCACTGCGCCGATACTCCTGGTTGCTTCCACGGGATCACTGTTGCCGCAAATTGATGCTACAATTTTGTCGACGACGGTCGAGTAACCCATCGATGGTTCAGCTTGAGGTTTCAAAGACGCCACATTGAGGTACATGCCGAAGATGAGGGTCACCATCCGGGCGAGCGTTGCAGCCGGCCGCAAACAGAGTAAGGCACCGCCAGGTTTTTGCCAGCGAGGCTTTTTCATCTTTCTGCGCAGATACTCCTTCTCGAACTCCTTGCTTTCATGGCTAGCAGCCTCCAGATCCAGGGCATCGAGGAGATAGTCTTTGGAAGGCTGGGATGCTACATCAGCTATCCTCGCCACGACATCTGTCTCCGCCAGAACCATGCCGGCGAAAAAGCAGAAGAGAGCCTGACGACCATTCGTAAAAGCATACAGGCATGCCAAGCAGTGGATGAAAAGCCGAGCTCGTGTACGGATGTGTGCTGTGCTGAGCAAAAGGATGAACAACATCATGCTGCATTTGAACTCGACTGGGATGGTCCAGTGGACGTCGTCGTATTTCCGTACGTCGATCTCTCTCTCGCTCCACGGTATCAGTGCGCTGTCTAAGTATCCCCAGCATGTTGTGACGGCCACGCGCAACTCTTGCCAAAATGTGTCCTCTGGTCTTTTCGGTCCCATCCAAATATCTAGATATGACTTCTGGATCTTTGTGTCCAAGTACGTTCGGATAGACCTGTCGAAGATTGGGGTTCGTATTAGGAGCGCAGTCGCAAGCGTATCGATCATGGTAGGGAGGAAGAGTCGGATGCCTCGTCGGAATACCGATGATGCCAGCGTAGGGTAGCATGCTGCCGCGGTCGCACCGTGGTTTTGGTGTATCTGCGTCAATGGCTTGTATGATAAGACATAGCCGGAGATGACGAAGAAGACGTACACCATTGACTTGCCGGCATACATCCAGCTGACCCACGGTTGCTCCCACCACAGGTTTACAGTGGACGCCAGTCCTTCTGTACGATTGCCGTAGCCATTCTCAAACGCCCAGTGGAAATTGTACACGAAGAAGCAGGCTATACCGCGCAGTCCGTCCAGTGAGGATATGTGGTTCTGCATCGTTGGCATAGAATCTGTGATCAAGTCAATGGCCACAAAATAGTGTACGTCCAACGAGACACGCCACAGGTGCCTTCAGGCAAGGGTAGAGACACAGGGAAGTATTTTTGCATGGCAGATTTCTACCTTATGACTGATACCATGTCGAAGCTGCCAGACCTAGGGATGCTCCCAATGCAGTCAGACTAAGTCGCTTGAGAGTCTATCACCGGTTATTGACAGCAGCCATGTTCCGGACGTGAGGATCTTCAACCAGAGAAAAAGGCGTGCTAGGCCAGGCACCAGAAAGTGACAGCTGTCAAGCCTGATCCAGGGGCTCCCTTGATTGTTATACGGCTTCCCAGTTCGCCAGAATGGCATTGGTGATGGTCGATACTCGGCGGCTGTTGCACGCAGTTGAGACATAATAATACTGACTTTGCTTTTGGAGCTACAGTCAGAACAACTCATCCCAGGCTGGAAAGTAGGAAAGGCCGTCCTGCTCAGCGTCTCCAGCCCCGCGCACGCGGAGATAGAATCTGTTCAGACGTGGCTCGCCCGCCATTCGTAATGCACCAGGAGGATCTTAACGAAGAGCGATAAATCTCTGCGATGGCCGTGGTCAAGTCATCGTTGGTAATTACCTAGGTAGAGTTGATCGAGGAGGACGTAGAAACATCATTGAAAATGGTGTAGCCGAGATGCATGGAGCCGAACGAGGTTAGCCATTGTTCCTGCCTGCTTTCACCCAGGCATCAATATCACTAAGAGTCACTGAGGCGGCTGCAGCCTGACATTGTGATTCACCACTCATCAGTACTTAAGGTATTCAATGTCGCAGGAGTCATTGCCATTGAGAACCCGTGTCGCGACCTATTGAATCATAATGTCTTGGTGAACTCCAGACTTCCTCATGCCACGCTTCCTCGAGTAGCACGATGGACCACATCACAGCGTTTCAGCTACCTCGCAGTGGACAACGAGAGTCTCCTCTCTTCAACGGCCTTCCTGGCGAGATTCGTGACCGGATTCTGGCCTTCACTCTATCCTGCTACAACTCGCCTGAAATCTGGGACACGGACTCGTCCTACGTGAGACCCGAATACAACGCACCGCTCATCGCCGACACAGCCATTCTCCAGACATGTCAGCGTGCCTACGCCGAAAACTGGTTCCGATCTTGGATCTCCGCCGTTCACACGTTCTATCTAGCTTGGCAAGGGCGTCGGCCTAAAGAAGTAACTACTGTCCAGCAGTTCCAGCCAGTCCTTGACCGGCTCTTCGCCGCTCATGGCGAGGTTGAAATCTCCCATGTGAGAGTCTTTGCACAGCTCTGCTCTCTTGAGGATGATGGTTGGCAGTTGAGCCAAATCCTAGACATGACCAATTTCTTTCCACGCAAGCTCACCGTGACTATTCGACATCATGACTGGTGGAGTTGGGAGACGGATGATCGTCTGTATATTGGCGCCGGTTGGGTCGACACCTGTCGCTTTCCTGCCACTCTACGTGAGATCTGCTTGGAGATCGAGAGTCTACAGAGGAAGAGCAGACAAATTGATTGGATCGCGGATCAAATGATAGAAAAATGGCATTTTGTGAGAAGGGACGGAATGATCATGTCTGCCAGAATGGAGGAATGCAAAGAGGACCAGTGGACTGGAAGTTCAACCTGGGAGGAAGCGCGGTGGCTGCGGGACGAAACGAAGCCTGGTATGAACGAATATGTTGTCAAGACCATTACATGGAAGCCCAACAGAGAGAGGACACGGCAACCACCGCCAGAGGATTTGAGTGTTCCGGACTTCTACCCTGCCATCATAAGCAACGAGCCCAGTGTTTCAGTCCAACGCTTGAATCGCGCCCAAGTCCCAAAGGATCTGGCAGCGGATGAAACTCTGCGATGGCTTCACGAATATGAAAGAGACAACCCCGGAGTTGGTGACGGTAGTGATGATGATGCTGATGCTGAATTAGCCAGCATTTGGGATGAACACACTGATGATGAGGGTCCATTTGTGGAGTGAGAGGACGCAGTAGCAACTCGTAGGGATGCGTTTCTAGTCTTGAGAAGTTCAAATATCAAATCACCCCAAATGAAAGATTAGCATGGAAGTCGTCGACGAAATGTGGGATGATTCGTAGTAGTATTGCTCTGCAATGATCTATCTCGCTGGACCCTACGATCTCCTGTACAAGGATCATCTCCACTTCCCATTCCAAAGTAATCATTCTAACAGTATACAAAGCCACCAAACGACTGGGTATCTCGAAAAGCCTCAAAGGTCTGATGCCTGAGTCAAAAGGACAAATAAACGAGTGTATGTCTCCAAGCTTTTAGCACAAAGAGCACTTTCTGGCCATTCCATAGCCCCAAACAAGCACTGCCCATTAGAAATATGGTATCTCGCGTCCATCGGATCTGATATCTGGATGAAGGGTATCAATAAACAAAAGGACCTGTCCAGCTCAACAGGATTTTCCTCGATCTGTCTCAGAAGGCGACACCAACACCGGGGCTTCTGAGGGGGCCACCAATCTCTTTGATGACGAGATCGTCGCCACCTTTGATGATCTGACTATAAGATGGTGGAATATCCGGAACGCCACTCGTGATGGTCCTCAAAGGCTTTGGGATGTTCTTGACAGTATCGCTGCGACTTTGTGAATCCGCCGTAGTAACACTGGTATTCGTCTGATTCTCGTACTCGAATGACAGATTATCAATCTCCACAGTGCTGGCCACCGTTGATTCTGTCGTCGTTCTTTGATGCTTAGGTTGCGCTGGCGACAAGCTCAATGATTTGGGTGGTGCAGCGGATAATTGGTAGAATTGAGATCGTTTGCGCCGATGTTCTGCGAAAGATGATGAGGTTGAAGATGATTTCGTGGTACTGATCGAGGACGATTTGCGATGACTCAGCCACTGAGAGATCCGTTTTTGGGTCTGATAATTAGGATGGAAATAGGTGGCAGCCGGATTTGCTTCGGTCGGCTTGGAGAAGTTTCTAGTAGGTGCAATAGGTACAGATGGAGCTGGTGCATGTGGCGACGAGGACGTGCGCGATGTTGGGGTGGAAGTTGCTGTTTGTTCGACATGCTTGGGAAATTCAAGGGCCACTCCATCAATAGTGACCGAGGTAACAGGTGGACTGAACTCTTCCTGCATAGGCGTAAGAATCGCGACGGAAGGAGGCTCTGTGCGTCCTGGTAGGTGAGCTGGAGGCGGAAGACCAGGTAGAGATGCCCATGATACCGGGTGAGAATGAAGGGCATCGTACTCTGAAGGAGGTCGGGACGTCGATATCACAGTTGACGATGTATCTGGACGCATAGGCAGGAGTCGACGTTGCTCGAACATTGATGCTGGCTTGACCGGAGCAGGCAGCATGGACACCTTATGAGGAGCAAACTGTTCTGACTGAGTCCGCACCAAGGCTCGGGGCGGCAATCTGATCTCTCCGGCTTCTGTGAAGCTTAGGCGATCGAATTCAGGAAGGTCCGATAGCCGATTGTTGGGCATGTATATACTGAGCTCAAGGGGTCGGAACTCCAGCGCTGCGCGTCGGAATGGTAGTTGATCGGTAGGCATTGACGGACGCGGACTGGATATGGATATGGAAGGTCTTGAAACGAACTGTCTGCGCATTGACAGGCTCGATCTGAGGCTGGCTTTGCCTTGGGAGACCCATTGTGACAATTGCGAAGGCGGCGGTGGAGTAGGGGTGGAAGGTAGATCATCGAAGACTGTGAGCTTCATGGGAGGAACCAGATGAGGCTGTTGATACATAACACGCATCTCGCGCTCCACGCCTGGACAATGTGAGTACAAGTCCGAGGATGATGCTGTATCTGGAACCAACCAGCTGGATATCCATCCTTTTCAACATCTTCATCTGTCTTGGACGGCGAAAGACAGTCGAAGAAAGACAGAGTACACGTTGGCTCCAGTGAGTCCTCCGATGCAGGCCCGAATTTCATGTCGGCGAGGCTGACGCACCCTTCCACACGGTGTGGTTAGAGGTTGGAGGTAGCTTCACCGTTCAGTTCGACGCAAAGATATTGTGACGCCAGCATCTAATCCAACATCAAGAGGAAGTAGGAAGTAGGAAGTAGCTGAACACTGAGAACTGGGAAAGAGTAACAATACAAACGCAGCAGGCGCAGCTCTACTCTTACCTCGAAATTTCGACGGTCAGCCAGAGGAAGGACACACATGAAACACAGCTTGTAAGCTATTCATCAATGCATGATTCTCAAGCTCATCGTCAACAACACGGATTCGGGAAATGTTACAGCGGAGCGTCGAAGTCCTTCAATCACATCTTCTGTCGGCGCTTGCCAGTTGAAGGTGTTCTCATTGTGGTGGAATCAGCCTAGGGTCATCCAAGGCTTGGTGGATGGTTGGATGAGGAGCTGCCAACAAGTCCGGCCAGCTCTTGCAGACAATTATCCGAGAGGGCCACGATTCACCAAGCGCCGAAGCCAACGTGTAGCGCATGGTGTGTTGATGGGAGGTGAGCACTGTTATTCGTGGAGATGGATTGGTGAAGGAAGATGGGATGAAATGAGGATTGGGCGCGTACAAAGACCAAGACGCCAATCACGCAACTTGGCCTGCGCTCGCCGAACGGGACGACAGAAGCATCATTCGCTCCCAATTTTGAAACAATCGTAATCGCATGGCAATTCGGAATAATCAGCCTCGATGGCTATGAGGCTGCGTTTCAGAATTGATCAAGAACCATCATCCATTCAGGACGACCATTATTATGGAGTATCTTCAACACAATTTGTACACAGACACCCTCGGTGCGCGCTCATCACCGCCAGCAAGCTACTCCCTCATCATTTCTACTCTCGCAAGTCAACCCAGTCCCTCACATCAATCTCGGTATCTCTCCACCCCTCTCGGTCTTCCATCCATAGCTCCATCCATGGTAATTACTTCCCTGCCTTGAGCATCGAAATACCGCTGCTCTGGCTCCACTGCACGATATCTTGGTTGTTCGGCAGCCATGTATTCGTGGCTAACCTGCGGCCTATCATGGGCAAAGACGCTACCTTCACGTGCAACAGGGCGTACACTCTGTGGCCTTGCCATCATTTGGCCCTGTTGAACTTCTTCGTACCGTGTTGCTGGTGGTCGCACGCTCCCCATGCGAACGGGCTCGCGGAAGTCGGGTCTCTCGTCGGGATACATGGCAGTCCGTGGCGGTCGATCCATGAGGACACTCGAGCTTCGTGGTAGTGTGCCCGGTTCCGCATATTCTCGAGTGGCTCCGCCAGGCACAGCCGAGCTCCGCATTGGTTCTGCAACGCGGCGATAAGAGACTGGTGGAGGAGGCATATCTGCTGTCGCGTAGCTTCGCTCTGGTCCAGCCTCCATGAAGACTGAACCTGCACGGGCGGCCCGGTAATCGTCGTAGGCAGGCTCTACATCACCTCTTCGAACAGACATTGCTCGAGGAACTGCCGACGGTCTCTCCTGGATGATCTCGCGGAATCTTCTACCGTACTGGTCGACCACGATTCTTTCCATTGGTGGTGGTGGTGGCATGGGCTCAGGTGCGTAGCGGTAGGTAGGCTCTCCGTCGTCGTATACTTCGCGGTAGATTGGCGCAGGGGAACTGACCATTCTCATATCTTGAGGTCGGTCGTACTCAACAGCAGGTTCACGTTGGTAGCGAGGAGATTCGACCATAGCTGGGCTTCCAACTCGTGCGTAGGAGACAGCTCTGGTTCGGGTCGGAGTCTCGTAGTACGGATCCACGTATTCGCGAGGAGCCTCGGCCCGCATATTATGCATGCTAGCCACTCTGCGTAGGTCTTGGTCATCTCGCATGGGTCGCATACTTGCTCTGGATAGTGCGCGTGGCTCACTCAGAGGCATCAATTGTTCAACCTGCCGATGCACTGGCCGTGAAGGAGATTCCACGCACCGTTCTGGAGCAGGCATGTAACGAACTTCTTGGGCTGGTTCATCATCAATAATAATCGGTTGATTTGCGTGATTTGCACCCATGGGACGAAGTCTGCCAGAGCCGAGAGGTTGGACGTTATGAAATGGCGGAGGTGACACATTCTCCTCCTTGACGTCTGGAGAGTAAGCACCGCTTCGCCGTGCTTTTCTCTCTTGTCGCTTCTCGACCCGTCTCTTCTTCCGGGGAGGGAGATATCCCTGAGAGTCGTCGGGATTTGGGGGAGATCCCGGTCTACCAATCCGTTGTGACTGTCTTTGATGTCCGTTCTGCGAGAAGGGGGGATCCTTAGCTACAGCAAGTGGGGAGACACGCGAGGGGACTGGGGCAATGGGTGAGGTGATTTGGTTCCTTACAATCCGCATGTTGGCTTCTGACGGGGATAGTGGTCTCCTCCCATTGTCCTCAGTCTCCGAGTATCTGCGCAAGGGACGGCCTCGTGGGTCTCTGCTGGCGGACATATCTTGCGATTGGGCCATTTTCGGTGTTGGGAAGGCCGTGGCTTCTGGAGGCGAGTATTCACCTTCTTCCTCCTCTTCATCCAGGTCCATGGTTGCGGCAGCCATGGGTCGAGGCAAAGGCGCCGCGTTAGTAGATCTGTCATCAACTACGTCTTGCGCCAGAGGCGACCCCATGACGGCACTCACGACGGCTGGCCCTGAAGGCTCGTCAGCTTGTCCCTCATCAGTTTCCTCTCCAGAGTCATGCCCATCGGGTGTCGAATCAGGAGCTCTGCTAGAGTACAGGGAGTTTGCGTCGAGGGAGTCGCTGAGGTAGCCTTCATCCTTGGAGGAAGGAGATTTGGGTGCGGTCAACACCTTAGCAACAATGGTGGGAAGATCGAAGTCTGGCTTGGCCTCTGAGGGCGCAGGCTTCTTCCGGGCATCTTGTCTCTTCTGTTCGAACTGCTCTTTCAGTGTTCTCTCGAGTCTTTGACGCTTGAGATGGATTTCGGCTCTAACGAGATCATCTGACTTGGTCAAGAGGATGGGGTCAAACTCAGAAAAATTACTGGCGGGTTGACTGGGGAGACCATTTGCTTTCGCCTGAACTTGTGTAGCATCTTCTTCTTGTCTCGCGTGACGATTTGGCGAGGCACTGCTGGGCAATTGAGAAGGTATGTTCAAAAGAGACTGGGACACGGCCACAGGAGTTTGAGAGGACGAGATTCTGAGAGCATGGGCAGGCACTGTCAGTCGAGGATGACGTCCAGAGAATACCTCATCGCGTAACCTGAGTATCTTCTCAAACTCCGAGGACTCATTGAAATCCGGCACTGTTACAGGATGGATGCCATTCAGCAAAGGGCCAACCGAAGCTGACATCTCTGGATGAGAGCGCGTCTGAGCTGCGCGATTTGGTGCCAAGGGCGTTACCTGCACAAAACCATGGCAGATTCCAAAAGCGAATGCAAGTAAGAGGTGATGAGATATATGCTTGGGAAAGAAACAAAAAGATGTGCTGTCGACTTCAGGCCACAGTCTGATGAGAAAAAGGAGCGTCGACCTCGAGAAAGAAGAACAGAATAACAGAGTCCTGATGAAACTGCGCTCCAATAAATTTCGACCAGCAAACCAGCCACAACTTGCCAAGCCTGATTCGGAGGCGCGTGATTCGTTCCACGTGACCAGATGCACGTGGTCTCGAAATATTCTCGCTTTGGGTGGCTTAGTACTCGTACAAGTCGATGATGTCGGTGACAGGAGTCATATATATCATGGCAGTGTATCTCTCCCTTATATCATGATTTCAAAGCATTAGACTCATTCCTTGTATATACTAGAGCTTCGAAAGGTGGTTGCTGTCAATCAGGTTCATTCTCTCTCTTATTTCAAACATCTACTACTCAAATTTACTTTCAAGATGGGCTCCATCGACCACAGCTTGACAGACAATCGAGCAATCTTTTTCTTCGACATAGACAACTGTCTCTACCCCAAAAGTCACAATGTACACGACCACATGGCCATCCTAATCAACAAATACTTCATCGAACATCTCGACGTCTCGACCGAAGAAGCCACCCGCCTCCACCAGCAATACTACAAGGACTACGGCCTCGCCATCGAAGGCCTGTCCCGCCACCACAAAGTCGACCCGCTAGATTTCAACCGCGAAGTTGACGACGCACTCCCTCTCGACGAGCTGCTGTCTCCCGATGTGGAAACCCGCAAGATTCTCGAGTCCTTCGACAAGACCAAGGTGAAGATGTGGCTCTTCACCAACGCCCACACCACCCATGGCCGCCGGGTCGTCAGACTGCTCGGCATCGAAGATCTCTTCGAGGGTATCACATACTGCGACTACTCACAAACGCCGTTGGTCCCAAAACCACTACCGCAAATGTACGAAAAGGCCCTCCGCGAAGCCGGAGCAGCGAACGACACTCAAATCTACTACGTGGATGATTCTTTCCTAAACTGTCAAGCGGCGTATGAACGAGGCTGGACCAACACAGTCCACTTCGTCGAGCCTACTGTTCCCGATCCACCCCAGAAGGCAAGCAAATACCAAATCAGCCATCTGCGAGAATTGCCAGACTTGTTCCCAGAACTTATCAAGGAGAAGAATACGACCAAGCCTTGAACACATCAAGGACAAAAAAATTAATTATACATTGGAAATATGACCTGCCCTATATTCCACAATTAACCCGTACAGTCCCAACCTGCTCAACCAAGGAAAAAGAAAAGCTTGCTCGAACGCTCACGCCAAAAGAAAAGATGTTCCCAGCCCAGAAATGACACTCATCAATGGTCATGTATATAGATCAGGCAGAACTCTCGACAATGATCTGCCGTCTCCGACCATTCAAGTCGCTCGGACAAAACTTCCAAGCACCCGCATATTTCCTAGCAAGCCAGCTGCGCGCGACCACCTCGAGAATCCAAGGCAATTCCGGGAAATCGGGCTTATGCCCATCGATCGTGAACGACCTGTCCTGGCACCCAAGCATCCACGGCGCCACGGCATACAGGTCCGTATCCTTGGTGGCGAGATGTTCAGCGTGCTTCCAGACCCTCATCAAGGCCTTCGAGTCAAGCCTATGCAAGCCCACCAACGTTGGAATCTCGTCGTGCAAATGCTGGATCATGTCCGGTGCGAACGACTCGATGATGTGTCTGAGCGTGACGCCATTGAACTCGGACGGTTTAGTGAGAAAGACGTATTTCCGATAGATGGCCAGTCCTTCGGCGAAAGATTCATGACCTTTGGAGTTTCCTTCCATTGCACCAGGACGGTCGAGCATCTTCTCGACCGTGGGGAACAAATAGTCGTCTTCGGCTTTGTGGTGGTGTTCCAGCGTGGAGCAGATTTGCTGGTTGAAAAAGAGAAAGTCTGCGGCTTCCTGGGTCGAAGGCTGGATGGAGACGGCATGGTTCCAGGATGCATTCAGTGCCCTGATGATAGTGTTGTGGATCTGGGCCATCTGTCGTGCACACCAAAGCGCTGCATGGTTCTTCGGGACGGATTCAGGCACAGTCTCTGGGCGGATGGTGGTGATCAGCGGATAGTGGTCGTCGGCGAAGCGTGGAGCGTTTATGCTGATTCTCGACGTGCCTCGGGTAGATGTTGTGGATCGAGATGATGCAGAGCGGTTTGACCGCATCGAATGCGATGATCGAAGTGAAGGCGAAGAGGAGGTTGTGTAGGATTGGCGTTCAGAGTCGGAGAGATACAGCAAATGTGAATACGTGGGTGATTTTGATCTTGGTTGCTTGGTTGTATTCATGTTTGTTGAAATTCCTGTGCTGACAACAAGCTTTGCTTGCCACTTGGTGTAAAAGGAGAGTGCCGCAGCAGTCAGGCTCGGATACTCAGAGTTCCTGGACCTGTCTCGGATACTAATATGTGCTGTGCTCAAAGGAGTGAGAGAGCGGTATCAGCGGTTGAATAGAACGCAATGAAGGTAAAGAACTCCACTCATTTATGTATGCTGAGTCCTGACCCAGCGACCATGGGAATTAGTCTTTTCCAGACATTCTTATAACTGTCGTACAGCCCCATATTCCTGCGACAGGCAGCAACCTGGTCTTCCACATCAGCTGTCATACGAGCACGGCTGGAGACCGGTCAGAGCGAAGCCATCGGTGCCAGCGTGCCAGCAGACCAGCAAATCCAACTGGCCGAAGACTGTCAAGAAGGGCACTAGCGAGCGCCATGTCATGTCATCACGTCAGATCAGGTGGTACCATTATGCCGAGATCAGAAGATTCGAAATAACTTGACAAGCCACTAGGCACAAATATGGATGGAAAAGGCCGCAAAAGGACATGCCACTGAAAAGTCTTTTTGGAATCGAGTTCGCAGGCCGCATGCTGTGGTAAGGCTAGCAGGGGTTCCGCAGGTGCTACGATGGACCCCTTGCATTTTTCTGAAATTCTTTCGGGTTTGGCGTCAGGTACCCTTCCAGGCACCGTTGCACGGGCCAACGCCAATACGGAGTCGCCTCTGATGCCTGGTGCAGCCCGAGTTGTAACCTGAAAGTGCCTGAAGGACCACCGTGACCATCCCCAGTGCTGCCAGATCCGACATTTCACGGGCTTGTCGGATGGATGAGCTTTGCCGAGAAGCTAGCCACAAGCCGCGAAAAGTATTATTGACAACCCACGTGGGAAAGGCCGGCAACGATGGCGGATGGCAGGCGGATGACCACATATTTGTAAATCGTATCCGCATCGCCTTGTTTGGGTTTCTCTAATCAAACCCGAACATGGACAATGCCTGTTGTCGACGTAGCCGTGCCAACGCAACCAACAGCTGGATTCTCAATCGACAGCCTGAAGAGTTGACGTGGCCAGTCCAGTATGGGATTCGATCTCGACTCGCAGCCTCACGAGGAGGAGCAATGAACTCTTCTGGTAGTTGAAGTGCGCATCACGGCGCCTCGACTAGTCGTTTCACACCCGAGCGAAGTGCAAGAAATGGTGTCGTCTGCATCTGCGCCGGTGCGGAGGTAAGCCATGCCTTCATAGGGTCAGCTTCAAGTGTGCGTGGGCCAACATCACAACCAGGAACCGGGAACCATGGGAGCTGAGACTCACTACTGTGGTAGACCTGTCTTCTTCCGGACAGGCCTACGGCGATACCCGGTGTGAACGCCAGCCATCAATCCATAACAATAATGTCCTTTGTTTGCTTGCTGCGGGGGAACGATCTTCTGCTGGAAGTTGCCAAAGCTTTGTTCTGTTTGAGATTAGGGCCAGGGGGCTACTCGTAACCACATGATGCCACTGTAAGTACTACGTAGTAGTTAGTTGGCTTCTCCAGGCCCGGATCCCTGTAGTTTCCGGAAGTCCCCATGTCAAGAGCGCATGAAGAAACCCGAAGGAGCGGACGAACCTGCTCAGGCTGGAGGTGGCTCACTGATCCCGACCAGCACGATAACACTATGAAGCGAGCAGATTTTGTTCCAGACCAGCCCCGAACAACCTTAGGTACCTTTATGTATTAACCTTTCGAATCGTACCAGATACACGAGAATCCTTCGACACCTGTCACCCACTGTCACCGGAGAAGCTGGAAAAAGGAAGTTCCAGGAACGGTACAGTACTGCGTAGGCGTGCCAAAGATGTGCTGCGTCTGCGACAAGCTGACAGGTTTGACGTGGTTCGCGATAACTCTAGTGCACGGCATACCTGGCTTGCTGGGTAGTGATGGTACCAACGAAGAAAAGGGTCCCAATACTAATGTAGTAATCGTACGGAACCAGATCTATAGTATCCAATGTTTGACTCTTGTCGAACACAACCGGGACGATATTCCACTCCGACACCATCACTCCCACCACTCTTGACCAGGATGTCCATAATCTTACGGTAGATACCTGCCTGCGCAGCCACAGGCTTCTACAGTACATAGTACAGGCACCTCCCGTCTCGTCTCCTCGACTCCAGACAAGCGGCGACCTGGGAAACGAAAAGGAGACGTCCTCAGACCACTTCTTGTCGTCACGATCGCGAAGTGCACCGTGCTCAGATACAGTAATCGCATGAATGTCAAAGCTCTGGGGAACTTCGCTTCCTTCAGCCGGTTGACAGTGGACACGCCTTGACTTCTCCGCAAGTGACTATGCAGGGGTCGAGTTCCTGACAGGATCGCTTGCTGTTGCAGCCTGCGAACTTAGCCTGGTTGGCCTTGACATATGTCGGAATGCGTATCAAAATTCAGCCCTGTTCGCCAACTTTAGGTGACTTCAGTGAGGGGATGGTCGCATTGAGCACATTTTCCCCATGTCTTCCAGAGTTAACCAGAACACTAACTAGCAAGGAGTTTCCCGGCCCAGTTAGGGAGTCTTGGAGTGTTCCACCTCAGCTGCAACGCACAAGTGATTCGGAGCTCCAGACTTGTCGATGCCACCTTCACAATGGATGGTATGGGTAGAGGGTTGTGTCGAAAGAAGCCATGGTGCAGCCACGTCAAGCGCCTAAGCATACCAAGACCATGCACTATTCGATTGGTTCTTCACCAAAGCCCTCGCCCAACCTGGAAGGCACATGAAGAGTACGAGGAATCATGCTGATTGAACCCACCTGCGAAATAGTGTTAGCAATAGCAACAGCACATTTCTGATCATGGAGCGAACTGGACGAGGAGCGTGATGTTCATGCATCAAATTCCAGCCGTGAGGCAGAGCACGACGTTGTCAACTCTTTGACTCTGCATGATGTTCTCCGTATCAGCACTGCCATTCTTTGGGTACATGTGTGTTTGGCGCCTCTTCACCAGGCTCACAATCTTGTTGATGTCCATTTCCATGTGCACGGCACACTAATCACCATCCCACGGTGCCATGCCCACGCAAGCCTCATACGGACACCCCTGCTGCCCAGATTCTCGAACGTATCCCCTGGTTTGCTTGTTCGGCGATATCGTAAGTGAAATCTAGTTTCATCCATAGTGTCTTGTTGTTATCTCTTCTCGCCCAAATCATGGTCTCGGGATCTCTTCCATTTTGAAAGAGGTTCTTGGTCCGGACTCTTCCAGATGCGCCACAAACGTCGGCACTGATCGCGGCTCCATGAGAATCTTGCCCCCGAAGTTCGCCTGCGTGATCCAGATTTCCTGCTTCAGGAGCTCAACATGAAAGCCCTAGCTAGTGTTAGCTTGTGCTGCTGACTGTTCTGTTGTGGGCTTACCACTCTGATACTATCACGGCAAGTAACACCAAATTCAAGCTTCAGAGTCGCATCCGCATGCGTCTCGAGCTTCTTCTTTATATGTGGCAGCAGAACTTTGTGGTTGCCTTCGTTCCAAAGGTACCGAATTTTATCAGGAATGGTGATCATGCTGCACTTTTTCCAGTCCTCGGAGTCCTGATTGAAACCCATTTCTTGTCTTCCATAATGGATCGTCAGCTTCACCACATTCTGCATGGCATGGCTGGAATACAGTCCACGGAGTGTGACAGACCGAACCAGCGAGAGCTCGTGCCCAGAAAATCCCCGAGTCTGGGAGGGTTCGAGGCTGCGTGTCATTCCGAAATGAATATCGAATGTCGCCATCTGCAGCAATGCCGCTTTTGCTTCATAGAGGCACAATTTGCATGTACTGAGGATATTGAGACCCATGCTTCGGTCGCGCAACACAGAGGGCCGTTCCTCCCAGTTGCAGTAGGGCGCCCTCCGGTACGCCCGCCACCAGAAGTCCGCTTGCCGGATGACGATGACTCCGTCTTTGAACAGGAGGCGATAGATCATGAGTCGGACTTCAGGAGGCAGATCGAGGAATGAGAATCTAGGTTCGACAACATCTTTCGGCGTCGAGGTAACGGTAACGCTGGTAAGTGCTGAAGCGGACATCTTGACTTTTTCAGTCATCCTACGTTAGGCCACGAGACGGTCCGGACCATCAGACGCGGAAGGAAGGTTTGAAGGATGGCACGATTGGACAAGTCGGTTGTCGCGTCTAATAGAACGACAGAATGTGTGAATGTCGCGATCAAGGGAGTGAAAAAGAAGTCATTAGGTGGGTGAATGTCGCGGACCTGACAAAGACACGTGAGGGTGAGGACAAAGTGAAGTGATATGTGAAGACGACAGAATCACCAAAGGCTATCGAGACGCGTCACCTATAGCGCAGGAGGCCTTCGATCTACGGTTCACAGCAGACTTGAAGTATACCTAAGGTAGATATGATGGAAGCGGATGACATCTCATCTTGATCGAATTGCTCAGTGACTGAGATTAGGAAGCTGCCTCCTGAATCTGAGTCCGTGAGAATGCTTCTGTCGGTCACCTCACTTGGTCACAAACTCGCAAATGCTTGGACTGTGTCTAGCAGGGCAAAGGACTGAGTACGTTGTCCAACCTCAGATTCTCTCGTTGCTCACTCAGCGCAAAGCTTCTCCTCGTACCCCGGGCTCAGCATATAGCACCGTCCTATCAGGGAAATCCTCGGTCTGTCTGTCCTTCATTCACGTCCAACGCTTTCAGCAACTTAGTCACAACGTGCTCTGGCATATCAATGAAGCTGTAATCCGACAACTGCTTATCCGCATCCTTGATCGCTAGCCAAGGCGTAATGAGATTGGCCTCCAGAGTCTATCAAGCTCCATTAGCATGTCTCAAACAATGAGTAAAAGGGATGGGTTGGACCCTTACTACTTTGACCAAGTCCACTGTTGTGACCTCATATGTCACAGACATCTTCGCATGATGTGTAGATCCACTCTTCTTCTTCACATACAGAAAGATGGCGTTAAGCTCTTCGTCGAAAGGAGTGTCCAATGCCACCAGAATTTCCAAGACGTGCAGTGCTCCTCCTTCTTTCATTTCATCGAAGGTCATCTCTGTGTATCGCGGTTTTGAGTTCCTCTCTCGGTGGACGCCGCAGTAGCTGTGTCCAAGACCAAGGTCTATGAATTCCAGCTTTTCCAGCTGTGGCAGGACGTGGCAGGCGCTTAAGTAGAAATTCCAAGTCTGCAAGGGAAAGTTAAGTATCCATCTTGCTGAACGCACTTTGGGTAGACAGTCAATTTCGAAGCCTTGAAGCGTGACTGCGGGGAGCGAAACGGCTCCTAGGCGCCAGAGGTTGATGTCAAATGTAGCGGTGTCAAGCAGAACTGGTCGGGCCTCCTGCAGACACAGTCTGCATGTGAATATGATATTCAAACCCTTGCTTCGATCGCGCTGAATCCCGAATCTGGGCGCATCATGTGGCACACACATGGCTTTCGAGGTTCCTGGGTCATCTGAATGCCGAATGCGCAGTAGCTGACCATCGAATAAGAGGTGATAGATCGAAATCCGGATTTCTGGCGGCAGAGTGAGGAAACTGGCTGGAGGTCGTACGGTAGCCATGATCGCAACTGGTGAGGAATTGTCAATCAATTGAGACACCTGAAGGAGAGTTCGTAAATTGTAGATGACTTTGTACAACTGCCGTCTGAAGGAAAAAGGCGATGCCTTTTATATGCGACAAAGGGCCTTTAGTGTCACTGCATCTTGCAGAGCTCAGTAAAAGACCAAGTGACTTACCGGGCAACCAGTAGGTTGTCACTGCAGGTTTTCCACGTCCCAAAGTGACAAAGGCCATGAATATATATATACCAAGAGAAGAATGCGTGAGAATTCACCTTCACATTCACTAGAAGAGACTTCAAGACCTCCGATCTTCGGTTGCTTCATTTTGAAATGGATTTGTACTCATCATCCTATGATACGTTGGAGTATTCGATTCGATTCAAGGCTGATGAGGCAAGACCACTGTCCAAAAGGTTCATGCTGCTGAATAGGTGACTTGGAGACTCTTGCTCCAATCGCGACGAAGGATTCGGCTTGACATGCGCTATCCAGGTATTCATTGATTCTAGCCCTCGTATGAGAAAGTCCTGTCAGCCAGTTCAATTGCAATGGCATCCCAACGTGGCCTCAATAGAGCTACCACGCTTCTCCTAGCCACTTGTCGTCTCGTCCTTGAATGGTGTCTTCGCCATTCCAGATTTAGCTCAGCCATCATCGAGCGGTTTTGTTTGTTGGCAGACAGCCTTCAGTGGTCACGGAAAGAGACTCAGTCCAATAAGCCTGCTAGTCTGAAGATAGATCCAAGTTCAGGCAGGACTCGCCTGGTCCCCAGAGTTCCCACATCAGTTGTGCCGCGTGCTTCCACCCAAGCTGTCAGAGACAGAATCTCCACGCAAGTGTACTGTTGAGAGGTTAGCATGATTCAACAGATCCGACTGGATAATCAATACCCCTGTACCGTGCTTGAAGCCCGAACAAAATTTCAGTACTAGCTCTGCTGCTTGACCTCTGCGAGCTCTCTGGCGCATGTATTGGAGGATGTCCTTGTGTAGACAGTTACGCACGTCCTTGGACCAATTCTGGAACATTTTCCGGAAGAGTCGTAGAAGTAGTTCATTGTCAGTCTCAACAACCTTACGCGTAACGATTAGAATGTCGTTGTGGGTGATCTCGATGTGGGAAAGTTGTGATATCTCTTTGAAGGACTGAGCGCACAAGAGACATGATCCATATTCCAGGCAACCTAAGCACCCGAAGAAATTGATTCTTCGGACTTGGTCAAGGTCATTCGAAGAGAGAGACATTTTCGTGTTCCTCGGTTTTCTGACACAAGAATGAAGGTCAAAATCGAAGGTTGCTCCCGTAAACAATATGGGTTTGGTTTCAGAAAGACATCTCTTTGAAGCAAGAAGCATATTTAGACCCATTGTCCGGTCTCTCTTTCCGTCAGGACCACCGCTGGTTGCCATGCTGACGGGCACCACGATGCCTTCGAATAGGTGGTGATAGATTCTGTTTCGAATCTCCGGCGGCAGGTCGAAGAACGACATTGGCACTTTCTCCATTGTCGCCATTGTAGGATTGCAAGACAGGCCGAGAAAAAGGAGGACAACAGTTGTCTCTGTCGTGGTAGGCAGGTGATGTCGTTGACGATTTGATGGTGTAGTCGCGACAAAGGAAGAGTGAGAGGGAATGTAATGTCGCAGGTAAAATCAGCAAGGGTAGTCCACTTCACAGCACTCAGTGAAAGAGTGACAACAACTCGCTGGATCGGAAGGTGAGGCGAATAGAAAGCAGTGATGGCGGTCAATATTACCGCTCCTTCACCACCGAGCAGCACATTCTTTGTGGCATTTAATAAGACCATGTGAAGACTTCCTGACTGGCTTCCTTTGTAGGATAACAGGCTAGATGTCATGATCACAGGTTCCTTTGCCTCCAATCCATGATGTCTGAACGAGTATCGGCCTGCAAAGGTATGGGGTGGTGTGAATGCAGTGAGAAAAGGGCGTTGCTGACCACAATGTTTCAATGTTCAGCGACCAGGGGCATGGCAGGTGCCGTGAAAGATCAGCCCTCGAGTTCTGCCAATCTAGCCTTCCAACCTTCCACTCCACGAAGAAGGGTGTCGAGCTCTTCCTTCTCGTCTTCCAGCTTGATCCGCTTCTCCGCATCAAGTTTGCTGAAGACATAGCCACCTTGACCGTCGAACTGAAGTATCATGCTGTGGTACTTCCACAGACTGCGTCGGTGACTGACAGTCAGAAGTGTTGTCCCGAGACCTTTCGCAGTCTCGTACATCTTTCGTTCCATCTCCAAAGTGACTGAACTGGTACATTCATCCAGAATGGCATACTTGGGTTTGTGATAGAATAGCCGCGCCATAGCGATACGCTGCTGTAAACCACCCGAAAAGACGTCCCGCCACTCTTCGACCGCATCCCAGCCGTTTGGACGATTGAGCACGGATTCGATTTCCAGGATCTCGAGGATCTCTTTGAGCGCTTCCTCTGACTCATTCTTCGCCCGAAATTCGTACAGAGTGTCGGGGTAGATTATTTGATCGCGCAGGGTACCTCTGCTGAGGTAAGGTCGCTGTGGGATGTAGAAGATGTCCTCGAAATTCGGTTTCTTGACACTTCCGCCATATACAGGCCACAAGCCGCCGAGAATCCTGAACAGGCTGGACTTTCCACAGCCGTTGGGGCCAACAATGAGAAGATGATCTCCAGGCTTGATAGCGAAGGTCAACTTCTTGACGAGGACATCGCCATTAGGACTGACAATAGGGACATTCTTGAACTCAACATTCTCACTTTCCTCGATTGTTCCTCGTCCTTGCAGAACAGTCGCATTCTCCTCGATGCTGGCGGAACTGACAAGATGCTTCTGGAACCGGCCAGCAGATACTTCATCCATCACATCCAACAGACCCGCTACTCTGGACGTGTATCCAGCAAGTTCCGTGATCTCCTTGTATGAGAACATCAGGCGCCCGAACGCGTCCGAACTGCTCAAAAGCATTCGCCTGTTCTTGACGAAGCTTTCCGTATGATCACCAGCGCTTTGTAGTGTCTGTCCAGGAATCTTGAAAAATACTGGAAGAGAGCACAGTATGAGACCCAACGCGCCCCAGAAGTATTTGATGACAAAGTCTTCCATGAAGCCATGGTAGAATCGTCTTCGCAGTATTCGGTTGACATGCCTTATCAGTGTGAAGTAGCCCTTGTCAAGTCCGTCCTTCTCTGCCTCATGTCCAGCATACAGAGCGATTTCTTCGCTGTAGTCAATAAGCCGGGTATGCTGGAATCGAAACTCGCCTTCCAGTCGAGCCTCATCTGCAACGTATTTTCCAAAGGGTGGCGTGAGAGCACGCATAACGTTGGCAGAGATCTGTACTAGCAGTGCCATCGCAAACAGTCCTTCCCCGCCAACAGATTTCGACAAGGAATAGTTGTAGATGACCATATCCAATACCGGTTTCGCCAGATTTGAGTATAATTCTGCCAGAGAGTTGCTGAATCTTGCGATGTCGACAGTAATGAGCTGATCAGCATTCTTGATCCGATCGTCCAATGCCGAAAGTGTGTAGAAAGTCATATTGTCCAAGTATTTCTCGTGTACATGATTCGTCAACCGGGTCCGGTATGCGAGAGCGAGTCTAGTCTGATGGTATTGCAGCATCGAATTCGTGAATGTGGCAGGGATAGCAACCAACATCCACCACACCAGCCCCAGGATGAAGTCTCTTCCACGGCCCTTGACCAGCGCGGAGACGACCTTGCCATCGAGGTCGGCCACGTAAAGTGATAGAAGGCTTCTTAGGACGAGGAAGACGCTGTGACTGACAATGAGGCGCAGTTCCTTGCTTCGCCAACCTGGTATGACAATCTTCAGAAGTCGGTATAAGTTCCGAAAGAATTCTCGGTTGATTTCCACTCTCTTCTTCTTGTGTTCTTGACTCGCAGCCTCGGCGTCCCCAATCGTGGCGGACTGTCTCGCACGGATTTCAGCCTGCCTTCTAGTGGCAGCTTTTTGCTCGGAGATGGCATTGTGGATTCGATGGGCTAATGCAGCGACCAAGGTGATGTAGACGGTCCGGGATATCTTTGTCCGGTGTTTGAGGTAGAGGGATGTCAGTTCGGAGATCAATTGTTTGACGGTGCGCCCTGGAGGTAGCAATTTGGATTGCACGGCCATGTTGGCGAGCAACCCGAAGATGAATAGAGGAGATGAATTTCGGGGTCTCTATCATGTTAAGATGAGGCCTGAGAACGCTGCACTTACATGTTGTCGAATGTAGGTGTTGTGGCACGTCAATGTCAACAGGCAATGATCGTGAAGCCTCGGCTGGAAATGGCATGTGAATCAACGCCACGTGACCTCGTTCGAACAGGGATATATTTGAATGTACCTAGGTAAGGAATGAGATATGATTGGAGTGCATGATAGAGATGATGTTCTCTCTCCAGAGAAGCTGGAGGAGGAGAACATCTAAATAGCCATGAGAACTCACCAGTTTGCTATATGAGCGACTATCATAAAGAGACAAAGTAAGGTGAGCAGATTCCACAATCCAACAGACATCGACAGCGTTACCAATTTCAACGCGAGCATCACAAAATGCGCAATCCTGATTTGAATCATGTCTCGTTACACACTCTTGCAAGAGCCTCTCTATACAACAGCCAGCACGGCAGCCAATCCACCTTAGAATCCCTCTAGAAACTCCTTCAGCGTTATTGGCTTGCGAACAGCATTCGAAAACCCTTCGTGGAACGACACCCAGATGCGTCCCTCACCCTTGGTCTTCGTCTCAACCCTAGCCGATGCTATCGCCTTGCCTGCTGACTGTGGCCGACTCTCATTGATGATCCGGCCGAAGAAGTCGCGCTTTGCACCTAAATCCTTTGATATGGACATGTCCACCTTTGCATTCGTGTTCTCCTTGTCATCATTGAGTCCAGCATCGTTCTTGAGCTGCGAAGCTCCGGACCGTGCATGCCTTGCAGCAGAGGCCTGAAATAATTTCTCCTTCCGCAATTCCTGATCAAGCACTTGCCTGACAGCGTATCTCACAGGCGCCATCTTCGGCGCGGTATCATCCAAATGGTAGCTGAGCAGAGTATCAAGAGGTCTGAGTAGGTCAGTATCATCACAATCCTCCTGAAGAGGAGCGACTTACGGTTCCATTCTGTACGCATAACCACCGTTCGAATGAGCTCCGCCGCCTTCAATCTCGATGCGAACCTTCTCAAAGGACAAATCCAGGGCAAGCATCGTCCTGACAGCGTTTCTGATGCACACCTTCTCCGTGTCTTTGCGTACACTTGCAACGCTGGCAGAACCACCAGAACCACCAGAACCACCGATAACCACGGGCTTAACTTCAGGAGCAAGCATTCTGCCCATGCTCGGTATCAACTCCGTGGCAATTGTATCAACAGAGCTAAATAGCCGCAACAAGGACCCCGAAAAAGTCGACTGAAGTTCTGTTAGTAGCGTCCGGTTCTGTTTCTCCGCCTCATAAGCGGCAAAATCAGCCTTGACACCACTGAACGGATGCAAATCAACTGGTTCGTCTTCCGGCTTCTCGTCATTCCAAGCTTTCGGACCTTTGTCGACTGCCGCAAAGAGATGATGGAAGCCACAAGCGCTGGTGCTCAGGTACGGCATTAACTCCCACTCTTGACCCGAGTACACTCGACTTGATATACAATCATGGAAATGAAGCCAATCGTAACCTGCATTTGGTTTCGTCAATGGCACATCATCCTGGTATACCTGCGTTGGATATGTTGCAAAACACTCAGTAGCGACTCGATCGTGATCACCACATGTATCCACCATTTCCCGCAAAGCAGTAATGGCAGCACGTTTACGAAGATCCGAGACCCCTACTGCACTTATCTTGGACTCAGCAACAAGTCTCGCATCATCCGCTGAAAGATTAGTCGATAGATTCGGCAGACCGGCTCCTTCGATGAAGACTCGTTCAACGACTTCTCGAACACCGCCCCTTCCAACGCCTTTCTGGCCGGCTCGAGTGTCTTCAAGGAGTGGCTCGAGCCACTTCCTGGTCAGTTTGGTTTTCGTCCCGTTCGCTCGTAATTTGTGGGCAATCCATTCAGCCTGGACTAGGACTCCACGGATGTCGCCCTCGCCCGAACCTCGAGTACCGGGGCCTCGCTGTTTTCGCATGGCTAAGCCCCATGCATTCTCGCATAATCGACGCACGGCGTCATTCTCACAAGCGATGCTCTCTTTCTCAAACACTGTCTTCAACCTGGCTATGACTTTGTCGATTGGGGCATTTCGAACATGGACAATCTCGGCGAGAGAGCTTGTTCGTAGGGGCCGAAGTGAAGGTGCGTAAACATCGTTACAGACCAGGATCAACGGTCGAAGCATTCTGAACCTGTCGCCCTTCTTCTTCCTATCAATAGAATTACTGTGAATGCCGTTCTGGGGTGAGTTCCGCTGATCGAGCTGGACGAGATCAAGCAAAGCCTTGATGAATCCACCTTCACCACCACTCGAGCTGGATCCTGTCGTGACGCCGTCGACTTCATCTACCACGACGCAAACAGGGCGGCCGGCTTTGCGAGCTTTTCCTTGCTCTTGAATCCCTCTGACAGTTTCTGTACCGAGAGCATCCTTGATCCTGCCTCTCACAACATCGCGGCTACGGTCGTCACTGGCATTGATCTCGAGGACTTCGTACCCGGCCTGTTTCGCACAAACATGAGCTAGCGTCGTCTTGCCTAAGCCAGGAGGGCCCGTCAGGAGGAGTATTTTTCTATGTTGTTGCTCGACTTGGTCTTTATCCTCGTATATTCGCGTTGGCTTTGGTTTTGCATGACCTGGAAAGACCAAATCGTCCCAGGATTTGAGCCATCGAAGAACTGATCTGTGGGTTCTTTCATCGCCCACCAGGTCTGTGAACTTCTTTGCTCGATATTTCTCGGTCCACATCTGGTGGCCTACCGCATTTGTCAGAGGTTGAGGGGCAGGAATTTCGACCATCTCGTTGGCATCTGCCTCCTGGATCTTTCTTTGCTTCTCGAATTCGACGAGTTGCCGTTGAGCTTTTGCATCGTCCATGAGCTGGTGAATGTCAATGCCATAGTAAGATTTCTTTGCACGGCCTGCTATGGTTGTGGATCTTTGAGCAATAGTTTGCTCGTATGATAGAGCTGTTGTCTTCCGCCTCAGCGGGAGGTTCAGAGTGGTACCCGACGATGTCTGCACATTTACTGTCTTTGCCGGCAATCTCCGAAACAGCGGTCGAGGAAGAGCAGGCAGCGCAAAGCTAGTTGCGGCTTCATGCCGCTCAGTAAATCCAGGGTTGGCTGCTTTGCTCTGCTCTGCGACTTTCTTGGTTGGCAGCTCTGGCAACGAAGGCTCCTCAGTATTGGGTACTTTGGCTACACCCCGAGCTCTACTGCCGTCTTCCTCCTGTTCTCCTTCCACATCACTGTCCTCGAAGAAACCGCCAATGATCCTTGGTTTCTTTATCTGTAGTTCAGTGGGAAACGGTTGGAACAGCTTGCGTTTCTTGGTGGGAGGCAGGGCCGGAGGTGATGAGCTTGGTGGATATAGCACGGGGGACGAAGAGAATGGCATATCGAGCGAAGAGGGTGGCAGTTGTGAGGCAGAGTCGTCTGAAGAACCGATCGGAGGACTCAGGTTGTGACTGAACTCATAGGTCGTGCTTGCTAGGGAGTATTTGACATCGTGCTCGTGTTGTTGATGGAGAGTTTCGAGGTCGGCAGAGTTGGGACAGGAAAGGATAACGAGCGGCTCCTTGAGCGCTTCCACAGACATTAGTATAGGCCTAGAAAATCAGCGGTTGCCTGTAGATCATCTCAAGGGGACCCTTGTGTTTGGTGCTGGAATTGTACAAAAAATGTTCGTCGATTGAATTGTCTGAACGCGACGCGCTTCCCCACACAATCAAACGCGCTCGATGGATGAAGCGCTGCACTTCTCCGCCTCTGCCGTCATCCGACGAGCCGACCAGACTTTACTCGTTGGGTGCTCGTGGAAAGTATTCATCTGTCTGACCACGAGCTTTTGGACGACCCAATGCAAACTTCAAGGGACCTGTCGCGGCTTGAGCCCAGCTTATGTCATGATTTCTGCAGACTTACTGAAAATTAAGGCAGGTCAGACCCTAGATTTCCCAGGCCATGCACAGCGCATCTTCAGGTCAGTGAGGGCTTGGTGGCACATTCTTGGGTCCATATCAATGCTCAGCAATGTCGCATGTCTCACTTTTCGGGTCGCAAAGATCGCTCGATCTTAAGGACTCCAATAAAATCCATTGCGCCCGCCGATGCGACTCCCAATCCTCCCAACACCCTCGAGCGCATCTACTCAAACTACCGTCCTGAAATGCCTCCTGGAGAGAACATAGGTGACACTTCTGCGAAAACGTTTGCGGAGTAAGTGAAGCAAGATTTCTTCATACCTGGGCTCTTTGCGGCTGCGTGGGCAGATCGCGCTGACTTTGCGCACAAAAGGTTGCTGTCTGGTCCGTTACTAGAGATCTCCGTAGGTCCTGACGGCCGCCAGTGGATGCTCCATCAAAGCCTACTCATCCATCATACCCGATTCTTTGACGAGTCGTATACTGTCAACGGTGAACACAAAAGGATAAAGGACGGCAAGCTGGAGTTGCGCGACCAAGATCCGAGCGCCTTTGAGCTGCTGCTCAAATGGCTCTACCAAGGCAAGATCGACGATGTTTCCTGGATGCCGAAAGACGTGAAATGGGACTATGCATTCACATGCCAGAAGTTGTATCTATTGTGCGAGGCCATCGGCCTCCAGGAGCTCAAAAATCTGGCGATCGATCAATTCCGTCGAGGATGTCACGAGGCTGGACTGGTCCCCGGACCTGAAGAGATGAAACCTATATATGAGCATACTCAGCCATCCTCGCCCTTTCGAAAGCTTGTCAGCAGGATAGCTGCGCGGCAAATCATGGACCCAGCTTCGGAGAAGGATGCTTCGTCGTACAAGGACTGTTTCGTGCTTTCGCCCGATTTCGCCGTTGATGTTATCAATGCGATCAAAGAAAGCACTGGAGGCTCACTGTTTGATGATCCGACCGAAGGAAACTCATGCAGGTATCATGAGCATGACGATGGTGAGACTTGTCATAAGACTGTCAAGTTCAAGGACATGTCTTGACCGCGCCCATAGAGAGGAGCTATGAAGGTTGGGAAGGGCCAGTGATAATCGAGGATGAAAGATATGTTGGACGAATATTCAGACTGTCTCTTGGACTATGTCTGGATCTGCGGTGCGTTCTACGTGACACAAACATTGTCTGGGCGGTACTTCGTTAAGAAGGCTCAAACGGCAGTCACTTCTCAATGCTGGAAAACACACTTTGGATCGATGCACTCAGCTGTTGGTGGACATTGAGTTCGAAAGTGCTGTGTCCAGAGAGACCCGTCGATGGGTTGCCGGAGCTCAGAAGTTATGGCTGGCTTGGAAACCTCAGTGGACGATTTGGGACAAGCAGGAAAGCCTGGTGACGAATTTATGTTGGATCATCTGCCTTCCAATGTGTAAGGTGGCGTCAGGGTTGGATCTGTCTCGAATATAGCTTTCTATGAAACGAGCAATACTTCGATAATGATAATCAATTGACATGTTCTCCTGTTCTCAATCGACAAGGCTACCTGATGTGTTAAAGTATGGCGGACTGGATAATGAGCTTTCATTGGACCTCGTCCAATAGATCACGTGATGAGCTTGGCAAGCTTCTGGCCTTCGACTTTTTGGCGATCAGACGGTCGTGTCTCCGCCGCGCGATTTCGCGACAGGGTTGTTGTACCGAACAAACTCATCGATCACAAGTCGCATCCGGCTACGCAATCTCATTCGGGAGAATCTGGCGCTCCTTTCAGCTAGGAGGGCATAGGCAGGCGCCTTTCATCTTTGTGCCTTCGTTGAAGGCTTGCGCATCTTCGAAGCAACGGGGGTTGGGTTCCATCAACAATCTTTCCAACCATGGCGAAAGAAGAACAAATCGCGGCCGAAGTTGAAGACGTAGCGACCGAATTAAAGCAAGAGGCTTCAGAAACCACTGCCTTGGCGGAAGGTGGTGAAGATGTACCGGTAGAAACAGAGCCAGCCACGCAAGGTACGCGTCCACAACGACAGTTGCCCGGGAGGTACTATCGATTGTAATATGCCATGCTGACACGACGTAAACAGAAACCAGCACTCCTGGATCAGCCACAATTACCGTCGGAGCCAACCCTCTAGATGCGCCCAAGTCACCAGCGCCCCAAGACGAGGCCAACAGGGAGCCAGAGGACGCTGAGATGGGCGGAGTTGACGAGGATGCGAAGGTTGAGGGGGCTGACGTGGACAAAGAAAACGCCGAAGAATCTCAAGAAGCACCAGCAAATGCGGATGCAGCAGATACTCAGTCCGCAGAAACAAAATCTGCATTGGAAGCTGCCGCGAGTTCACATCTCGTAGCGCAAACACACCAGATCATCCTGCCCAGTTACAGCACATGGTTTGACATGGCGATAATACACCCACTTGAAAAGAAGTCCTTGCCAGAATTCTTCAACAGTCGGAACCGGAGCAAAACACCAGCTGTCTACAAAGACTACCGCGATTTCATGATCAACACCTATCGACTCAATCCTGTCGAATACCTCACAGTAACCGCTTGCCGGAGAAACCTGGCGGGAGATGTTTGCGCCATTATGCGGGTACACGCTTTTCTGGAACAATGGGGTCTCATCAACTACCAGGTAAGAAGCACAAGGACTTGTGACATGCGGTCTGCTAACGAGGATAGGTTGATCCCCAAACTCGTCCTGCCAACATCGGACCTCCTTTCACCGGTCATTTCAGAGTGACAGCAGACACGCCTCGAGGATTACAGCCGTTCCAACCTGCGCAAAACGCAGTGGTCACCCCCGGCAAACCTCATCCGGCTACCGACCGAGCGAAATCAGCGACTCCCGCCTCTAAAGCAGACCTGAACCTTGAACTCAGGCGGAACATTTATGATGACAAGGGCAAGGAGATCAAAACGAGTGAAGAGCCGGAGAAGCAGACAAATGGCGATGACGCGACGGCCAATGGCGCGTCTAAAGCGATGGATGTGGCTGCGAGAGAACCTGTCAAGACCTTCAACTGTTATGCCTGCGGCGTGGACTGCACCCGGTCTCGTTTCCACTACGCAAAGTCCGACCCTGTATCGAGTAACGCCCAGGAGATCAAGTACGACTTATGTCCGAACTGCTACTTCCAGGCCAGGATGCCCAGCAATCACCGATCATCGGATTTCGTCAAGATGGAGGAGCCTGCATATTCACATATTCCCGACAAAGATGCGCCATGGACAGATTCCGAAACCTTGCTGCTACTGGAAGCTCTAGAGACATTCGACGACAACTGGGAGGCAGTGTCGAAACACGTCGGCACGAGAACGAGAGAAGAATGCGTGCTGAAGTTCTTGCAAATGGACATTCAAGATCAATATCTAGAAGACGGACCCTTGAACGGCGGTGCTGCTCTCATGAAATCGTTAACCGGACGAACTCCAGTCAACCCAGTGGACAATCCAGTCATGTCGGTGATGGCCTTCTTAACGCAATTGGCAGATCCCAAAGTCGTCGCTGCAGCGGCAGGTCGGTCGATTGAGGTCATGCAAAAGGAGATGAGGGCCCAGCTCGAGAAAGGCATGGGTGGGACTGAACTCGACACTCCCAGCCATGAGACTCTTAAGTTCGAGGATACGATGGAGGTTGATGAGACAGCCGTGGAGAAGAAGTCGACAACTGAAGCCACCGGCTCTCCAGCTGTCGTGACTGATATTGCAAACGTGGGCACTGCAATGACCGCCGCACGATCAAGTGGTCTCGCCTCCCATGAAGAAAGAGAATTGACACGAATGATCGGAGCAGGTGTCAATTTGACATTGCAGAAATTCGAGATGAAGATGTCGCAGTTCTCGGAGATGGAAGAATTGGTTCAGTCGGAACGCAGAGATCTAGAAAAGGGTCGGCAACAGTTGTTCTTGGATCGACTGGCCTTCAAGAAGAGGATGAAGGATATGGAGAACACTTTCCGCCAGGCTAGCTTGAAGGCTCCCGAAGAAGGCATGCGCATGATGCAGGAGGCCGTCACTAGCAATGCTGGGCAGCGGTTTGGATTTCAGGATGGCAGCGGAGGAGAGAATGGCGAAACAGTGACGGTTGTTACCGTGGACGCTGGTGACGGGAGGCCTATAGAACTTTAGTGAAGGCTGTCACGTTTGTCTCCCCAGCGATGGATGGCGTTTGGGAGTGGGAGAGAGAAGTGTCTTTCTCACGGACACAACAACCCTGGGGAAAGGCATGTGGTTCTCGTCGAGCTGTCTTATCATGCGTGATGCATTTGCCGAGCTTTGAACGCGACCCTCCTGGTACGGAGTAGGGAGATCGCATTGGATTGAATACCTGCTATGTAGCACTACAAGAATTGTCCTTCTATGAACATGGTTCAACACAGCAAGGCTGTGCTTGAAACGACTAGCAGGTATTGTTGTGCCAATAGTCTATGCCCCAGAATATCACACGGACCTCCAAACACGGCGAGTTACGTATTAAATATCGAGGTGCGATTTTATTCTTAGTTGTTCATGTACCACCGCAACTCGGTGCAGACCTAGAGCCCAAAAGACCTTGACCTGCTATGCCGTGCTCTGCTTGGTCTGGGCAGGTCTGGCCTGCTATGTAGTACCAATACCTACCTAGGTACGAACACTTGGTGATGCAGATATTCGGCAACGGTTACCATTCCTGCTTCGACCCAAAGAACCCAAGCATTGGCGGTGAACATTTTCAGCTGCCGCCCATCGACGCCTCTCGACGCCTTGATCACCAGCGCATACTTCCCCCCCGGCTCATCCAGGTCGGCGCTTGATCCTCAGAGCCTCTAAGATGTGCGGAAGCCATAGCTTGCGTCGGCTAGTGAGTTGCCCTTCGTGTCGGGTTCGTTCTTGAACCCAGCAAGGCGGATGAAGTGGTTGCTCTCCATTGTGCTCATATCGTGTTTTCAGCTTGTTCTCAGCTCAGTCAGATCACACATTTGCGTTTCAGGACCGAATGGCGACCATACACTGCTAACAACAACAGGTCGTTTATGCAGTCATTCAGCCAGTTCTTCTGTTCGAGGCTGCCCAACTCACCGCGTCCGTGCCCATATCCAAAATAACCACATCAGCCATCAGCAACCATTGTTTTGAGGCCGTGCTCAACCCCTTCCAATCGGGTAAGCATGTGTGAGCGAGTCCAGGCTCGCTCGGCCAGGAGGAGGTGGATGAGGCCCTTCTGTGAGTTTCCTGGCTGGCTGAGCCGCACGCTCATCTCAGAAACGCCCTGTACCCCTTCGGAAATGGAACGATCAAACATTTAACACCAAGTCATTGTTCCTGCTTCTGCGCCTGGACATCCTTCTCAATTATACAGCGGCAAACATACAAACAGACAACTCGGTGTTCCTTTCCTCCACTATGTCCTCAACAAGCCTTCATGACGCTTCCGGTCCTGGCAAGGACCAGCCAGGGAAAGGAAAAATTGGCTTTATCTTTCTGATCGTTGTGGCAGTCCTCTTGGTCACCGGCCTGGGATGGGCGATGCTGAGATCTCACTATAAGAAACGGAGACCGCAACACAACACACGGTCGAACGCAACATTACGCCGACCTGTCAACAAGAAGGGCATTCCAGCTTCATTGCTGGACACCTTTCGACTGGTCGTGTATGGCGATAAGATGGAGCACCGTGACTCAGACGAGGAAAGCTGCACCTCAGATACAAAGGCATATGAGCTTGGAGTCAAGTGCTCAGTGGTGGAAGTACCACAGGCGGTGCATGTCCGTGATAGCCCTGTTGGCACAAGGGACGACACCAACGAAAGAGGCGCCCGGCCACAGTTTGCGCAGGAGGACAATCAGGCTGAATGCCCAGTATGCATGCAGGATTTTGTTGATAAAGACAATGTCCGCGTCCTTCCCTGCGAGCACCGGTTCCATCAGACGTGTATTGATCGGTGGCTGTTGGATGTCAGTGGAACGTGCCCTGTGTGGTAAGTACCTCATTGTCACTTGAAGTCTTACCTATCCAGTACTCGTGGTGTCACGGCTAATACTTGTGGATGTTTATAGCAGGGTCGACTTCAAGGCATGGGCGGTCGCGACAGAAAGTGCAGATAATCACGACAGAGACAACGACAAAGTGAAGCAACAGTCGTCTGCAAATGAGATTGAAGTGAATTGAAAGATGGCCTACAACACGCACCTGCGCTCTTCACAACAACTTCACTGTCCACCATTTCGGTTGTGACTGATTCACTCATCTGACCACTATACCTTGTTCGTTTGGAAAGCTCATCTCAATTGCTGTACTCCCTGCATCAAGAACTCCTCGATCTTCGTTCCAAGAAAGAAACAGTACGTCACAAACTCGACTCACTCAAGACCGACCGTCACCTCTTCTCGCCATGCTCACTGCCACTGCCACTGCGACTGGTTCCTTCATCCGGGATGTCGATGAAACTGCCAAACGCCCTCTTCTCCAGATCCTCGGGCCGTTGGCCCAACTTGGCGGCCCTGCGACGGAAGAAGACTCTCTTCCCCCACTTCCAAGCCTCAGCACCCAAGAAAAACAGCACGGCTTCGACGAAGACGATGCCCCATTCCCATGAGATGCCGGTGTGTTTGAAGACGTCGTGGTTGATGACGGGGATGTACAAGGTGGGGAAAATCGTGACAAAGCCCGCGATGATGGCCCAGAAGAGGAACTGGTTCCTCCAGACGTCGAGCATCCACTGGGTGAAGTAGCGCTTGCTGCCGGGCTGCATGCGGAAGAAACTGCGGCGCATGTCGACCATTTCCCAGGCCAGGAACAGGGCGAACCACGTGAGCGAGACGAAGGTGGTGGCGCGCGCTCGGAACACCGTGTCACATGCTTCGGAGTAGGTGTCGTTGCAGTTGACGCCCAGGTTGCCGTCGCCGAAGCCGTAGACGACCAGCAGGAAACTCGAGAGGCAGAGCGCGCTCATCCACAGGCCGTACGCGATCATGTCGAACATGACTTCCAGGGTGAAGACGCCGCGCTTGAGGTCCTGGGGCGGGCGCGAGAGGATGTCCGGCGCGGCGACTTCCATGCCCAGACCCATGTCCGGCATGCCGGAGGTGATCATGATGACCCAGAGGATTTCGACGGGCGCGAGCGGGAACACGGAAAGGCCGGAGCCGTCCTTAAAGGCGAGGCCGATGAGTAGGGTGCATGCCTGGGCGATGTTCTCGGCGAGTAGGTGCAGGACGAATTTCTGGATGTTGTCGAACATGCGTCGTCCTTCTTCGATGGCGTTGAGGATCGAGGCGAAGTTGTCGTCCGTCAGGACAATGTCCGAGGCGTCTTTGGCTACGTCGGAGCCGGCCATACCCATTGCTATGCCGACGTCGGCGATCTTGAGGGAGGGGGAGTCGTTGACGCCGTCGCCAGTCTGTTTGTAGGGGTCAGCTTTAGTTGAAGAATGGTGGGGGAGGCGATGAAAAGGACTTACCATAGCCATGAAAGCTTTGCGTCGTCGGAGAGCCTCGATCATGCGGACTTTGGTGTTTGGCGCACATCGGGCAATGACAAGTGGGAGTACAGGGAGTTGGTCCAGTTGGTCGTCGGAGAGGCGGTCGAATTCGGAGGCGGTCATGACCATGGACTTGGCCACGGGCTCGCTGACCTGGTTCATATCAGGCAGGATGCCAACCTGGATGGCGATGGCTCGGGCGGTGCCGGGGTGATCTCCTGTTAGCATGTGGACTTTGATCCCCGCTCGGTGGCATCGCCTGACTGCGTCGGCGGACTCTTGTCGTGGTGGATCATAGAGACCGATGAGACCGCGGAAGACGAGGTTCTGTTCGACTTCCTCCCGGGGAGGTGGTCCTCCACGACTTGCTCGGCGTTCTTTCTTGACATCGTACGGTCGGCTAGCAAGGGCGAGGACACGAAGACCCTGAGAAGCGAGCGCTTCCATGTTCTCGAGAATCTGCTGTTTCTTGGCGTCATCCATCTCGACATCGCCCTCGTGTTCTTGAGACCATCTAATGGTGGTGCAGGAATCAATTACACGCTCGACGGCACCTTTGGTGTACACCATTTGTTCTTTCGTTTTGAGGTTCTCGAATATGACCGACATTTTCTTGACATCCGAGTCGAAGGGGTACTCGCTGACCTGCTTGTAGGTGGTATCAGGGCCATCGAGAAACTTGGAGCGGTTGTAATCAAATCGAGAGGCGAAGACTTGAAGGGCGATTTCCGTCGGATCCCCTCGTGCTTTCCAGGTACCTTCGTCATCTTGATGCACGTGGGCTAGATTGGCCAATGAAGCAACCTGCAGGAAGTCTCTCAGTTCGCGATGGTTCTCGGTAGCATGGCTGTATTCAAGTGCATCTCCTTCCTCGTCAGTACTTGCAGGTGGTTGCGAGTGATGAGTCAAATCGCCTTTCGTGGGGTTGAATGCTTCGTCCGAAGTACTGATCGAGTATACACCTCGGCTGGGTACCCAAGCCTTGCGAGCAACCATCTTGCCCTGCGTGAGGGTACCCGTCTTGTCGGAGCAGATGTCCGTCACTCCGCCGAGGGCTTCGAGAGCATCCATCTTTCGCACGATGACATTCCGTTTGACCATTCGCTTGGTTCCGACCGCCATTGTGATGGTGAGAACGACGATGAGGGAGGCTGGAATCATTGACAGACCAGTCGCGACAGCGTAGATGATGACTTCCGACATGCCGGACCATTCATTCGCGGCAAGGACAATGATGGCGCAGACAACAGCGATGCCGAACAGCAGCAATGCGAGTCGTGAAAGTTTTCGTTGCAACGGAGTGCCGACGTTCACGCCTAGGAAGCGGCCAACGGCGTCGGCGAACGTCATGCCCCAGGATTCTGCGTACCGGATGGGATTTACGGTGCCGTCTGCGCGACGCTTGACCGGTCGAACCCTGGATTGCCCTTTCCGAAGAGATGCTGCGATGGAGCCAATTTCTGTGTACATTCCCGTGGCGAACGCGATACCTCGCGCCCGGCCTTTGGTGACGGTTGACGAACTGTAAGCAACATTGAGTCTGTCACCAGGTCCTGTTTCGGGATCAAAGGTGCCTTCTTCGTCTTTTGCCACTGGGAGCGATTCTCCCGTTAGGAGAGCCTCATCGGTCTCAAAATTCAGTGATTCCAGAAGCCTAACTTTCCTGTGAGTGGGTACATTTGCGACTTGTCGGGGGAAAAGCCTTACCTAACATCCGCAGGGACAGTGTCTCCGAGTTTCAACTCCACCAAATCACCGGGTACCAGCTCTGCGGTTGGGATGTTGATCGTTTGTCCTCCACGAACCACATTTGCGGTCGGGGAGGCCAGGGAACGCAGAGAGTCCATGGTCTTTTCCGCATTGAACTCTTGGAAGAACCCGACCACGATATTCAAGATGATAACACCCGTGATCACACCGCCTTCGATCCACGATTGGATGGCAAATGAAACCACCATGGCCATGATAAGCACCTTTTGTAAAGATCAGCAGGGGAAACTCTTTCACTGGAGACCTCACTCACTAGCATCATGGCATTGGCGACCTGGCGCAACAGGATCTTGAACGGCTGGACACCGGGTCCTTCGTCCAACTCATTCCTGCCAAATTCATCCAGTCTTGACTGAGCGTCTTCTTGCGTCAATCCATCCCGCGCATTGCCGTCAAGCCCTTCAACCACAGCGTTACCATCGAGAGCATGCGCCGGCTTGGGTAGAGGTTTGTTCGATTGTCCTGAAACATGTTGCTCCTCCATCTTGTTAGTTCGACGGGAAGATTTGGAGGCCGTGGGAAAACGAGAGACCGCAGAAGGAATGGGCAGCTGAAGGAGCTTTTACTTATAACAGGTGTTTGGGTCCATTGGGTCCATTGCCACTGCAGAATGCGATGTCTTGGCGAAACACGAGACTTTAGGATGTTTGCAGCAACTCTTGTTCCGTTGAGTTCATGGTGGGCACCTGGAGGAAGAGTTTCGGGGTGTCTTCATCACGATGCACTGAGGAGTCATGATAACAACATGCTGGGGGGCGTGGACAGTTTGTATCACACTCATTGGGTACAGTGGTGCGCCCCAGCTCTGGTACCAAGCCGGGTCGTAGCCCGCGGACCTTCTTGGAACCTCAACAAGATACAATGCCAAGTCAGTATTCAGCTCCCGGCTTTACCGAGCGGAATCCAGAGTTGGCACTTGCTTGGCTCGGGCATGGCGTCATGCTCCGACCTATCTTGAGGGAGGATTCAAGGAGGACAAGGGCTGCATCAGAAGACTAAAGCGCCGTAATAGTTCGCTACCTGGCAGTTTCAAGTGGCCGGAGAAAGAGCAAATGATGGCGAGGGGGAAAAATTGAAATCAATGCGTAAACCTCCGAAGCTCAGACATGGGGCGCGACGTAAAGAGCGGAAAATCAATCTTGGCGTTCCGTCTTGCCGGACTTGGCATCCTTGTGACTTTTGTGGTTCTTATGGTACCTTATGATTATGCCTTGATTGTTTCTGGTTCCGTCGAGCCATCCCAACTCTGGAGAGATTTTTCATGAGCGGGCTGGTGAAAGGCGAAATGCTGGTCGGCTCAAACATGCAAAAGACGGTGACTATCACATGTATATCTGGTGCAGGGTGACATCATCTTCTACGGTCCCTCACGCGCTCTTAGTGCAGCCAAGTTGTATTCGTATCACCAGTTGCGGTGCCGTCCAGCCGTTAGTGCACCGGAATGAAGCGACTGCTCTGGGCTTGATCCATATACTGCGTATATAACAGCTGTCGTACATGGTTAGCCTTGAAGCAGAAACACATAGACTACACGTATGGCGCCAACTCCGACTGGGAACGCCAGTCTTGACAAGGAACCCGATGATGGCGGCGGCCTCAGTTCAGCCATCTGGTTCTTGGTTGCGGTGGTCCTGATCTTCTTCGTCCTGAATGTGTTGTATGGCCTTGAGCCTCGAACCCCACTGGTCGTGCGGCATGCTGACTTGGAGACTAGCAGGATCTTCTACAACAGGAGGCGACGCAATGTCAGGAGTCCTCCGAGGAATCAGGAAGAGTGCACCCAAACAGGACCAGGCGCCCTGGTAGGACGTGTTCAGCCAGCTCATGTACAGCGCAAAGTCAAGACAGGGAGGATTCGAATCAAGGAGCTCGACAAGGTTGCACCACCCCTCACTTTGGGAATGTGGAAAACCCTGCCGCGATCAGAGAACACTTCCATCGAAGAGAAGCGATCGGCTCACCAGGAAGATTCCACGAGTATACAACCCAGCCACCCAGACTGTACATGCCTGACACCGACCCTCGTCCTCACGGAGAAGTCGGCAACCCCTTGCTCGCCAATCTCAGTGGCGGACATGGATTCAATCCCCTCCGAGCCTATCACCAAGCCTGCCTACTTTGAAAAGGATGAGGAAGGTCGTTGTGATGGCTACCCTCTCTGCATCATTTGTCACGATTATGTCGAGGATGACTCCCAGGTGCGCCAATTGCAATGTCGTCATCTGTTCCATGCCGACTGCATAGAGAAATGGCTCACCACCTGTCGAGGGTTCTGTCCCATATGCAATCGCCGGGTCGATATCTCTGCAGTGAAGAGTTAGTCCAGGACACACCACAGGTTTGGCAGAGGACCCAACGCACTACAAACTAGTCAGGAGGTCTCCAGCCTTCAGCAACAACAGCAGCATGAGCCCGGCTAGAACCGCCGCGTCATGGTTGAAAGGACTTATTAAGCCTGTAGCGTCATCCGCGCACTCATTTCTCCAACATTCAAGAGGTCGTTGAGACCAGGACCTGGCGAAACCAGTTTGAAAGCATTCGGAGAAGCGTAATATGAGTGGCTCTTCCCTCTAAACACGGCCAAACGTGTCGCTGTACTCTTGGTCTTCACGTTGTAGCAAGCGGATGAAAATCTCCGAGACTTTCGAAGCCATCCTCCAGACCTTCAGCCGCTTCGTCATGTCAATGCACAAAGAGAGGATCCGTCTTGGAGCGTCCGGGGAGCGTACGTCTCCAACACCCTCGAGATAGGTTCTACCACCTCTTTCAATCCAGTTTCTTATGGCTTCTCGAGCTTCGGGTCGACTGCAGAAGGAGGGTTCGTCAAGTTGCACCGGCACACGGTCTTGATCATCATTGGTCTCAGGATTGAAATACTTTAGGAACGCCCACAATGAAATCCCGGCAAGAAACACTGATAGTGGCTCATGTGGCGAATTGAAGGGGTGCCGGCGCTGTAAGTAAAACACCTGAGACGCATGCCACATCATCTCTCTGAGAGCTTTCGGATCTTCGTTGAAAGCTGCTTTGATGAACGCGTCGTCGTGGGGTGTGGCTTTACCGGAATTCCCTACACCTGAGGATGGATTGAGGAGATTGCCCGGCCGGAGACTGTCGTGTTCACCTGCTCTCTTGCGCGCTATCTGGGTGATGAGACCAGTGAGCTTCCCTGCTGCGAACATATGGCTGTAGTGGGCTGCAATGGCTATCCGTAAAGAAACTCGTAAATTCGAACCCCTGGAATTGTCTTCCCAGCTGCTCTCGTATACCGACATGATCGATCTTGATATTCGGGACCTAGTGGCACAAGTGACGGCACGGCCAGTACTTTCTTCCCAGAGGACATGGTAAACACTTGACTCCATTTGCTCTTGGATGGACTCCAGGCATCGGCCCAGGCAACGAGTCAACAAGCGCTTACCCAAGTGATCAAGCGACTTCAAAGACGGGGCTACATCTGGTGCTTTGCTGAGCAGTCCATGAAGAGTTTGTGTCGTCGGGAGACCGCGCGGGGCTGTTTGATACGGACAAGATGCCCACGCGAATGCCGTTGGTGCCTCCCAATGCACCTGCTCAGAAGGAAAGTCTGGTGGAAGGTCCTCAAATTTGATGCACGGAGGCTGTTTCGAAAATGCCGTGTAGAAGCAGTCAAATTCCTGTGACAGGCGATGTCAGTCGAACAGCTCGGACGCAGTAGCGGATCGTTTGCATTGGTCAACGCAAAAGACGTCGAGATGCTGCGGCATCGGCACTTACGAATATAAACCAGATCAATCTGCAGACTTGCTCCTTCCTGACCCATTCCAGCCACCTTTCGTAGGTGTCCACTGTGCGCGAGGACAGGTTGGACCGAGAGGCGTGCAAATTGGTACAGAAATGGTTCATATGGCGTCCAATGTTGACAAGGCGAGACCGTGAGGAGTCTGTCATCTCGAACAGCCGTCGTGACCCGGAACCGATGGCATGGATATGCTGGAGAAGGAGAGAGATACCGTAAGATGGGGATCGAAGAAAGCGCGGATCATGCTCAGCCTGGATGATAGTAGTGAGTAAGTGTTCATGGTTTCGAAGAATTCAATAAGTACCATCCACGTAGATGTTCGTCGACATAATTCTGCTAAAGTATCCGCGAAGTCAAGGGAGTTCTCGAGTCCGGAGTAACATGCCCCGATGCATGCCATTGAAAGTACTTGGATGGTTGGGGCCTTCGAAACTTCAAAGGTGGGTTGGTGAATGATCGGCCAAAGCTGTAAGGAAGCAGTCAGTAACCGATGCGACCAGGCCACAGAGCGTCGAACGGAAGGTTGGAGTTACCTCGTGAAAATGTAAAAAGTATAGGTCGACTAGATGATCCAGAACGTCTGGGCGTGGCAGAGTCCTAAGCATGCTCACATCCTCTTGCCAAGGTATACGGGACAATGGAAGACTGAGCAACTCGACGATGCTCGAACGTTTCCTCTCGTCGAGGACGTCGCTTGCACCAAACAGCTGGGAGGCTCCTTGTAACGTCCTGGAGCTTGCTGCACCCATGTCATTCCTCCACCAGCGGGATTCTGTAGAGCGCAGCTCAGGGAGTGCAATCTTTTGATCATCTGTTGTCGCGTGCCACTCGAAGGGCCATGGGTTGGACTCCGAGCCTTTTTCGACGGGCACAGAGTCCGCTATCTCTTGGAGGGGCGAAGTTTCACTGCTTTCGGACCGCATTGAAGGCGATGACACGTGGGCCCTTTGTGGCGCTGGAAGAGGATTGCTGGCACCGTGGGATTCTGTCGCTGTTTGCCGCGTTTGCAATGGAGGGGCGGCAGTATAGCATGCGTTTGTGCTGTCCTGTGAAGATGGTAACCTGAACTGATCGTCGAAACCTGGTATGCGAAAGTTGCCCATGTGGATATCTGGCATGTCGAAGGAGCCGTAGCCCTGGGCTTCTTCATTCATCCATCCAAGTAAAGAGACGTTGGCTACGAGTTCCGGCCACGCTAAGAGATCAGCATTCCGGGATATCAGGGAGGACCGAGATCCTGGCTGGCCGACCTACCGTCAAATGAAAAGAGACCAGTGTCCATCAAGGTGGGATTCGGCGCGAATGCGGGTAGGGAATCATGTTCAAGAACGGTATTGTTCGTTGGCATTGAATTGCTGCTCGGCTCGGGAAATACTGTCGAGAACATCATCTTGTTTTCGGCTTGGGTCCGAGTGGAGGGAAAAGGCTCTGAGAAATTACGGTCGTCTTTGGTCGACGGGCGAATGGCGGCACTAAGGTTGGCATTGAGGCTTTTGTTAGTCTGGTGCGCCCCAGCAACATCGCTAGCACCGAGGGTGTTGTCGGCATGATGCACTTCGTTAATATCGTTGGTATTGAGCATGTTGCCAACATTTTGTGCTCGCTCAACATCGCTAACATTGCCGTCATCTATACGGTGTCCTCCGGACTCTTGTTGTTGAGCTTGAAGTCCGGGGGCCACTGATTTTCGCGGACGACCCTTCGGCCGAGGCTGGCATTGTATTCCGTGGACAATACGATAATGCCGGAGGAGGACGTCTCTGCGCACAGGTTGATCAGATCAGCATCATTCTGTATGTGGGCTACATGAACTGTGCACACCTCCTGGAGAATTTCCGCCCACACTCTGTGCACGCGCAGTCCTCTACATCGTCGCGTTGCGTGTGCGCGGTTAGCCGATGACGCTCAAGGTGATCCTGGCGGGACAAGACCTGTCCACATTCGTCACAAACATGTGACTTCCGCCCGGTGCGAGTTGCATTGGTCATGTTTACAAGAGTTGAATGTCAAGGCGTCTCTTCTTTAGCAGCAGATCTAGGGAGACATGGTGCTTCGAGTCCCTAGCTTGCTTCGCGGTGTGCATCGCGAGAACCGAGAGCGTGCGGGGTTTCTGCTAGACTCACTCGTATGCCGAGATGATCAGGATGGAGTCTAGCGTGGAGGAGAGGAGGATCGGATGGGGTTTTGCTCCACATCTCTGGTGAGTACGGACGCATATTAGAATGGCCGGACCGTCCTCGTTGCCTTGGAGGATGCAACGCTTTCCATTGATATCTTTGCTCATCATCAGTGGCATTCTTTTCAGCCCCAAGCGGCTGTGGATGCCATGTCGCCAGACGTTGTTTATCGCCCTCCAGAGGGTCTTCGCACCAGTCTCGACGACTTTCGTGACAGGATCAATCGCGATTTTGGCCTCTCCCTGAGGGACTACCATGATTTGCACGATTTCTCGGTTCGGCGGCTTAATGACTTCTGGATGGCTGTGTGGAAATACCTGCCTGTCAAGGCCTCTGTTCAGCCCAGTCGAGCCGTGGAAGAGTCGATGACGATTGATCAATTTCCTTCCTTCTTCGAGGAGGCACGTCTGAATTATGCCGAGAACATGTTGGCGAAGGATGACGACAGCATTGCTTTAAAATGCATATCCGAAGCAGCTCTGACGCCGAGAGAAGTGACTTGGATCGAGCTGAGAGAGCTGGTGCGCCGTTGTGCCGACGCAATGAAGGCTTCGGACGTCTCGAAAGGCGATGTCGTCTGCGTGGTTGGAGGCAGCACGGACTTGTCACTGGCACTGCTGCTGGCGTCCGCTTCTCTTGGTGCAATCTTCTCTTCTTTTGCAACCGATGCAGGAGAACGAGTCTTGCTTGATCGAATCGGACAGTTCCGTCCAAAGCTGGTCTTGTCGGATTCCGCATATCAATACAATGGCAAACGACACGATATCTCACAGCGCATCACTAAAGTGTACTCTTCCATAGAGAAGCCGCCAGGAGCTTCCCTTATTTGCACGTCGGTTGAGACACCAGATGGCTGGCAGTCGCTGGAGACCTTTTATCGTCGTGGTACAGGCAGACCACTGAGCTTCGAGCAGTTGCCCCCTTCACATCCGTTGCTCGTGGGCTTCTCATCCGGCACAACCGGAACCCCGAAGGGGATCGTCCATTGCCACGGCGGGCTAACCATCAACGGCATGAAGGAGAATTTCCTCCACCGGAACTTTAGCTCGCCGAAGGAGGTGTATTACCATTACTCAGGCATCGGGTGGATCTTGTGGAACATCATGCTAGGTGCATTGATGACTGGAACGACCCTTGTGCTGTATGATGGCTCCCCATTCTATCCGTCACCACAACGGTGTCTGGAAGCTGTGTTTGCTGCTGGCACGACTGCGTTCGGCGCAGGTCCTCGATACTTCTCCGAATTGCAAAAAGCCAACGTCAACGCTAGGCCGTACACCAAGAATCTGAAGATGGTCCTGTCGTCAGGCGCGATCCTGACAGAATCACAGTCGAAATGGATCTCGGCTGCTTTTGGGTCGCCCTGCCAAATTTCCTTCAGTGGAGGCACAGAGTTATGCGGCAACTTCATTGACGGCGCCTTGAATCTCCCAGTCTATGCAGGGGAGATGACCGTCAAAGCACTGGGCATGGACATTGACATTTTCGATGCTGAAGGTCATCCGGTCAAACCTGGCGAAAGTGGGGAGCTGGTCTGCAAAAAGCCTTTTCCAAATATGCCCTGCTCCTTCTGGAATGACCCGGGCAAGAAAAGGTACAGTGACACATACTTTTCGACGTTTCCACACGTCTGGAGACATGGAGATTTCATAAGGATGAACTCGGAAACGAGGACATTGGTGATATTGGGACGCAGTGACGGTGTGTTAAACCCTTCAGGCATCCGCTTCGGCACCGCAGAGATCTACTCGATCATTGAGCGTGAATTCGCGGATCAGATACTGGACAGCATGTGTGTATCGCAGCAAAGACCGAGCGACGATGTCGAGCGAGTCTTTCTCTTCGTTCGTCTGAAGGAGGAAGACTGCTTATCACCTTCTTTGGACAAGGCCATCCGCGATCAGATCTCAAAGGATCTGAGTCGACGGCATGTGCCACAGTATATCTTCGCGATGCCGGAACTGCCTTACAACGTGAACGGCAAGAAGCTCGAGATCCCTCTGAAAGGTGTTTTGTCTGGTGGCAAAGAATTCCTGGCAAAGACTCGCAATACCGCGGAGGAAAAAGCTGTCCTCCACCAATACGTGCCGTACCATGAGGTTGAACGTCTACTGGCCGAACAAAAGGGACCGATCAAGGCCAAGTTGTGATCCTGCATGTATACCCATAGGGTGCTACACGCACCTAACTCTCATTTTTGGCGTTTGAGAACCCATAGAAGAGGCGGAGACCAGCAGATAGGTTCATAAAAGGATGGCAAAGACCGCATGCGACCGTACCGTCTTGATCGCGTACCTCGGTACTTTGATGATCTGCAGGCTCCCGCCCATCGGACGCGTCCGAAGTGCAAACTCGCGAGTGGCATTTGGCCAGAGCCTGGGTATCGCCTCCCCCGCCGCGCTTCGTTCGAAAATCCCCGCAGACAAGGACCGAGTAGTAGAGTAAGATTGAGCAGGTTGAGAGTGATGGCACCTGTTCATGGACTTTGTCGAAGGCTTCCCATGCAGGATATCTTGCCTGCTTCATCAGCCCTGGGTACCCTTAAAGTATTTCTGAAGCACCATGACGGACAACGAGTCTTGGTCCAGCCCATCTCCGTCGATCGATGACTGTGTGTTGACTTTACCAAGCCCACACATCCTGCTGGTCACCATCAACAGACTTAAACGGATGAATTCCATTCCCTATGCACTTCACTGGCAGCTTGATGCTCTCTGGTCCTGGTTCGATGCTGAGCCAACCCTCCGTTGCGCCATCTTCACCGGCGCCGGGACAAAATCCTTTTGCGCCGGCTCCGATCTCCTAGAGATTGATGAGGTCAATAGCGCCAAACAATCCGGCAATGCATCGAAAGAGCCATGGAAACACAGTCACCCCAAGTCCGGGTTTGCCGGGCTGAGTCGACGAGAAGGTCGTAAGCCCATAATCGCGGCTGTCAACGGCTTTGCGCTCGGTGGTGGGATGGAGATTGTTCTGAACTGGTAAGTCAATTGAAGTGCGGGCCAATAGTAATGCGCTGACATCGTGGTGCTCATGATCGTATAGTGATATGGTGATTGCATCTCCAACGTCGTCCTTTGGCTTACCTGAAGCACATCGGGGGCTTTATGCTAGTGGCGGCGGGCTTCCTCGTCTCCTCAGAACAGTTGGTCTTCCAGTCGCCAGCGATATGGCTCTGACCGGACGGCGCTTCAGCGCTTCCGAAGCTTTGAGTTACCACCTGATCAACCGGATATCGCGGTCACCGAAGTCTCTACTGGATGAAGCCCTGGAAGTCGCCAAGAGTATTGCAGCCATCTCACCAGATGCGATCATTGTGACTCGTGCGGCGTTGAGAGAGGCCTGGGAGACAGCTAGTGTGGAGCGGGCATTTCAGCTTACTCATGAAAGATACGATGAGAGGTTGATGAAAGGGTTTAATGCAAAGGAAGGGTTGGCAGCTTTCAAGGAGAAGAGAAACCCGGAGTGGCAGGCTTCGAAACTGTGATAACTCTTATGAGAGATTCAGAGCCCGTTTTGCCATTTCCAAGATCTCAGGCTGTTAGGTGATAATGCCATGGCGTTGAAGGTCTTCGGTGCCTCGCGCTTTGCTGGCTCCCGAACCATCGATTTTTTGTGCGTACATTGCGTGTCGGTATGTAGGACAAATATGCAACTGATCTCCGGTATCGTTCGTGGGCATCGAAAGTCCTCGTTAGAGGCTTATGATCCTAGTAAAAAGGATGTCATGTGTCCAATGTGGCATTGACGGTGATGGTATGAAGGATGGACTTTTGAAAGTCAGGACGAGTACGGAGAAAGATGAAGGGCACTGCGCGTGATCACGTGAGATGACTAAGCCAGGACGTTCAGGTCTGGACGTCACGATCACGTGCACAATCTTAGTGTCAAGGATCCCGTCTTTCCGAGCTTCACGGGGTATGCGATTCGCCCCTTCTCCTTCCTTTAACCACCATCCTCAAGCGCAGAATACAGCCTGATGGCTGAAAATGGACGCTCGAAGGCAAAGGATGTCTTCAAGCATCGTACAGGCTACCACAAGCGGTCGCCGCGGGCTTGTGACGAATGTCGTTTACGCAAGATAAAATGCGACGGTGCGAGGCCTTGCAAACCCTGCGCGGTATCTCAAAACAGTAAGCCATGCTCACTCCATCCACCCAGAGGACACATTCCCAAGAGTCACAACTGGCGCACTGACATCCATCAGCTTGCTCCTACGAGTCCGGGAGAAAGCCACGACAAACTCCAACCGAGCGAATCCGGGTATTGGAGACTCGGCTACGAAGTGTCAGGACGTCGTTGGAGAGCTTGAAAGCGCAACATTCGCCTGATCAGTCCGCGGACGTCGACAAAATCCTTAGGACTGTTGATCTTACTCTGCCGCCCCCTTCAGACGACGAGTCAAGCTCCGATGAAGATGACGGTAATTCCTTGCGGCTGAACAGCATGATGGGCAGTTCTGGCCGAAGCTTTGCACACGGCCCATGGCAGACCAGCTTCTACGGCTCATACTCCGGCTGTTCTTTTGTCTTGCGAACGCTTGAACTCTTTCGCAAGCCACCCGACACTGTGGCCGCAATGGACGGGACTCGACAGGTGATCACCGACTTGTATGAAGCGCCAATACCGGACATAGAATCCTATACACCTGCCGAGTCGCGGACTTTGCCCAGTCAATCAATGGCTCTGGACTTGCTAGGAGTCTTCTTCACAAGAAATCCACTGCTTGTGCAGTTTCTCCACGAAGCGAATTTTCGCGACATGGTGTACCGGCTCTACAATGAATCTGCGGTCCAGTTCAGCGCAACAGGCCAGACTTTCATGCCACTATTCCACGCAGTCATGGCCCTAGGTCTTTTGTCCGACGTACAGTCTCGTAGAAAGGATGGTTGTGAGTATGCCGTGTCTGAAGCGTAAGTGCACCCCCCTTGCATCACGACGACCACTGACTTTGCTCTTGTCAGGACCAAACATTTTCTTCTTGCCAGAAAAGGGCTTGATGTCAGTCAGTGTGCTGATTTGATATCACTGCAGACTCTGCTTTGCCTGATCATCTTCCTGATCTCAACTTCACGAATAACAGCGGCCCACGCTTACCTCGGCGTAGCAAGCTCGTCAGCTACGAGGCTCGGTCTCCACAAAAAGGTTGAAGAAGGTATATCGTTGTCACAGGCTCAGAGAGATACACGCACACGAGTGTTTCTGAGTCTGCTCCAAGTCGACCTTTATGTGAGCTTAGTACTTGATATTCCTGGCTTCATCAACCTGGACGATATTGATGCAGAAATCATGGGCAAACTTCAGCCCAGTACTATGGGCAAGCTGCCTTACCCATTCGACATTACAGCCGAAAGCAGAGCTCAATTCTCCGCCTCAGCAAAGCACTTGGAGCTCCTAGTTTTGGCAGCTACGGGCGTGCATAACGCATTTTATCAGAGTCATCGCGGGCCTGACAAGACCCGCAAAGAGCTGGACTTTACGATTGTCGACGTCAAAATATTGAGGGACGTCGAACACAAGTTTCGTCATTGGACAAAAGGGTTGTCTGGTTTGCCAGCTTTCCCGGAAGATCCGGAAACATCTGCAAAGTAGGTTGATGCCCCGCGACGTCTTACAGCCGGCTGACTTGGAACAGCATGAAATTCGAACTCGAAATGACGTTCTACTTCGGGCAGTTGGTGATGTATCAACCCTTCCTGCACTACCTCGTCCCGATGGCGCGCGGTGCTCCCACGACAAAGACACAATCCGAACACGCATTGGCATGTATGAAGATCGCAGGCACAACGATAAGTCGTACAGATGTCATGTACCAACGAGGCCTCCTGTGCCCTGCATCATGGAACACCATTTATACACTCTTCCTTGCAGTGTCATCTCTACTCTTCCTCATAGCTACGCACCCCGGCACGTCAAGGCCCAGCAACGCGTGGAAGAAAGGTGAGCGCGGCATCACGCTACTGGCCGCAATGCGTTGCGTCGACAACGGTGCGGTCAAGTGTCTTCTCAACATCAAGGTAGGGACGAAACCGATTTTGGGCGCTTTTTCAGAGCACATGCCCCTGCTCGTGTCCAACCAATAGCTGACATCAACCCTTGCAGATGCTAATCCACCAGCTATCGCATACTGTATTGTTTGACGTCGACCAGATCGTTGCGGCGACTGCGGGTATATGTCCGTGCAGCGCAGCCGGTGCTTTGCCTCACGAAGCATTGAGACGCAGTATGTCCAAGGATAAGGCAGGCACTTCGATCCATTCTGTAGGATATTCTACACCAGAGACTCCATTGGAGGCACGCTCAATCCAGTCTCCGTGGAGTGTATCGGCTCCGGGACTGGATCAGAGTCAACCATGGTACATGGGTAACCACGATACCTTTTATCGTGATGCAGACTCGATCCTGGCCGAAGCTCAAGCGATGTCTATGGCAATGCCTATGGACAGTTTTGACATTTTTGGCGGTATTTGAAGTCGACTGCCTCGATTGAGCGGATGCCTGCGACTCCCGTGGATAATGAGATACGATGAGGCGACGACGGCGCAGCTGGTTGTACACATATTCCGCACACATATTCTGCATAGGGCTGAACTAGCCGGCACATTAGCGTATGATGGCGTTCTTCCGGCCGTTGGTTGCTCGTATTTGAGATGCTGCCGCGTGTGCACCGGAGTGATTACCTATACTGTGCTATACACAACTATGTTTATCGACTGACTACGGAGTAGTGTACTGTACTGGCCCTTTCATTTCCGGATGCTTGAACAGACATTGAACAGCACTAACTACCTAAGGCTTGAGTGTCTTGAAACCTGTACTCGTAGATACTGTACTACGTACTACGGTCACGGTAGCGCCAGCCATTGGAATTCTCCGTGATCAATCCCGGTAGCACCCAGGGCAAAGGCTGCAAGGGTCCGGTCAAGTTCTTGTAGGTGCATGCAAGTCCGGAAAGGTCGAGGCCGGCGGCGCCCCCACGTGGCAGTTGTGAAGGGAATCTTTCTCCTTTCTCCCCAATCACCGCCCAGACCAACTTCACAACTCCGGGCATCACTTCCCACCATCCTTCACCTCCGGTACATGGCGACTGCTTATCGTTTACGCATTACCACAGTAGTCCCTTCATGACTTGATTCTCCTCGTTTTTGTATCATTCTCTAAGGGGTACGCTCGCTTCCATTGACTCCCCGGCCATATCGACCCCAGATCAGTCTCTTCATTGCAGCCGGCCTGCTGACGGAGACTTGCGAGCATCCAAGCCATCCCCAATTCCATCTTTACGAGAGCCTTGCTCTCGAGCCAGCCGATACCGACATGACCTGACCTGGCACCTGTCGCCTCCTACCTCCTAACATGACTTTGCGGACTCTGTTGTCCAGGCCTGCTACTGCTGCTCCTCATCGGAGACACAGCAGCATCGTTGAGGATGGAGCGCAGGAAGGCCACCCATCACGCAGCCGCGCAGACTCCATGAAAAGGTTAAGCCTGGGGTTTTCACGATCAAATGAAGAGCCGTTCAATCCGTTCAAGGCACAAGATTCGGGAGAAACACAGTCTGAGAAATGTTTGCCAACTGACGTTTTGTCGTCCGGGCACTCCCCATTACCAAAAAGTGTCAGCACGCCAGTGGCCTTGATTCCGACAAACATCCATCAGTCGGCCCAAGCACAAAAAATGGACGATGAAACCGATGTGCTGCCTTTACCCAGACCCCAAAGATTCTCGATATTGGGCTTCAGACATGCCTCAGATCCGCAATTATCCTCACGGTTCAAGCAGGGAGAGATCACACCACCCAAGGACCCCGGCCGTGAGCAACCATCTTTTGTGAAACATATAAACTAGCTGACCTCCTTCCTCTTTAGCTCCGCAAATCATTACAACGGCACCTACCACTCAAGACTTTGACGAGACTGCGAAACGGCCCAAGAGAAAATTGTTCGCTCGTGCCCCTAGTTCCTTCCGAAAGAACCTCCCTTTCAAATATGCTGTCCAAGAGTCTCTGCAAGAAGATGACAATGAAGAAGTCGACATGCCGCAAGAGAAGACTTCTTTCGAACGACTGCCGCTGAGAAAACCAGACAACAATTCAATGGCTCCACCTGCATACGGTGACGAGTCGTCCTCGTCACTGGCGCTTCCAGTGACACGACTTTCCGACTCTTCTCGGTCCGATGATAGTGCAGGGAGCCACCATGTCTACGCAAAAACCACAACGACCCATACAATCTCTACCACAACCACCTTTTTCAAGCTCAAGAGACGGAAGCATAAAGGCCATTTGTTTCCGTTGCCGGAGAAATTTACACACTCAGACTCGGGTCTCAAGAATACCACTTATGCTGGAAGAGATTCCCTCGACGGCAGAAAATCGATGTCGCCCAGCAGGAAATCTACCACTGCTGTGAGATTCGAAACAGGCCTGAGCAGGCAGAATTCTGCAGGTCCATCACCCACCCATTCGGCTGTGGCGCTCACCAATGCACCGTTTGGGGCTCCTGGACCAACAATCGTGCGGCAAAATTCGTCTTGGTCGACACACTCGGGCCATTCCACTCCTTCAGTCAGCTTGGGGCCACCACGGAGCAATGGACGAGGTAGGTCCTCCACCCTTAGCTCCCTTGGTCGATCAGCAGAGAAGTTACTCGACGCCGCTCCACAACCGGGGTCAGCAAGGACCTCGACTTCTACGAGTGGTAGAAGAAGCTTTGGAGACTTATTGAGCCTTCCACATCGACTTCGTCAGAATTCAGCTCCTCCTGTTCGGCATAGTGCAGGTACGAGCCCGGGGACACCAGGGTCAAAATCAAACTCGTTACAAATAGCGCGAGAACAAGAGCCCGAACGCGTATATCCCCGACGAGAAGACGGTGACACACCTGCCAGTTACCTGGAAAAGCTTGAGGCAGCTGTTCCTAGAGGAGCTATGGCAACAGCGCTTTGTAAAAGTGCCGATGATTTCTCCAAGACCTGTCTCCGCAAGTACATGCGTGGTTTCTCATATTTCGGCGAGTCTATCGACATAGCAATAAGGAAGATGTTGATGGAAGTGGAACTCCCCAAAGAAACTCAGCAAATCGATCGATTGCTTGCTGGCTTTGCTGACAGATACTACGAATGCAACCCTGGTATCTTCTCCTCGACCGATGAAGCTGCGTTCGTTGCATTCTCCATTCTCTTACTGCACTCCGACACCCACAACAAGAACAACAAGAAAAAAATGCAGAAACACGACTATGTCAAAAACACTCGGCAAGGTCCAGTGCAAGTCGCGGGCGATATCCTCGAATGCTTCTACGACAATGTCTGCTACACACCTTTCATTCACTTCGAAGATGATGTTGCAATCAACAGTCATCGCCTGGCTGCAGCCCCTAAACTCAAGAAGACTCTGATCAGGACGAAGAGCCTAGAGAGTTTGCGTGGCCCCGTCGACCCATACACTCTGATTCTCGACAATAAATTAGAGACCCTGCGACCTTCACTCAAGGACGTGATGGACACCGAGGACTGCTACAGCTCGTCTGGAACAGCTGGCGTTCTTGACCACAACGACATCCACAAGGCTTTTATCAATTCAGCTGTGCTGCAAATCGTTTCGGCAAGATCCCGGCCTGATGCCTTCCTTTCCCAAGCCACTATCAGCAATCCCGGTGAGGCACAAGCCGGGCTGGTCAGTATTAAGGTTGCCAAAGTCGGGTTGTTGTGGCGCAAAGACGCCAAGAAGAAAAAGGCCAAACGACCATGGCAGGAATGGGGAGCCATACTGACTGATTCGAAGCTATACTTCTTCAAAGACGTGGGCTGGGTCAAGAAGTTGATCACGCAGTATGATGCTCATACCAGATCCGGCTCAAAATCCGGTCCACTGATCTTCAAGCCTCCGCTGTCCTCGTTTGACCCTGATGCTCTGATGTCGATGGATGATGCTGTGGCCCTGATCGATTCGAGTTATAAGAGACACAAGAATGCCTTCGTCTTCATCAAACACGGCGGCTTCGAGGAGATATTCCTTGCCAACAGCGAGTCAGAAATGAATGAATGGATTGGCAAGCTGAATTACGCTGCTACGTTTCGTACAGCTGGTGTTCGGATGCGTGGACTTCTCGGGACAAGTTACGAAGGCCGTCATCTGCTTCGCAAAGACTCCACATTGTCGACGAAGAGTGGCGAGCCACCTCAGAAAGACAAGAAGCTGGATGCTCAGAACTCGTGGGAGATCATGTTCTACCGGCGACAGCTGATCAATGAAAAGATTAGCGACTTTGAGGAAAAGCTTGCCGTGGCACAAAAAGAGCTGGACAACCTTTTGCGAAATGCCCGACATTTACAGATTCTACTACCCATTCAGCAAAAGACCCGCGAGCAGGTTGTTCTGGCTGCCGGACGCATGTCTGCGAAACTGAAATGGACTAGAGTCGAACTGTGGAAGACGAGGACGCACCGAGACACTCTGTCAAGGGATCTCGAACACGAGGGAGTGACGGCATTCCCTGCTCCACGGACTCCATTGACGGTAACACCACAGAAAACCACACCTCTGAAAATCACCCATCCGACTCTTGGACGAACAATTCCCGATACCAGCCATCTGACACTATCGCCCGTTAGCGCCACTTCGTCCCGACCTTCACATCTAGCAGAGAGAATCAGAAGCCCTGAAAATGGAAGCACGCGTACCGCCCAGAGCACACTCGACCTTCCCGCTGGCGGAAGTGCCGATCCATCTTCTGCCGATCTTCCACTGAGTAAAGCTGACGGTAGCCAAGACTCGCATTCTCTGGTTCATCAAGCGTCTATTGCCAGTTCTCGCCAGAGCCGTGACAAAGAGCGACTGGTAAGAAGTTCAGACGGCACGGAAGAGCAAGTCCTACGAGATGCAGGTCTAATTGGAGTCGAGGGCGTCGTGTCGAAGAGCAAACGACCCGACACAAGCGAGTCAGAGCGTGATCGACTGGGTACAATTACAACCCCAACCGACACAGCAAAGAATCTAAGCAATCGTCGCAGCCTTCATCGAAGTCTACGTGAGGGTCATTTACGCGAAGGGATGCATCATCATTCTCCCAGTTTACATCGTCACAGGAAAGGCAGAGACTCCGGTTCTAGCGTAGCAGCAACCGAAGACGGAGGCAAGTCGATCAACAGTGAGGCTGAGGAGCTGAAGCGAGGTACGGGAAGCTTTATCCTGCATGGCAAGAAGGCCAGCGTGATTACCATGTCATCGGAGTGGCAAAGTATGTCGAATGAAGAAAGGTTGAGATTGAGGAAGGCAGCACAAGACGACGATGCTAGGGACAAACCTCCGATCGTCCAGGACGACGAAGATGCTATCGAGACAGCAAGCAATCTGACGAGACCCACGGATGATCAGTATGGGTCTCCTGTCTCAAGCCGCGAACCGAGTATTGCCACCACTTCTGGAGAACATTTTGTCGATGCCGAGACTGGTGAAACGGGGGTTGACCAGCTTGAAGTGAGTGATAAGGCATGAGAAAAAGCTGCTGTATTTTTGGGCGGGATTTCTCGTTTCTTTTGCAAGGAAATGGGGCGTTAAGAAAAAGAAAAAGGATTCCGAGGCACGATAACGACCATCTTATGAGGAGCGGATAGAGTGATGAACATAGACTGGGTTTGATTGAGTCTTTCTATGGAGTCAGATGGAGCAGTTCGAATCTTGAACAGCCTTGAGGATTATGGATGTACGAAATTGAGCGCGACGAGAGTACGGAGTAAATGCGGGTTCGCAGGGGGGTGAACGTCGGCAAGGCGACCGTCACATTCACTGGACTTCGGGGAAATTGGTGGAATAGGGGTTCATTAGGCTGAGAAGCCTTACTGTCTAGCCTTTGTCTATTAACATATTGCAGAATGCAAAAGGGAGCCTCAGGCGATCCGTCGAAGAAGATTCCTTTAAACCCCGTGTATCTGTGTGTACTGGGCGAAAGCTATAATTTGCGAAAACTGGGGTTTTGACACGAGTGGTCGTACCCCGTACTTGGACTCCATCTGGGTATGCAGCGTAAGGGCTTCAAGTTGACAAGGGGCCCGTCCTGGGGAGGTGAATGAGAATTGGAATGGCTGATGTGGAAACGGCCTAGGAGGTTGAATGAAGATGTACTCGTACTGTGTAGCTCGGAGGAACAGCCCCATCAGGTTCGATATTCTTGTGGACATAGCCTCAATAGCCAGTTTGTCAAATGCCGAAAACATGAAAGCATTTCAGAGAACAAGTGCGGCACGGGAGTTTGGCAGTACGAAGAAGAGAAGACGCCCGACATAGAGAGTATTGAAGCTCCAGTTTAAGAACCCTGTCCACATCTTGCCGGTTTTCAGAGCAGTCCTCGAAGCTGCTTATGTAATGAAACCACGGAGTTTGTTGGAAGGGAGAAGATATCTGTCGAGAAGTGCGGGGTGGGTTCGGTGACGGCGTTGTAGACCTGATCCCAGTTAAGAGTCTTGTCCGACTTGAGGCTAAAGGCCACGTTCAAGAGAGGTTTGAAACGTTCGAAGCCGACTTCGCCAGTGGAAACTGCAGAGATGAGCTTGAGGAGATCGCTTCAGAGGGAGCCACGGCCTGTCTCCAAAAGGAGTAGGCCTGAGACTGGAAGGCTTTGAAAGGAGGAAAGAAGCGGCAGCGCGAGATTCCGCAGATCTATAAGTGCGTCAATGTGAGGCTCCTGTCATCACAGAGCGACGTAAAACATGTGTGGAGGTCATTAAAGGGGTTTCCAAGAGGACTTTGTGTTTGATGGTCTCTTTGATGAATCTTCGAGTGTGGTTGACTTGTTCATGGCGACAGGCTCTGCCCCCAGACGGTCGTGATGTACTTTTGAAGGAGCCATCGAGGCCATATAGTTCGTAGTCGCGACTAGTACACGTGGTCAGACAAAAGTCGCGTTTCGCGTCGAATTCTCCGCCACGTTAAGTACGGAGTAGTCACTAAGGTAAGTTAGCCACTCAGCCACTGCCAGATTTATTTCGTTGCCTACTGCCTATGACACCAGGTCCTCGATGATCACACCTTCTTCTTCTTCTTCTTCTTCTTCTGCTTAGAAGCTGCCTTGTCCTGCGTTGACGTATCCGGCGTCATCTGTTGTAAATCAAGTTGGCTTGACTGTGGGTGAGATATCTCTGCCAATACTTGATTGTCAAGTTGTTGTGAAAGTCCGGAAGGCTCTGATAGCTGTGCCTCCGACTGTTGAGTAAGTTGGAGAGCGAAGTCGGGCGGCAAGTCGTCAACGATGGATAGGATCCTCTTGAGGAGAGTGAGCGAATGGTGGTAAACCGCTACAGTGAATTTGTAGGTCGTCCATTTCTCCTTGCCATTAAGCGCTGCGATATCAAATATGTGAATCTGATGGCGGTGTGTTTTCGTCTTGGGTCCGTCAAACACAGGGTAATAGCCATATATAGTCTTACTGTTCGGTGATCGTGGGAAATCGAGAAAGTCAGAAGTTCTCTGTGAAGTTCCTTCTCCCTCTTTCCCAGTTTGAAAAGCTCAACGATAGCTCTGACTGCAAGAGTCATGCTGTGAGCGTTCTGTCGATCTGCAAGTTCCAGCCCTGCGGCACCGCACTTCACTTCGCAGGTCAGGAATGGAAAGAACATTTTGTACGTAGCCTTGAAATAGGATAAGCTTTCGACGCCACCAAGTATAGGCTGAAGTTTCCTGAGCTGATCATCCGAGAACACAGATCGCCTGAAGCCAACGGCAAAATCGGGTTGTGGACGAGGGCTTGTGATGGGGATAGAGTTGTTCCAGCCCGCATTGACGCTTTCAATCAGCAAGCGGAGATCCGTATCACCGAATGCGGCGAGATTTCCGGGAGAGGGAGTGAGTAATCGAGCGAAGTCTATGATGATTCTGGCCTCGTTTTGGTCGCGCATGTTTCGACAGGCTTTTTGGAAGACATCATCACGGAATAAGGTCTCTTTCGGAGTAGTACACTCCCTCTTCAGTAGATCCTCAAGGAGAGCCTTGCTTGCGCCTGTTATGCCGAGCTCGGATTCATCCATATAGCTGTTGCCGAGAGCCTCAAGCAAAGCTGGGTAGTTTGAATTCCCGTATGGAGCGCTCTTCTCTTCTCTTGGCCTTTGGTCGCTTGGGGTCACGGAGGAAGGCGCGAAACTGGTTTCTGATCGTTTACGTCGGAGAGAAGCAGATGACTTTTGCCTCGCGAGTAGATGATACATCCCGTCCGTCTGGAAAAATTCCTTTGGCCAAGTTTTTTGCTCTGCCCAATGACTGATATGGCTTTGCTGAGACACGCTGAGGCCGCTGACTGCCCGCTCATCGAATGTCTGCTCGTGGGAAGGGCCGAAGGGTGAGGGTCGAAGCCGTTTCTGAGGTCGCTCTATCGGTACGTGATCCGTTGGGACCTCCTCCTCTCGGACACGCTTTTGGCGCGTTGGTGGTAGAGGAAGGTGTTGATTCTGTAGAGTCCGCAACCTAGGTTAGTGCTGGACTGTAGGACGAGTGTTGTACACCGACCTCTTGTACGGAGAGAGACGCGTGTCTCTTTTCAGGCTCTCGTCCATCAATACTCCTTTGGAGCTGTGATATATATATGCGTTCGCTTCTTCGTTGTGCTGGTACCTTCTTGGTATCCTGAGACGGTATTGCTGTGAAGAGTCAGATCAAACAGTTTCGCTGCAGACCACGGAGTGGTGCGTACCTCGGTCATTTTGAGCCGGAGCACGCGGTCCCTTCTGGGGGCGTAAAGGGTCTCGAGGCCTGGCCATGGCGCGCCGCCGAGTCACAGAGGTTACCAGCCTCACTTATGTAGCCGCCAGGTTTGAAGGGAAAAAATGGTCGTATGGCTGCGAATGCGCAGGGCTCGGAAGCAACCTCGATGAAACGCCTTGACGCCTCGACGCCAAACATGGGGAGATGCTCCCCCGCACGCTAACCTCAACTGGGCGGCTCGGCAGGTGCTAATTCAAGGGTCCGGCTCTAGTGCGGCTTAGTAATCGGAAGAAGCCGAGACGCTCAAGATGGCGAGATGGGTCAACACTATCAGTGGGTAAGACCATGCAGTCGCGACTTCTTGCGTCGTATGAATATTGAGACTTCACGAGTAGCCTGCAGGGCGAGAGATGAATATCCCAGGGCTCTGAGAGGCTGAGACATCAGATTCCATGGCGGACTTTCGCCATGGTGTCGTTGTTCGTTGTAGAGGTCATCCACCTGCGCTGTTTGTAAGCTCCGGCCAAGGGTTGCATCCCATCGGAGTGAGGTACGAGTACAAGAAAACGAACTGGGTCCCAGATATAAGTGCTGCGCTTTTCGCATTTCGACATCTGTGAGTCAGTCTTACGCCTGGTGAGTCTGTCTCACACCCTGACTCACTCTACTCATTCACCGAAAACTCCACTCTTCGTGACTAAATTGTTCTGGCGAAATCCAATCTCACAAGGTAACGAAGCGAATATGAGTATGAATAAGATCAGACCAACCTTCGTCCTCGTCCACGGCGCCTGGCACAGCCCAGCGCACTTCGAAAGCCTGATCAATTCCCTCACCGAGCATGGATACAAAGCCGTTGCTCCCAATCTACCATCAATGGCCAATGCCCACATCTCCCCGTCGACAGATTGCACGGAAGACGCCAGGACCATCCGGGAGACGATCCTGACCGAACTCGAGTCCGCCGATGTCATCGTCGTCCCACACAGCTACGGCGGCATCCCGACGACATCTGCGCTGAAAGGGCTCGACACTCTCTCACGCACGGCTGCAGGACAACACAAGACCAGCGTCGTGGCCATTGCGGCGCTGACGTCCTTCATCATCCCGGCGGGAACGGACATGCGCCAAGCGGAACAGCGACCGCCGCTGAATGCCGCCGAGATGCCTGCGACCCTCGACCCGCCGCCGTTGGACATTTTCTTTCATGAGCTGCCCGACGCCGAGAAGGAGAAGTGGACGGCCATGTTGAAACCCATGGCTTCTGCCGCACTGGTGGACAAGTGCCATTTCTCGGCGCATGAGGTGATTCCTCTGCATTACCTGATGGCCGGTGCAGACAAGGCGATCCCCCTGGAGACTCAGGAGAGAATGGTGGATACGCTGAGATCGACGGCTGTCGGAGAGATTAGGACCGAGATGGTCGAAGGGTGTGGGCATGCTCCGTTCTTGAGCCGTGTGGAGGAGACGGTGGCTTTTTTGAGGAGGACTGCGGGCGAGACGGTGTGAGGATGGACGGCTGGATTTTTTTGGCATCTTATGCACAGGAGTTGTGTGGTCGCATGGCAAGGTACCACCTATAAAAGGCGATATCCTGCTGAATAGTTGGGAAGTGTGGAAGCGTGGAAGCGTGGGAGATGGCTCGTCTAGCACCTAGGAGCATTCAAGACAATATGAGCATCCAACCATGACAAGAGTCGATGGTGATGCCCCGAAGCACCTCACGAGTCATGCATAATGAACGTCGGAAGCAACAGCACCTAACCCTCCGCGATTCAAGCCGATCCTAGAGGATCCTTATTCTTCCCGTCTTCCCAAGCCTTGTCCACAATATCCTTTCTCGCCTCATTCCGCGGCTTCAGATCAAAGACGAATGGTTTTGGTTGCACATTAAAGCCCGCAGTGTAGTCATACAGCGGAACGTCAATACCCGGCCTTTTGGAGATCTCAGTGGCCCAAGCCATTCGCGCAATGAGCAGGTGGAGTGAATTTTCCGCGATGTTCATGCCTGGACAAATGCGACGCCCAAAGCCGAATGCTGAGAAGTTCTGTAGATTCGGGAACTTGTCGAGTGGCTCTCGAAAAGTTGGATACTCGGGCGATAGCCAACGATTGGGATTGAAGGTCTCTGGGTCTGGATATAGGTCTGGGTCCCGGTGAATGGCCCTAGAACAGTATTAGCATCTGGGAAGCTCAATATCAAAAGAAGACTTCGCACCATTGGTTGGCATGTACGTTGGTGCCAGCAGGGAAAAAGAAGCCATCGTACACGTCGTCTTTGATGAGTTCATGAGGAACACCCCCGGCAGTCACTGGACGCCATCTCAATGTCTCCTTCGCGACCGCCCGTACGGTTGGCAATTGAGGAATATCACTGAAGTCGGGCATTCGGTCGTCCCCTACGACTTGGTCCACTTCCTGCTGTATCTTCTGCTGCCATTCCGGGTAGTGACACATGGATAATACGAAAGACATCATTGCAGCGGCAGTCGTTCCAGCCCCTGCTTCGAAGAGTGTGCCAATGACATATGCACCTTCGTCGTCTGAGAGGCCAAACTCTGCTTGCCTCTCCAGGAAGGTCTTCGCGAAGCATTTGGGTGCCTTACCGTCCCTCATCTTGTCGCGCACTTCGAAAAGCAGGCCTCTGAACAGCTTGATCTCGAAGTCGTGCAATCGTTCTGCTTCTTGTTTGAATGGCGCCAACCACTTGGGCAGAAGCATCAATATGGGGAACGTGTCGACAAGGTACGCTCCAGGTGAAGCAACGCGCTCAACAGTATGCACGACCTTGAGAATGTCTCGCGCGTAGGGCTCCTCGCCTGTCTCCATTTTCTTACCGTAGCCCAAGCGCATGACGAGAGCTCCGGCATATCGCTCGAAAAGGAGCTCGTACGTTTCAGGCATCCTCAGCAAGTCATGTAGCAGTCGTTCAGATTCCCACAATTGCGCAGGCTGGTACGAGGTGGCCGCCGCATGCATCGTGACAGTATGCATCACTTTTCGTCCTCGTCGCCATAGCTCTGGGACGAGTCAGTCTCAAAACAAAAGATGTTCGCCTACTTGTGGGTTTTGATCTCACCTCCATAGGGGAGAAGCAAGGGTCTTAGATTCCGCGACATCAACCGTGCAGCCATGGGTAATTGTTCACGCGACGAGTAGAGATTCCCACGCTCACGTAGAAGATCATTGGCTATCTTCTCAGTCGACACAACAACATGGCTTCGCCCGAAAATGTTGAGTCGGAAGATGGGTCCGTACTGATCCGCCCAACTTTTGAACTTGAGCCATGAGTGTTGAGGGGGGATATCTAACAAGTTGCCGACAAGAGGTTTACCTAGAGCATGTCAGACATGGGCTGGTGATTTGTGTCGCAACTTACCCTTTGGACCAGGTGGAAGTCTTGCACCACTTGGAAGTCTTGTTCGCTGGCCGACGCTGTGAATGAGGATACCCAGTAAGACGAGAGCAGCAGCCCCTATAGCGATGGGCGACGTCAATATCATCGCATCAGCTGATACAAAATCTCGCGCTTCTGCGATGTCGGTGCTTGATCCACGGATCGAGCTTGCGAATAATTATGGCCTGGCCTGGCCTTTCGAAGACGGTTTTCGAATCTGTAAGAAGGGCGTTCTTCACAATAGCATGTCTGCCTCTGTTGTAAGGGTTATCCAGATAAAGCAGAACCTCGGTCAGATGCACATTGCACACCAGAAGATATAATCTCTGGCAAGCCGGGAGCAAGTCTAAGCTGACTTCAAGTCTGATTGTGCTGAAAACAACACTGTATGTTGCATTTCCCCATACCTTTAAAACCTGGGTCACTTCGGAAAAGCTGGCAAGCAACTGGGGTCACTGGCATTCATCCGTGGGGTTATCCCCGTCAGTGCGAGCACTAACGTTAGCTGTTGCATTCCTTCCCAAACCCCTCAGCACAATCGTTTGATAGCCGGCCGAAGATGGGTTTAGTAGTGCTGATTCTCGTCGCGTGAAGCCGCAGCAAAGCAACCAAGCACACGAACTGGTGGTGGTGCGGACACGCGGACGGTTGCTCCTCGCTCTGCCAACTACGCTTACCTAGTATTCTGGGAGGCCCAAACCCGAGTCACAGGACGAGCATTGCGCTGGGCGACTGTTACTGCCCCTTCGGTCCAAGAACACTGTCGCGAAAGAGGTCACGGGTGCTGTCCGATCAGATTACAGTGTCACGAAAGCAGTGTCACTAGGTAAGAAACGTGCCGAGGTAAGAATTCTCTAAGCCTCAAGTTCAAGGCTATCACGTGATCACCCGTTGCTGTCGAGGCTGCGAGGCTGTTCACCTGCGAACCCCTTCCAAATCTCTTCTGTGCATCCTACCTCACATCCTTACGACTCTTGCGCACTCTTCCAAGTCTCTTACCTCCTATGCCACACATGTAGCTCCGCCGAGCGTACGATTTTTAGGCTTAGTTCATCCTTGACATTACCAAGAGCCCATGCCCGCTTGATCCAAGTCTCATATTTACGATGTGAATCCGCTATCAACAAGGAGCAAGAAAAACATTTCTCGATACTGACCCTTCGCCTCGTCGCTCCCCCGTTGCTGCACAGCGCAGACTGTCGTCCTCCCTGCCGAATGACTACCACTACGGCATCGTCAAAACCATGGCCGCACTTGGTCTACAACTCAAATCCCTACGCAGGCCTGCCAATGATTGGCAACGGAATGACAGGCTACATTCTCCATCTTGACGAGGGACGTGTGGTCAAGGTTGCAAAAACATACTCACTGGATGTATATGTCGGGACACCGAGTTTTGATGACATGGAATATATAAACGAGATCAATGTCGAAACACTTGAAAATGAGGTAAAGATCTACCAGCGGCTTGGTCACTATGAGGGGATCATCAGTTGCCTTCAGACATCTAACTATGGGATCGAGTTAGCGTTCGCTAAACAAGGCAACCTGGAGGATTATATCAAAGCCGAACCTGAGCCGCCAGAATCTCTCAAGATCGAGTGGGTTTTATCTGTTATTGACACACTGTCTTACGTTCATTCCCAGAGAGTTTTGGTGGACGAGATTGCCCTGCGAAATTTCCTGGTCGCCGATGGACAGCTTAAACTTGCGGATTTCGGCCAGTCCTCATTGTTACCCATATCGACAGATATGGATACGGTTTGCGACAATGATTTGACGACGAGAATCGAGATACTCCATCTTGGTTGGGTTATCTATTCGATCGCTGTTTGGCACGTACATAAATATTACTTCTTCGATAAGGAACATGATATGCAATGGCCGAATACACAAGAGTTGCCTCCAGCAGAGGGCCTTTTCTGCAGAACTATCGTTGAGAGATGCTGGAATGGACAATATATCAACATGAAAACGCTCAAGGAGGAGGCTTATAGAACCCTTGTCTGCGACAGAAAGCAATCATTTTGTTGTCTGTAGATTCTGGATATGGCTCCAAGACGTTCCTACCTAGCAACTTATGCACCAACTTGTATGGTGGTAGATGAGACTGTGTGGGCTGAACCGCCAGCTCCGGTACCCTCGTCATCTTTCTTATATCTTTACTGCCATAGTACAGTATCACGGATGCCTCAATGCATGGGCCACTTTTTCAGCGATAGCCTAACTTAGCCTCTTACTGGGCACCGAGCACCAGTCACATGCAGCCACGAATTGTTAGGCCTCCTCCCAACTTGTGGGTTGCTTTCCAACTTGAACAATGCGGCTAGCACTCCTCTCCCACCCAGCAACCGGTTTGTAGACGATGGCCTTTCCAACCGTCATGACTGGCCGTACACCTCTACGTCAAAGATGAGTGAGCGAGCTCTGCCTTCCAGAGCCGCACCCGGTCGTTCTTGCGTCGCATGTAGGAGGCGCAAGATCAGGTGCGATAGGAAACAACCATGCAGCTACTGCACCAAGTTGAACCTCTCATGCACTTATCCAGGCTCTGATCAAGACGGGAAAAGGGCGCGACCTCAAAATGATCTACTCTCCAGGCTTGAACGCGTTGAATCGTCCTTGCAACGACTAGAATCAAAGGCTCCAGCTGAAGAAAGCCCGCACGCGTCTGAACCGGCCTCTTCATCCAGCCATGAAACGGGTATTGCTAGGAACAGACAGCGGACACCAGACCCAGAGAGTGGCAGATTGGTGCTTGAAGAAGGAGACACGAGATATGTCACTACCAGCTTCTGGGCCGATCTTGACAACGCCGACAAAGATACTGCTGCCAGAGTCGACCACCCGACCACTACAGAGATCGACTCCGTGCCATCCGCCGAGACCATCAACGAAGCCGGACGTTACCAAGGCTTCATCTTCGCGTTCTCCTCCGTATCAGTAGACCTTCATCAGCTACACCCCATTGAAGGCCGCATCTTCACCTTGTGGCAGGTTTTCCTGGAGAATGTCGACCCATTGGTAAAACTCATTCATGTTCCCACTATCCAACGTCAAATACTCCATGCCAGTCAGAACCTCGCGAACATTCCTCCGGCTTTCGAAAGCTTGATGTTCTCAATGTACTACGCAGCTGTCACGAGTGTACAATGTGCGGATACTTGTCAGATGCTGTTCCAAGAAGAAAGACAGACCTCACTCGACCGCTATCGCTTTGGGACAGAGCAAGCCCTAGCCAAGGCGAATTTCATGAGCAACCCGAATGTGCCCACGCTTCAGGCTCTGACATTGTACTTGATATGTGCCCGCCCGTCTGCAGACAAGACCTACATCTGGTCCATGACGGGACTTCTCATCCGACTGGCCACGAAGTTAGGCCTTCATCGAGACCCCGTTGCTCTTGGCTTACATCCATTTCAATCGGAAATTCGGAGGCGCTTGTGGTGGCAGATTCTGATTCTGGACGTTCGAACAGCAGAAGACAACGACCTGGACCCCCTTATTTGTGAGCACAGTTTCGACACCAAGTTCCCAGCAAATGTAAATGACGTCGATTTGGACGTTAACATGACCGAGGCCGTTACTGAATCTGAGCATCGTACCGAGATGTTGTATGCTTTGACTCGGTTGAAGGTCAGCTATGGCGCACGGCAGCTTGTCTTTTCTCCTAAATTCACCGCCGATAATGGTTACCCTAGTCTCTCATCGCAAGAGAAAATCGACATGACCGAGTCTTTGCTCAAAGAAATCGAACAGAAATATCTAAGAGACTGCGACACGACAATCCCTCTTTGCTTCCTTGCTGCCACTGCTACAAGAATGATCCTGGCCAAGATCAAGCTCACCATCAGTCATCCTGCACGCAGCTCAAGTGGAATCTCTCAGGACAGGCTGCAAGATCTGGTCGAAAACAGTATTGAGATTGTCGAGTATGCTCACACTTTGCGATGTAGCGAGCAGTATCGTCGTTGGGTATGGCTCTTCCAGACTTACATTGCATGGGATGCTGTGGCATTTCTGTTGCATAGCATGAATGCCGGACGGATTCAATCGCCAACGTTACTCCAACGGGCATGGAAGACAATCAACACATTCTTCGGGGAGTGGAAAGACGAGGTCATTGAGGGCGACAGACGCTGGCGCCGACTTGAAAGTCTCAGAGCAAAAGCTGCGGCCAGGCTGACCTCTCAGAAGTTGTTGTCGACCACCGACGGAGAGGTTCAAGTTCAACTGACTACGACGTCTTTCGAGCGACCGCCCGATATAAGTGCTCCGTCCATCCCAATGAACTTGGAAGAAGTCACTGAAGTAGGGAATTTCGGCGCACAGCCAAATCCAGAAAGCGAGCATCATCCAGCGCCAGCCTTTGCCAACGTTCAAGGCCAGGCGACTACTACCCGGGACTATTTCGATTGGAGCTTCGACAACGCTCCATATGCCATGCAGGGAGCGCCGTCGTGGGAGATGGACATTGATGAGGATGCATTCGATTCGTGGTTTGAACGATTCGGATCTTCTTCCCCATCTTTTCGGACCTCGTGATGGTCGGCCCGTTAGGCTTGGGCTTGGGTTCTTCAATACCTACGGAATATAGCCTTGACTAAGGTACTAACGTTTGATGATCAAGTTACGAGTACCATATACATGACAGTAGTTTCGTTTCGATCTTTGTCGCAGTTGGAGAGATTGTTGAAAGACTTGATACCTTGTGAATACAATGATGTGGATGAGAAGATGAGAAGATGAGAAGATGGATGATGTTTCTCGTTTGCTCAAAGGAGAAGAATTGTTCCCGATGACGTCGTGAATGTTCCAGCATGTCATCACATCATGGATGCCGGATGTGCCATGAACAACCTATAAGGAGAGAGAAGAAAGTCTGCTCCATGAGGAAACAGCCAGCGAGCCCAGCATCTACCTAGATACAGATATACAGTAGGGTGATTTTTGAAAAACGGTCCAGCTTTCTTGTACACTACATGTCTCTACAGAGCTTGAAGCAATTGCGATTCGGATCTGGTCTCCCATATATTCTACGTTCGTCATCGTCATCCTCATCCGCCACACATATCGGACAGACACGTTCTTTCTTCTCAGCAATTCTCTCGTCTCACCAACTTCAGCCTCGAAGCTCACACCACCTTACGAGAACAATCTCAGTCCTCGGAAGTCGACACTTCGCAACCACCACCATGAAGTTCACTGCTCCCTCGATGGATCCGCCGAAGCATGAGATGGCTTACTTTCCGAACATGACGACATCGCTGCCCAGCGAGTCTGGCGAATTTCGCCGCGTCCTTTGGACAGGTTTGTACAGCCAGCTGGTGCTCATGACAGTGCCTGTGGATGGAGAGATTGGTGACGAGGTACCTTATGGCCCCTGCTCCCTGCTCTTTTTTTCTTTTTGAAACTGCGCCATAGCTTTTCATGGTTCCCTCGCAAAAGCGATACTGGTGTTCCTTGTTCTGACCATCTCCTTAGAAACACACCGTCGACCAGATCCTGACATTCACGTCTGGAAAAGGCAAAGCGACCATCAACGGCGTCGACCAGGACGTCAAGGCCGGTGATCTGATCATCGTACCCGCCGGCACTCAGCATCAATTCATCAATACGGGTCCAACTCCTCTTATTCTGTACACTGTGTACTCCCCTGCCGAGCACAAACCGACGTCGGTGCATAAGGATAAGGAGCAGGGGGATCGTGAGGAGGATGAAGGAATCGATGTGCCGCCGGAATGGAGCCAGAGGAGTAAGGCTGAGAACGAGAAGCTTGGGCTCGTTGAGCCGGAAGAGGACTGATCACGCAGTTTTCGGAGCAGGCTTGGTGTCGAACAGTCGCAGGCGCAGCCGTTGAAGCTGGGATCAAGCTCTGCGTTTCAGGACGCATGTTTTGTGACAGAAAGAGATCCAGGGCTAGATTGAGAATATACTCCCAATCTCAACCAGTCTCATCTCTTCTTCTTGCCCACGACCTTGGTAAATCCGTCTTCATCAACTTCAGGTTCGACCTTTTGCTTTGGCTGGGAGGAGCCAGCCAGGGGAGGCGCTTCACCCATATCAACATCTTGACCATCAGCGAAACCATTCCATTCTTCCTCTTCATCGTCGTCTTCGTCCCAATCTGTGTCTTGGTCTTTATCTTCGCCTTGCACGATACCCACCACTTTGTCGCCGCCCTTCTTTTGCTTCTCTTGCCATTTTGTATACAATTGTTCTAGCTCGGAGAGATCTCCATTCCTTAGCTTGGTTGCTCCAGACCATATGTTTCGCGCGACTTCTTCCGCGGTGTCGTCGTCAACAACGACCTCGAACTCGTCGACCATGACTTGTAGAAGGACTTCTTCCAAATCAGCAACATCTTCGACTTGAGGAGGAGTAGATGTTAGGAGCTCCGAAACGGCGCCTGCCATCCAGTCTCGTTTATCGTTCGAGACCTGTGCAGAGCCGCCCCAGGCATTTTGAATGGCGAGGGTCAGCGCTGGCCAGGACCAGAGGTTCAAGGCGACTAGGAGGTCGATCTGGGAGGAAAGCTGGGAGAGGTCGGTCTGGGATGCTGCTAGGGGGCCGGTGCCATTGGTCGTAGCCATGGTCAATGTCTTCAATCTGTGTTGTCCCGAGGAACGGCAAACAACTTCTCCTGCGCAGTTTCAGAGAAACAATTACATCGGCCCTTGGAAAAAATATTTGCGGGGGATTATTGCCGTTGGGGCATCCTTCGCCGAATGGAAGGTACGCCGAGGTTGATTTCCTTCTGCCATCAGCGTAGTGTGATTTGGTCAGTTCTTTATGAGACCGATACCTGACCGAGTTCGGTGGAAAGAAGGCAGAAGATTTAAATTTTCTCCCATCGCGGAGCATCCAGAAGTATTCTATTTCGTTACGCTGCCCATCATGATGCCGTCGATCGGATGGAGATGGAATTCATGTCCCCACGAGCCTCCGGGCCACAGTGCTCCGGCGAAGAATGTCAAGTTCCCACTTATATTGCCTCATACACCTCATTTAAAGGTTTCGTTGTGGGATTAAAAGACTGTCTCTTTCTGTTTTTCTTCCTATATGTCTGACCATAGCTTCCAAGGCTCCTGACAACCACAGGCAAGGGGCAGCAAAGGACCGCCAATACCGCCGTCACATTTTCAATCTCCGGTCCAAGCAAAAGTGAGGCGGGACAATGGGTGACTCGTCCGGGGCCCCAGCGGCGCCGATGGCGTCTGAGGATGAAAGGGCCTCTCTTACTTCCAGGGTCATTCCAACCATGTCTCTGTCAACAATCGACAATCCTCTGACGGCACCGCTACCTCCAGTATCATCCACATCTCCCTCTGAGAGAGCCGCAGCTCGATTCAGCATCGAGGGTAACGCTGTTCTCACTGGAGGTGCCGGCACATTGGCATTGGCCTCTGCTCGAGCTCTTCTGGAACATGGTCTGTCGGCTCTTACCCTTATGGACCTGCAATCTACCATCGACAATTCCTCACAGTCAATCACCGAGCTCAAGCAGGAGTTTCCTGACATCCCCATTCACGCTGTCCATGTCGACGTAACTTCGGAAAGTGCTATTGAGAAGGCCTTCGGAGATGCTCGAAGTCTGATGGGTAGCATTGACATTTTGTGCTGCTTTGCCGGAATTGTCGGCTGTGTACACTCGATATCAGCAACGGCCAGTCAATTCCGCAAAGTCGTCGATGTCAACTTGAATGGTTCTTTCCTGTGTGCTCAAGCCGCTGCCAAGCACATGATAGACTCTAGGAATGGCGGCTCGATCCTTTTCACTGCATCGATTTCTGCACATTCAACAAACTACCCTCAACCTCAAGCGGCTTACAATGTCAGTAAGGCTGGGTTAGCGCATCTCACTCAGAACCTGGCAGCGGAGTGGGCAGTCCATGGCATTCGTGTCAATTGTATCTCTCCGGGTTATATGGACACAGTGCTCAATGCTGGTGATAATCTCAAACCAGTCAGAGATGTTTGGGCTAGCCGATGCCCTATGGGACGAATGGGGCACATCGAGGAGATCACTGGACCAGTAGTGCTTTTGAGCAGCAAGAGGGCTGGCAGATACATTACCGGCGCCGACTTACGCGTCGATGGGGGTGCCTTATGCTTTTGAAGCGGCAGACCGAAGTATCAGCTGGACTGGATTGAATTCTACGACCTTCGGTTCTTGAGGTGGCGACTCGCGGCGGAGAAAGACAATTGCGATTTCATAGCCGCAATCGAACTTGCTGGCAACCTGGAACCGTAGAGCTACCTTAGTCAACCTTGCATGTTGCCTTGAGCGCCACATGCAGTCATCACCCAATCGCAGAATGAAGATGGGTACCGACTTTACCGCCATCACCACTCTCTCGCAGACCAGTGCAGCATTGGGCACACCCATGTTCGAAGCGAATCAAAATGAACCCAGTGGCTATCTGTACAGTACTTGTCTTGAGGTCATCCGCGTCCGACGCATATTCTCGAGCCCAGAACCATGATCAAGACGGCAATCAACTGCGTTCGTGTACCAGCGGTGTGTGATGTGCGAATTACTCGGTCCGCAGAAAGCCACACTGGATGCAAGACAAATCGCATCCCTGCGACCTTCATGTCTGCCTGAAAATTTGTGCTTAGCCTCCACGACCTGCATATGGACCAATGTTTGTGGTGGTCACCCATGATGCCCCTCACCGATCATCTGCTTGCTTCTACCTCAGCCTCACCAACAACAGGAGCTCAAGTATCCCGGCACCGCCCTCGGCTACTCTCGAATGTTCTCTCTTCGAAACCTCTCAAGCACTTTTCCATGTGTCGAGCACTTAGGGGGGCCTACACTCAAGGCTATGACCAACAGCATTCACATTCGTTTTCAGCCTTGCAAGTGTATTCCTAGGCCTGCGCTCTCAAGGTTATCCTGACACACCACAACGGAACTAATGCGGTTGCAAAGGCCATAGTCATCAGTTCAGTCGCAACTACCATATTACCAATTGTAAGATACAATGGCAGATGATGAGGTTCGAGATATGCCTATGCTTGGAGAGGTGCCCGCCTCTGGTCTCTCGATCCTGGTCGATCCGCCCGCCTGTACCTTCGAGTGAGCCAATTCTAAGCACAGAAATAGGCAATTGATTGCTGACGAGAGTAGCGTGGTGTTCGTTCATGGCTTTACTGGCCATCCCTATCGGACATGGAAACACAAAACTGCTGTCGCCGAATCATCGCAGAACTTCGACGATGAAGCCAAAGAGCCGCCGCGAAAGCTTCAGAAAATATTCGGCTCATCGACATCGAGGCTGCCCAGGCCTCGGTCTTCAAACCCCGTATACTGGCCAAGGGATCTCCTGCCCAGGACTGCCCCAAACGCACGTATCTTTACCTATGGATATGATACCAATGTTCGACACGTTGTGGGGCACCCGATCAGCTCAAATAATGTTTACGACATTGCCGGGGATCTTATGACGAGCTTGGAGGCCTTCCGTCGGTCCCACCCATCCAGGCCACTTTTGTTCATCGCCCATAGTCTTGGAGGCATAGTGGTCAAAGAAATGCTCCGCCAGTCCGGGAGACACACATGTTACCAGACCCATCTCCAATCTATATCAAACTCAATGGCGGGGATCCTCTTTTTTGGCACACCCCATGGTGGTGCGGATCCAGGAGGTCTTGTTCGGAATATTGCCGAGTCCATTGTTCGATCCTTGGGATGGACAGTCAACCAGAAGATTTATGACACTCTACTACCCTCGTCAGAACGGTTGAGGCAGCTACGAGATGAATTCGGCCCGATTGCGCACGAGAAAAAGTGGATAATCCATTGCTTCCAGGAAGAGTACCCAGTCAAAACCCTCAATGGAAAGGTAGGAGCCGATGGTGAAATTCCATGTTGCATCACTAAGCGTTTCAGGTCGTCGAAGATTCAGCGTCTTGCCTCAACGACGCTACTATCGAGACGGTTCAACACATCGCGAGCAACCACATGGAGATGTGCCGCTTCTCCGGAATCAACGATCCCGAGTATACGAAAGTAGCGGCCGCTGTCGAACGTATCCTTGCCAGTGCTTCCAACAGAACCTTTGCTGACAACGACATTATACTTGATGAGCAACAACGACGAAAATACCTCGAGTACCTGAAATTCGACCGAATCGACGCTCGACATGCCACGATCAAGACAGCACACGCGAAAACCTGCAAATGGCTTCTGACACGGCCTGAGTACCGAGACTGGCTCGATCCGACCAAGTCCATTGAACACAGCGGCTTTCTTTGGATCAAGGGAAAACCCGGTACTGGTAAATCAACTATCATGAAATACGCCTTTACACAAACCAGAAAGACCATGACAGACGCCAATCATATCTCATTCTTCTTCAATGCGAGAGGCGAGCAACTAGAGAAAACGACACTAGGGATGTATCGATCCTTATTATTACAGCTTTTGGAAGCCCTGCCAAGTCTCCACATCGTACTGAATAAGACGCTTGCACCACAGCTCAACACCGCCGGCGAAGAAATCTCATGGAACCTCGAAGAAATCAAAGCTGTCTTCCAAGCGGCTGTACGCGGCTTAGGTGATAGAAAAGTGGTCTGCTTTATTGACGCTCTCGATGAATGTGAAGAGGACGACGTTCGAGATATGATTTCCTTCTTTGAGCAAGTGTGCGAGAAAGCTGTTGATCCACTGAATCAATTCTTCGTTTGCTTCTCAAGCCGCCACTATCCCCATATTGCTATTGCCAAGTGCATCGAGCTTGTGCTGGAAAGGCAGACAGGTCATCAAGAAGACCTTGCGAAATACTTAGACAGTGAGTTGAAGATTGGTAGCAGCCGGCGAAGTCAAGATATCGAAGAGGAAATACTAGAACGATCTTCTGGCATATTTTTATGGGTTGTGTTGGTCGCTCAAATACTGAAAAGGGAATACGACAGAGGTCGTGTACACGCGCTCCGAAAACGTCTGGACGAGATCCCAAATGGATTACACGAATTATTCAGAGATATCATCACGCGCGATGGACGCAGTGTGGGCGAACTTGTTCTCTGTCTGCAGTGGATATTGTACGCCAAACGGCCATTGAAACGTGAAGAACTGTACTCTGCAGTCCTTACGGGCGTCGATCCCGGATCGGTCTCATGGTGGGACCCGGATGCAACCACACCAGCCGACATGGAGCGATTCATTCTCGACTGCTCGAAAGGTCTCGCAGAACTTACCAAGACCAAAGACCAGACCGTGCAATTCATTCACGAATCTGTGCGCGACTTTTTGTTCAAGGAAAACAGCCTTGGCCAACTTCAGCCTGGGCTTACCGACAATTTCGCCGGCATCAGTCATGACAGACTTAAGGAATGCTGTCAGGCCTACCTTGGAATTCTCCTTTCGGAAAGCATATTTGTCGAAGAGTTGCCTGCTGCTAAATCGGAGAAATCTGTCGAAATGCGCCAAACAATGTGCGAGAAATGGCCACTTCTCGACTATGCTGTGAAGTACATATTCGAACACGCAGACGCTGCTGGCCAGCATGAAGTTTCGCAGGATTTGTATCTTGAGAGACTGCTGATCCCGGTCCACCCCTACTGGGAGACTTTCAACCGATCTAGCTGGATTTACCTCAACAACATACTGGAGCCACACCATATACGCAGGTACACGTCTGAGGCAAGCTTTCTGTACATCTTCGCGGAGAAAAGTCTGACCAGCCTCATTCGGACGGTGTTGAAAGAAACACCTAATATGGATATCTTGGGAGAGCGTCATCGATTTCCACTGAATGCGGCTATCGCACAGGGTAATGAAGATGCAATCAGGGAGTTTCTGAGGCCAGCAGCTGCACTTCTCCCAGCGGACAGATCCCCCTCGTTTGCTCAATCTTCCACGACAAATGGTGATCAGGTCGATGTGGCTAGTAAGTTATTGCTTCAAAAGGCTAGAAACATTGCTTCCTTTAAGCATTCGGTCTTCGCATGGGCGGTCGCTCATGCACAACAAAACACGATTGCTTGTCTTGTAGCCACAGGTAAAGTTGACTTGAACATTGACTTCAAAATACCGGATCAGAAAATGTCGTACCACGTTTCTCTGATCGTCGAAGACGCTCAGCTTGTCTCACTAGAGATTTATATGAGAGGTAGCCATGTGAGGTTTAGTCAGCTGCTATCGGAATCGGTGAGGATATCCAAGGGTTTGTGGAGACTCCTTTGGGCATGCTATCTGATGCAGAATGTCTTCAACATCCAAGATGAGCCGCCGAAAGTACCGCTCAAAGTTTTGTTCGACAAAGCAGGAGTGATGGAATTTCTCATACACGACAAAGGGCTCGATCCTAATCAATGCGATGCTAAGGGAAAGACGTGTCTCATTTATGCATTAGAGATTGGCCTCTTGAGCCAGATCAAATTCTTGCTTGCGAAAAATTGTCCTCATGTCAATGCAGCAGATTCAACGGGCAAGACTGTCTTGCATTGGGCAGCCTCGAACGGTCATGAAGACGTGGTGAGAACGCTCCTGGGACATCCTAGTCTGGACATCAATACAAGACAAGAGGGCAACACTGCCTTGCATTATGCGGTCTCATCTGGTCAAAAAGACATCGTGGGAATGCTCCTAGGACATCCGAATCTGGACCTGAATCAACGAAACAACGACGGTAAGACTGCCCTGCATTCTGCAGTCGAGAGGGGTCATGAAGACGTGGTGAGAACGCTCCTGGAACAACTGAATCTAGACAGAAATCAACGAAACAACGACGGTGAGACTGCTCTACATATTGCAGTCCATGGGGGTCACGAAGACGTGGTGAGAACGCTCCTGGAACAACCGAATCTGGACATCAATACGCAAGACAGATTTGGTTGGACTGTCCTTCATCATGCGGTTATCTGGGGTCAACTAGGGGCCCTAAAAATTCTTCTGGAGCAAGAGAATTTCATTACCATCGGCGCGAATCACTGGCTTTCTCTATCGGGAAACGACTTGGCTCGGACCGAGAACCTTGCACAGATACCGACATTGAATCGCAGAGTTAGCGATGTTAACGCGACTGATCATTTGGGAAAGACTGCTCTGCACTGGGCCGTCGAACAGCAGCATGTGACGATGGTGGAAATACTCCTCAGACGCGCCGATATCAACATTCATATTACGAATGAGAAGGGCGAAACCCCATTGGAAGCTGGACGACGTATGTCGCAGATATATTCGAATCAAGCTACTGCAGAGATTGTAGCTATGTTAGAGCGGAAGCTGAGTCGAGAGATGCTTGGTACCGCTGTGTGAGGTCTTGTAAATGCTGAGGAAGCCCACTAGCCTTGGTGGAGGCAATGGATTGCTCTCGATCAGCCACAGCCACAATCACCAGCCACAGTATGAATGAGATCCAACGAGCTGTCAATCCGGGATGCCGGTCACTAGTCGGTGTCCTCGACGGCTGAAAATGACGACGGCTGCCACATCTTAAATCGAGCTGTACTGTTATATCATCTCATTCTCTTTACCAGGTGTCATGCAGTCCGAATAGAATTGCTCTCGATGTCGCCCACGTCAAATCCCAATATGACTGCGGGCGGCTATTCCCGCCTTAATCTGGGATGGTTGAACTGTGCCACAGGGTTTGACTTGTCCACCTTGTCGAGGGGAGAAAAAAGGGGCGCATCGGAAACCGGACCTCCACCTTGAGATTGGATAATCTCTTTTCCTTCCCCAGATTCACCAAATCCGCCGAATCAGCGCGTGTGCAATTCCTCCGGTAGGACAAGGGAACGAGAAGACGGCTCTATTCGAAAGGGTGCTTCCAGAGCGTTGTCTCTCAATAGCGCTTGATGTGCAGCAATGGGATGGGAGTCTGAGCAGCCACCCCTGGACGAGTTGGACATCGATGGTCTTGAAGGATCCCGGTTGAATGGACTCGTTAACTACTAGTACTTTACAAGTACAAAGTACAAGGCAAGACTGATCTCATCGGACGCGTCCAAGCTCAGACAAGGCGCAATTAGACAGGCGGGACCAATATCATTGTCGTCGACCTACTGCAAATGGGCCCCTGATCTTGGAATTGGATTGGGTAACAGCAAAAGCCTCGAGGCTCCCGCGTATCGAGTATCGATTGTCTGTCTTTCTCACATTCACTTATCGATACTCTTTCCTTACGGAGTATATTCAGTCTTTTTTATCACACGTCCAACTCGAACCCAGTCACTCCTTTACTGCGTCTTGTTTTTCGTTCCGCTGCAAAGGTATCACCGCACACGATATCGCTACCTGCTCCTCACCGGGGCGTCCACTCATTTTCCATAACCCGACGAGACCACGGTTCTGGTCTTATACCACCTGCCCAACACGGCTTCCGCAGTTGCTCCACCGCTCTGGCGAGCGTCGCCCATCGATCCTACCTACCGACCACCATCGACACCGCTGAACGAATCGAGATTGGAGGAGTACCGGATTCACCGATCACACTCGCCATTACCACCCACTGCGGTGTATGGGAAAGACATCTCACGACCTTCATCCACATCCACGACCCTACCGAGTTCGAGCAGCTTGTACCTGAGTCAACCTCAATTCCACACTCGAAGCGCCAGTCTCAGTCTCGGAAGGGGTTATCATTCTGAGCCACGACCTGCTTTGCCGGGATTGTCTGCATTGGCGTCATTTGGGGGTGCACCACCGCTGAGGTATGGAGGGTTTGAAAGAGTGAGGCTGCAGGAACACAACTGATATGTGGTGTAGGTCATTCTCGGGCAGTCATGGATCACCGTTGGCACATTATGGGCTGTTGAACGCAGTGCCGACACCTGGATATGCAGGAAGCGCACCTGTAAGTACGGACCCTTCGCAGAGTACACAGTACTGTGGTACGGCGTGGGCGTAAATGCTCGTCCCTGCCACCCGCGAAAAAAGAAGTTCGTGCCAAGCCTTCGGTCCGGCTCCGGGGCTTCTCGGGGACTGCAACTGCCATTGCCAGTGCTTTGCCCTAGGTGGGCTTCGGTGCAGGTGGTGAATGCAACCTTCTTTCTCCCACTTTCACCACCTCCTTATCTTATCGTCTCTCCTCCCTCGATAACACAATTCTTTTCCTCCACCTCCACTTCCACCGACTCCCCGAGACACGAGACACGAACCATGGCCGCCTCATTACCAAGTGCTGATCATAATCTACCCTTTTCACAGCCTGTATGTCAAAATTGTCAGACCTCCACTACGCCTTTATGGCGACGCGACGAAGCTGGGTCGGTCCTTTGCAATGCCTGCGGACTTTTCCTCAAGCTGCACGGTCGACCTCGTCCAATCAGTCTCAAGACGGATGTAATCAAGAGTCGCAATAGAGTCAAGACGGCCAACCAAGGGCCTAAGAAGAAGGTGAGCTCCCGAGAGACTCTTTTCATCGCTGCGCGCATCTTCTGACCTCGACAGTTCGACCAGAATGGCCTTCCTGCCTCTCTTCCTGAAGCCACCACTCCCAATGGCGTCAACCCCCACCGTCGCGTTTCACAGATGGCTACCTCGGTCACTTCTGATCAATCGCATTCACCCGTATCGCGAACAGGCACACCTGGTGCACCACACGACCCTAACATCGCTCCTCAACATCTTTTCGACGGAGCGCTGGCCGATCACCTGAACGGCTCCCCTTCACTACCTGGTCTGCACGCTCTCAACCAACCATCCCCTGGCGCGGCCGCCCTTGCCAACGACCGCTCCGAATCAGTCTCATACGACCAGCTACTTGCTGTCAACACCACTCTCCGAACCCGAGTGTCGGAGTTGGAGGTCATCAACATGGTATACTTGGATAACGAGAACAGCCTACGCAGAGAGCGAGATGCGGCCTTCCGAGAGCGCGACGAATGGAAACGAAGGGTAGAAGAGTTGGAAAAACAGCTTCAAGAGCGCGAAGATTCGGAACATCCTGCAAAGAAGCCTCGACTGTCGCAAGAACCCGTATGAATAATTGAACTGCGAACCTGCAAAAGCCGAACTCAAATACATGTTCCAAGTACGATATCCCTACAACGACGGGGAGTTGATTGCTGTTCATGTTATTATCAACAATCTTGATTTGATACCCGATACACGTTATGAATTTCTTTACACTTGGCGCCAGGAAGGGGGATTCAGTCGGCATATCCAGGTAATCACCAATAATGTGGCTATTGCTGGCCAAACTGGGGCGTTTGTGGGAGTTAAGTCACGGGTGTGATGGGCACATCTTATAATGGAATCGAATCATACTACTCTTGAGGAGAAGGTCATGGTCTCTGGGCAGGAGGAAATGGAATGGAATGGAATGGGTATGAAATGAAGAAGGGCACGTCGAAAGGTTTCCAAAAGTATTGTGCTTGAAGCTTGAATGACCTGTGGGAGGTACTTGTCCATATCTCATACCAATTATCATGTGTTGATGGCTCACCCTTGATTCTTCTTTTCACCCTGACTTAGAGAAAAGTGTTCCATCTCTACTAGGTTGTGGGAAGGGGGCCTTGCAGGCTGTTGCGCTGTGCGGGTTTCCGAGCTTCCACCGTCCCCCGACCCATGAGACGCCATTGAACGGATTACCCGTACCCCGAGGTCCAACCGCCATAACCTATAGTAGTTACCAGGTAGTCACGAAACCCCGCAGAGTGTTCACAGTACCCGGGTATATAGAACTTTTTGGGATAGTAACTTCTAACACTTCGAATCAACTTCTCCGATAAGAAGTACATTTTCAAGGAAAGGATCCTATATTCCAGTTTCGTTTCTACTACCGCTTATAACAAACCGGATACCGATGAAACGGATGTAACCAACAAACACCTTCGTCGTCCTCCGTCTTCCTCCGTCTCATCTCACCGGCTAGATAAGGTACTTTGATAGTTGTTCTTCTAGCATCATGACCACAACCAGCCCATCCCCATCCGTCCGTGTCCCCGTCTCCCCCCTCCGCCGACCGACTTCATTCAACTTCTCGCGCGACGTCGTCGACCACTGGGCCCAGCACGACCCATCGGCCATCGCGCTGTACTGGACGGACCAAACTTTGAGGCAAACCCGGAAACTGACCTACGCGCACTTCTCACGGCAATCGCACCGCGTCGCCACGCTTTTGTCAGGCGTGGGCGGTTTGGGCATCAAGCAGGGCGAAACGGTGGTTGTGATCGCGCCGCGGGTCCCCGAGTGGTGGGAAATCGCGACGGCGACACTCCGGGCGGGATTGGTGCTCTGTCCGTGCACGACACTCCTTGTGAGCCAGGATATTGAGTACCGTTTGCAGATCAGCCATGCTGCTGTGTTCATTGGAGATGCGGTCTCGGTGAGTAAATGTCTACAGGTGAAGGGCAGATGTCCGGCATTGCGCTGTGTGATTCAGATTGGCGGGAGCATGGCCCCTGAAAGTGTTGAGGGTGAGGGTGAGGGTGTTGAGGGTGTGGTCGACTTCCACGACGCCTTGTCCAAAATTTCGGGGGATGCATATTTCCCCGTCCCTGCCTCGCTAACTCCAACGTCGCCGGCGCTCACGTTCTTCACGTCCGGCACGACGGGCCCGCCGAAGATGGTCCTACACACGCAGATCTCGTATCCTCTTGCGCACGCGCTGACGGGGATGCACTGGTTACGCTTGTCCCCAAGAAGCGTGTACTGGAACTTGTCGGAACAGGGCTGGGCGAAAGCGGCGTGGGCGCTGTTCGCGGCCTGGAATTGCGGCGCAGCACTGTTCGTGCATGATGATCGATTGGCCTTTGAGCCGCGCCGGACGGTCGAAGTGTTGAATCGGTTTCCGATCACGACGCTGTGCGCGCCGCCGACGGTGTACAGACAGCTTGTGCTACGGGAGAATCGGGGGCTGTTGAAAAGTAAAGTGCTGACGCATTGTTGTGGGGCGGGGGAGCCGTTGAATAAGAGTGTCATTGAGATTTGGAAGGGGATGACTATGACTACCATGCGCAGCGGTGGGACGAGGAGGGGGGATGGGAAAAGGAGTGGGAATGGGACCGAGGGTGATGGTAATGGTGATGGTATTGAGATCTGGGATGCGTATGGACAAACAGAAACGATTGTCGTGTGTGCGAATCAAGTCACAAACCCTGTCAGGCCGGGGAGTATGGGGAAACCGATCCCCGGTGTGCCGTTGGTCGTGCTTGATGGCCAGGGCAATGTCACGAAAAATGGCGAGGAGGGGGATATTGCGATTGAAATGGGCACTAACACCACAGCAGACTCAGACTTCAAGTTCTTCGGCATGTTCGAGGGATATATCGACAAGACGAGCGGGAAAATCGATGACAAGATCACCACGTTCGGCAATGGTAAGAGGTTCTACATCACTAGCGACCGCGCGACCAGAGATCGAGACGGGTATTTCTGGTTCGTGGGCCGGAGCGACGACGTGATCAATTCCAGTGGGTATAGAATCGGTGAGTACTAGGGACATTCCCCAGGCTACCTGCTTGCCATTTTTTCCCTTATCACTGCCGTACTCCGCCTTTATGCATCGGGAGATTTATGCTTTATGCTTCGGTGTTCTCCCGGATCACCCCTTACTGACCGGTCGGGTCTTGATGGATTTCAGGCCCCTTCGAAGTCGAATCGACTCTGAAAATGCACCCAGCAGTCGTCGAGTCGGCCGTCGTCGCGTCACCGGACCCCCAGCGCGACGAAGTGGTCAAGGCCTTTGTCGTACTGACCGAGTCGGCGGCATCAAAGGTGCTTGTCAAGAATGGGAACACCAAGGAACAAGAAAGTCTGGTCAAAGAGTTGCAGGACTTTTGTAAGCGGCATGCCGCGCCTTACAAGTATCCGCGGAAAATCGAGTTTGTCGAGGCCAGGTTCCTGCCCAAGACGATCAGTGGGAAGATCAAGAGGGCTGAGTTGAAGGCGTTGGAGAGGAGGAGATATCAAGAGGCCACTGGTAGTAAAGCGGTAGGGGCGAAGTTGTAGAGTGCCTCGAGAGTGCTAAGTTAGTATCCACCGGGGCTTACCTGGGGCTTACCTGGGGTATGGGACCTCCTCCGTACATACGTACACCAGACAGTGAGTGAGTGAGTGAGTGAGTGAGTCAAGGTGCTGGCTTCGGCATGGATTGTGAGCCTCGAGGTATCAAGGTATCAAGGTACAGACAGTGACAGGGTACGGATAGTGAGGTCGAGTAATGAATGAGGATGACATAATCCGTGTCATGGGTGTCTTCTACTCTACTACTCACTGTGGTAAGACTTCTCACCTTCTTACTCCTACTCCTACTCCTACGTGCCAACGTTACCGTGGGTACCATATGCTTTAATTGATCTTCTTTTCTCCTGCAATCACACGAGAACGGCGACGGACTTTATGAAGGTCAACCAGAGCATGACCTAGCCTGTAACTACCTAGGTACCTTTGGTTTTTGTAGCTCCTACCACCCTGGCACAATGTGGTGCACAATGTTGCACCGATGATGACATACACCCACACCACACCACCGGTCCGCTTAGATTCTACCTCTCCAAGGCATTTACGACTCATCCCAATTACTTTAACTCCAACACTCTCATCGCCGGCATACGAGTACAACACGGGAGGGAGACCCTCAAGGTGCGAGGTGCGAGGTGGCAGTCACAAACAACACTCGACGCAGCCACAGCCACAGCCACAGCCACAGCCACGGTCATGGACTCCGATACCTCTACAACTACAACTACCTCTATAACTACCTCTACGAGTGGTATCCTCTTCCCCATATGCACGTTCATCCTCAGCCTCTACACGCTCGAGCACAGCACCTCCCTCTTCATCACATCGACAGCCCGACTCGCCCAGACCTTCCACGTCTCGGAAACGCTCATCTCCCTACTCACCGCGGGCGCCGAGTGGGAGGAACTCTTCGTCGTGATCGCCGCGCTCCTTCAACATCGTCCACGCCTGGCCCTGGGAAACGTGCTCGGAAGCTGTGTCGCCAATATCCTGGGCGCCTTCTCCTTGGGTCTGTTGGTGGTACAAACCCAAACCCAAACCCAAACCAACAGCGGCAGTGGCAGTGGCAGCGGCAGTGGCAGAGGCAGAGGCAGAGGTTTTACAAGCTTCGACGCGAGCGCCAGGATATATGCCATCGTCCTGTTTACGGTGACAACGGCTGTTGTGGTCCTTTGGGGTATGGGTTGGCTGTGGACGAAAGTTGTGGGGGGTATACTCGTGGCGGCTTTTGCGATCTATGTCGTTGGTATAGGATGGTCGATTTATCGTGGTATCTTGGATGCTCCTGAAGATTCGGATTCGGACTCGGACGGCAATTCCGACACGGCTTCGGAGTCTAGCTCTACTCCCAACTTGGAGCCAGAAGAGGGTGGCGGTGGCGGTGGTGGTGCTGGTGCTGCTGCTGTTGGTAGCGATGCGAACGTCGACGCACGAAACGACATCGACGAGTCAGAGACAACTGCCTTGTTAACCCCCCGCAGGCAGAGACAAAGACAACACCACCGATGTACTCGTAATTTGTGGGATCTCGGCAGACTTCTCGTCGGGTTCGTCGCGCTCTCAATGAGCGGATACCTACTTTCGCACTCGTCCAGACTGCTGGCAGCCAGATTCAACATCTCGGAAACCGTCTTCGGCGCCACACTCTTATCCTTCGCCACGACTCTACCCGAGAAATTTGTCGCCGTCGTTAGCGGAGCCCGTGGACATCATGGCATCATGGTGGCCAATACGGTCGGAAGCAACATCTTCCTGTTGACTCTTTGCTTGGGCGTGACAATTCTCGGATCTGCCACTGCCAGTCTAGCAGGGTCGGCAAGCTACACCCATGAAATTTTCTGGGTGTGGGCTTCTTCAGCCTGCCTCACTGTGGTGATTGTGGTTGGTTCGCATAGACTGGTCGGGGTGGCGATGCTGATTGCATACGTGACCTTTCTGGTCCTTGAAATCGTGCTGAATAGAGCCTGATAGAGCCCCCCCTACCCACGAGACTTCATTTTTCTTTTAGATGGGAATACCAACAATGTCTTCGCTCTCCCTACCGTCCGGGACAAGATCACCATACACCGTTATAGGAATCACGACTTCAAAGGTCTCGCAGTCCAAGTGCTCCACGGCAACATTGATCGCTCCTCGTTCGTCCCTGACGACGCCTTCAAGTAAATCGGTCACATGCTTGATATCGCCCTCTTCGCTCTCCACAGGCTTGATGGTCCCGAATTCGAACCGCATACTCCAATCGAGACTGACACCACTGGTAACAAAAGTGGGCGTTGCTGCCGCGGGGATACTGGGAGCAAATGTGACTCGCTTGGCGAAGAGGACATTCTCCGAGTGCGCCGCATAGATCTTCCTCGTGACTCTGTTGATGGTGGCCGCGGATCGGACTGCAAGAGGAGGACTGACTTTCTCTGTAGTTTCCAGGGTTGACCGAAGCGCGGCGCAAGACACCTGGCTCTCCGACAAATCAACCACAGCTGTGATGGTCTCGCCGAGTCGGTGCAGAGGTCTGTCGATGACAATGACGGCAACCCTCAGCCCGTTCCGAGCGATTTCGAATCGGTTGGAGCTCGACGAGCTACTGTCGATGCTCTGATTACTGTAGAATATAGCTCGGTTGATGGCTTGCAGACCCTGGTGGCCCTCTGCACCGTCTCGTTTCGCCAAGAATGCATCCATCGTGCCGCTACTGGACTGCCTCCTCTGATTGCGATCGAGTAACTTGTCGACAAACTCGAGGAATTCGGTGGTGGACTTTTCGTGTAGTCGTGTCGCGTGGGTTTCGGCTTCTTCGGCTTCTTCACGTTCCAGGGAGATGATTGATTTTGTTGTAGCGAGGTCTCGTAGTATGACATGAGGCTGCATCAAGTCATGGCCGAAAATCTCGCCGTCGTAGTTGACTCCCGAAAACACACGGACGGGGACGTTGACTTGTCGAACGGTGTGTTGTACATCCCGACCGCCAAGTGCACCCTGGACGCCGACAGTCAGGTTATAGGATATCTTGATGGCCTTGCCTCGGTGACTGGATGGTAGGCCACGCGGAAGTGGATATGTGTACGAGTAGCTGTGCTCCTCTCCAGGCTCGAGGTGCATGTCGACAAAGAGCAATGACTGCGGCGTCGACAACAACGGAATGGCTCGAGAGTTTCTCATCGCGTGCATTTGCGTCACGCTGCTCCCGTCGTCGCCACTGATCAAGCTGTTCAAGGATTCGCCGAAATCCTTCAGACTGAAGTTCCCCAGGAACCCACTGGTCGGGCGGGGCTTTTTCATGCCTACCACGCCACCGCCCGCTTGGCCGCCGAGGAAGCCTTTGCTTTTGACCTCTTCAAAATGCGATTGGTCGACGAGTGACGCGTCCAGGGTAAATGTGGCGTTCAGTTGTGCATAGCCCATGAGCAGATTGACGCCTCGAGGCTTTTGCGCCGGTCTTGATGATGAGATATTGTTCCGCGGAAGAGGTAGAGAAAGGCTGGGAGTTGCTCGGTGGTGATCCGACAGGACAGAAGGCTGTTCAGACATGAGGGTCTCTTGGGAGTGATTGCTGAGAGAATAAAAGTCGCCACTACTTCGCTCATCGCTGGTCATTTGACTCGTCCTTGAGAGGATTCGAGTGGCGGGCTCATTGTTGTTGTTGTCGCCGGGACTCAGAGCTAGGCGCACGCGATCGGTCGGAGGTGCTGCTGCAGGAAACTTGAAGTCCGGCGTCGCCTCACGACTTCGGCCAGCAGCTGGTGACAGCGGACTGCGTGGGCCACGTGTTGCCGGTTGCGGCGAGCTTCCACGAGAAGCCTGGCCTAACTGACTCGTTGAGTGATGCGAGTCTGGACATTTGTATGAGTCCTATACTCATCCTGAAGCGACAGTGAGAGACTTACCATGGTGGATTTGAACTGTAGATGATCGCCGATGACTCAATCTTTGCTGCTTTGCCCAGCTGCCACTGGACGCGTCGGCATGGTCGGTCGTGGCGATAGGAGACGTCACTGAGATGATGGATACAGATCTCTGCTTGAAGCCGGGTCTCTCTACAGGTGTTGGCAAATCGTTCGCCGGTATAGGGTCTTGTAGTGAGGCAGTCGCTTTATGTCGTCCGCGCGCGTCGGGGAAACGCTCATTGTTGTCGGTGGCGGTCCTCCCATTCTGACTCGATCTTGAATGGCCATGGTTTCTGGATAAATGGGCAGCAATCTGACTTATGCTTGCTTGCCGACTAGTGCGCCTTTTGGGAGTAGTAGGACTGACTGGTTCGACCAAGTTGGCAACATTTTTGAAGGTGATTGTGCATCGAAGCTCTTCGCCAGCGAAAACGGACTGTTCATGAAAGCGGACGATCACATGAATGTCCGAATGCATAACACGGCCTGAAAGGCTTCCGACCAGTTCAATTGAGAGAGGGCATTCAAGGGTGTAGTAGCGTAAGTCTAGTATCTTACGGAGGAGAATGGCAAGAGGACAGGACAGTGGACAGGACACGACAGGAGTATCATGGACGCTGTTGGCCGCTCTGGCTAAACCTCGGCCTAGTGAGCCACAGGTTAGGTATCTTGGTATGTGAGGTACCTTAGGTGATGGTGGCACAAGTGTCGAGATAGCGAGGCTCCTCCCTGTGGTCTATCGAGGTCGCAGGATCATCAAGGAGTTCTCATACTTCAATCAAGAACATTTAGATCTTTACACAGAGTATAGATAATCGTGTCTTGCCACAGACGTCAACAACGCAACCTCGATCATTTCATTCCATCATCAAGATCAGTACTGTACAATCAATAACCTGGCTTCACCATCAAGGGTCTAACGAAGCCATTAGCCCTTCACACGCTCCTCCACCCTTCGCCATTCATCATGCCCCGGACACTCCAATCCTCGCACCCTCGTAGGGACAGCGGCTCTTCGTACTTCCAACTCGTTCGGGATGCTTTTGATGCAGACATCTGTGCATCCATCGCACAGTAATGCTATTGCTGCTACCACCGCCTGCCCGTGATGTTCTTGCTTAGAAGCAATAGCCTTCGGACTCGCGGCTTCAACATCTGGTGGCAAGAGGAAACAATGGTCTGGCATCGGGCTCCGAATCTCTGTCACGATCGACTCGTCCAGTGGCTCCATAACATCAGGCGCGCTTTTCACCTGAGTGACATACACTCACGGAAGGCACTGCTTTTCCCGTCGTAGTGGCTGTTGCGTGAGCCTAGGCTCGGTCGCATCACCTGCGAAGAAGGGTAGTGCCTGTGGTTTCGGCATGGTCACGACGCAGCGATTGCTCAAGGTTTCTTTTCGCAGGCCCATTCCGAATATTCAACCAGAGACTGCCACTTGAGCTGCGAGCTTCTCCGTCGTTCTGCCCAGTCCATTATTTGCATAGAAATCCATGGGATAGGTGCCGTCTCCTTGCTCCCACCCTTGTTGACCGCCTAGCACAACTAGAGCCTCATATGGTGTCAACAATGGTCGCGGAAAAGCATAACCCCAGTCGATGCTCAATCGAGGACAGGCAATCTGGACCCAGCAGTCCACATCTTCAAACAGAGCCAACTTGCCAGGAAAGATTTCGCTGAGCATGAGGTTGATGTATGGTATACCTTGCTTGGTGAGGTAGGTTTGAATCATGGTCAAGGTATGCGGGTTCCCTTGACGGCCCAATGCTCCAAGGATCAGTCCCCATTTCTTGGCCCTTTTCGCAGTCTTGATTGCACTGGTCCGCATGTCCAGCATTTCATCGTGAGAGTAAGTCTCTCGAGTCAGCTTCCGCGAGTATGGATCATAGCGAAAAGCCGGGATGGTAGGATTTGCTATCATTGCAGCTTCAAGATGAAAACGCCCATCACCAAGATAGAGAAGGAGGTCAACGCCTTGGTCTTTGGTAAGTTTAGGGGCAGTACAGCCCAATACCTCGCCCTTACTCAGTGGCATGACTTGAGGCACGACTAGCTTCAAGCCTTCCGCTTCAAGGGCAGGTCTGATGGTATGAAGTGTTGCATTGAATTGTATTGTACCCACCATGGCGATTGTCTTGCCTGGCGAGATATTGCGAGACAAGGTGCTCACCAGATGTTTAATGTCGATAGATATGTCCACAAAGACGTAAAGAGTGGCTATTTTCGTGGCAGACACGGGGATCAGACAACTGTGGGCATAGTGGACCAGAAGGTCACATCCTAGGGCTCTTGCGGTGTAGTCGTCAATGCAACATGCGCCGTAAGTGACGTCCCCCATGATCAAGGTCTCGGTGCCAGGACAGAACTGGGTCAGGATGTCTGAGATGGTAGTGGCAAACATAAGAAGACCCTCTGGGAATTGTAGAGCGACTCTTTTCGCCTCGAGGGTCCGTATTCGATGGATGGTCTTGGGTATTTCGAAGCTGTAATTGTGAGGAAGCAAGGCTATGGCAGCCTGAATGTCTGGGTCATCGAGAATCTCTGCAGGTACCTGATTGAGGGCCCGTGGTATCTTGCGCTGCACTGTATCACTGTCAGTCGCGATCCTTTCATAAGATTCGTCCGACCCGACCTTTGGGTACGAGCGCGGTCGTCTCGTCGACAGACCCGTTCGCATCTTGCCCATGTTTTGCCTGCGCATCTGCCGTCCGTCTTCCCACGAACCTCCTTTTGGGAGTCCTGCTTGCAGGGACACTCTCCTCGGGCGCAGTAGGAAACGCACCGGGCATGGAGGGATCGTCCATATTTCGTGCTCGGGCCCGAAGGCTCAATTTTGGATGTGGTGTCGCTCGATCGTTGAAGAGTCAAGACTTGTCGGTGGCATCTCAAAAATTGAGGCAGATCTCCAGAATCCCAAATCGCAGGCTCGGAACTGCGGAGAATCTTTGTTTTGCTGTTGGCGTCATACATTTCAGTTTCCTCCCACCTAGTATCTCCTTGACTTTCATGTGCAATTAAGTTTCAACCAGAACAAAAAGATATAAAGCTGGGTAGGTCGAAATGAGTGCTGTATTAGGACGTGTGTAGTTTCTCCTCGCACATTTCGAGCTACCTAGGTATCGATCATGCCTCTGCTACAATCTCTCCTGACAGCGACCAACTTCCGCAATCCTTTCTTGAGGAATCTCATACCTTCTATTGGCCTTGCTTTTGGTATTCAAGCAGCAGTTGCAGTTCCATCTGTATTGGCAGGATCGGAGAGGTTCTACGACCTGTCCGGCTCACTAACCTATCTCTCATGCACGGCATTGAGCTTGTATCTGCCTGCTTTGCGCGCTCGAACGGCCGCCGCATTAGCAGGGCATACGAAACCAGCCTGGCCTAGCCTTCTCCACGCTCTCCAGGGCACAGGAGGCCCATACGGCTTCAACTGGAGACAAGTGTTTCTAAGCGCTGCAGTCAGCTTCTGGGCGGCGCGACGTGAGTCATGTGCAAGCTGTATATGCTCGAGCTGATCTGAGATACTGTAGTGGGCACCTTCCTCTTCACGCGCATCCTCTCGGACGGCGAAGATTCCCGTTTCAAAGACATCCGCAACTCAGCCCCCAAGTTCGCAGTAGCCTTCTTCGCACAAGCAACCTGGGTGTCCCTCTGCTTGCTTCCAGTGCTCGCAGTGAACTCGTTGCCCGCGTCCACGTTCGCTGCCCTAGGAGGCGCTGTCTCAATTACAGACATCATCGGCATCCTGCTTTATGTCGGCGGCATGAGTTTCGAGATGACGGCCGATAGGCAGAAGAGCAAGTGGTCGCAAGAAAAGAAGGAGAAGAAACATGACGAGGACTTCTTGACGCGAGGCTTGTGGAGCAAGAGTCGACACCCCAACTACTTCGGTGAGAGCACGTTGTGGACAGGGATTGCAGCATTGTCAGCTGGTGTCCTTGCATCGAATGCCGGCGTTGCTGGAATGGGGCTTGCCGGTGGTTTGGCCGGGAAAGCTATCGCTCTCCTAAGCGCCGGCATCAGTCCCGCGTTTGTGACGTTCCTGCTCTTCAAGGTCTCGGGTATACCTCTAAGCGAAAACAAGTACGACAAGAAGTACGGGGATCGAGCAGATTATCAGAAGTGGAAGAAGGAGACCCCTGTGTTCTTTCCAAAGTTGTGAAAGGGTCGAGAGATATCTCACTAGCCTGAATCAAGATACAGACAACCATCCTTTCAAACTCGATCTGAACCTCATTCCCGCGTGCAGTCGGCTGGGTCGCACACTCGCTGCTGTGGTGACCCCTGATTTTCATGGTTTCCTGGCGGTGCTTGGCTTGGTAGTTTCGGCACCGTGGTTCTTGGTCGGACATTCCTTTTAACAGTGAAAATGAAAGACAAGGTCCCGGTAGCCTAAGAATGACCATCATATTGACCGGGTCGCTCGTCCTGAGGCATCGGTACACGGATCGTAGACGGCCTCCTGATGGCTGTCTTCACCATAATGGGAGCTTCGGCACAGCCGATCCTTACATTGCAATTGCCGAGGAGATGATCGTGGCAACAACAACCCTCCACCTTCATCCGCGGACTCTGTTTCTGCTCTTTGTGACGGGAATTTGGCCTCCCAGCCAGCAGAAGGTTGTATAATCGGTCAACAACAACGACCAATCGATTCCAAATCCATAGTGCATATCCACTGTGTAGTTGTAGAAGCCGATATGACTCCGATGAAAGAATGTCACACTGGCACAACAGTGTGCTGCCGTCTGTGCGGATGTGAGTTGTAGGTCCACGAGCTGAGGGGGTTGACCGCGTCGAGATCTGGAAGAAATTCATCCAATATTGCATCGCACATTCGGGGGTTCTTCCTTGCAGGTTCTTCGAGCTCTTTTTGTGGCCCTTGCGATGGTGGCTTCGGCGATCGGCCTGAGGTCACTGTCAGTTTCGAGGACGACGAAGCCACGGATCTTTCAGGAGTTCTTAGCTGTCGCACGATCTTCGGGGAGCCACTGAAGCATTCTGGCGAGAAAGTGGAGGAAGAGTCGCTTGTCTTCACCACTCAGGTTGCTGATCCTGTTTTCAAGATTTGCGCCCCGAGACTCGTTCGCCGACCCGTGAATCAACACACCTTCCACGTGGGTCAATGTTAGGATGCTGCAGCAACAGAAAACGTAAAAACATACCTTCTGGTGTGAAGAACTGCGGAGTGGCTTCGCCACGTGAAAGAAGGAGCTTTGGTGGAGGTCCCAGCAACGAGATCATCTCGCTCAAATGTGTAGCGGTTGAATACGTCTCGCTTTCAGGGTCCATGGCGTTAAAAAGTGGGTGGCCTTCTAATAAATCCCAGATCTAAAACAGGAGTCACTCCTCATTGCACGTTTCCTGCACTGGGAGTTACACATACCATCACGCCGAGGTTCCAGATGTCAGCACTATATGACCAGCCAGCCCGTAGAATTACTTCCGGTGCTTGAAGAAGGTCAGCCTGAATGGGATGGTTGAATGGCTTGTCGTCGGTGACCTTGACTGCAAGACGAAAATCTGCAATTGTCGGCCGGCCAGGTGCGCGCTTGAAATCGCCAAAATTCCGGTGTGCATATATCAGCCGGTCACCAGAGACCTTTGCTGGAGTAGGGGTTTTCTGTTCATCCTCGATGAGCTCGCGTATGACCTCGTGATCCTCAATGCCAATCAGCACGTTCTCGGGTTTAAGGTCTGCTCGTTTGACGTTAGCAAGCTCCCATCCCTACGAGTGATGGTAGGAGCACCAGTGTGAATGACTTGACACTCGCTGTGTAGGTAGTCAAGTCCCATCAGAAGGAGTCTTAATAGTGGCTTCATCACGGTGCCGGGTAGGCGTTCATTCTGCACACGTCTTTGAAACGTAGAGATAGTCTCTCGCATGGGCTCGTACACCAGACATAGGTGGTTTCCGTGTTGGCCAGAGATTTCGAACGAGTCGCGAACAAGCCTCACATACCGTAAGCCATGATGCCGTGGGTCTGCGTTTGCAATATGTCTTGACAGCTCCACCTCAGAGTTTGTGGATCGCGATCCCGATGCATCCTTGGTGAGTATCTTGAGTGTCACAAAGGCGTCCTCATCTAACCACGACCTGCAGAGACGTGAGTCCGAACCGTTTCATACACATATCATGGTATTTCACGCACGTGCGCTTGTATTCATGTCCCAGCCATATAGTGGACTGTGATTCGAAGCCTAGTTTGGCCAGGATCTTGTACCGATCACCAATGGTCTGTCCGATGACAGTCGGGTAATAGTTGTCTGGACGATAAGTTGGAAAGATCTCTTCCTCGATAGGCTCCTTGGATTTAATGATGCTTCGAGATGAAAGTCTTCGAGGTTGCGCTACTCGCGGGACACGAAAAGAGCGTTGCAATGCAAACCTGCGAGTCGGAGGAGGCATGTCTCCTGGAACACAGCCCTAGGAGGCCTTAGCGGCTGACACTGAAAAAGGCGAGGAAGCAAATGTTAGAACAGGGGAGTGACTCTGGAGGGATTCGCTTGTCTCTAAGATACCAGCTCGCCAGGCAGGTCGTCACGTCGTCCAGTGTCGTGGTACGCGAGGATGATAGTAATGACTCAGTAATGACTCAGCAGTGAGCACGTGGAGCATGTGGCTCCCCATGATGACTAAGACCACAAATATATTATGGACGCATGCAAGAGAATACTGAATAAATACCTTAGTTACTCGTACCTGGTCACTTGCTGGTATCCAAATTCAGCTACTTGAAACTTCTCCTCAATTGACCTTCAAATGTGTCGGTGCCACTTCCAACTCCTTGAAAACATTATCATTCATCGTGCTCGTCCTACCGGTCCCTGTTGCTAGGATTTGACTCGGTGCAGCAGCAGTCGCCGGCATTTTCACAACGTCCCCTACTTCCTCTTCCTCTTCCTTCTGTTCTTCTTCCAAGAAATTGAAATCTAGTGCGTACCGCGAACCGTCATATTCCTGCTGTGGTACCTCGTGATATTTGGCTGTGCATGCGGTATCTCTCAGGCCTTCCTCGATTTTTTCCGCAATACCACTTCCTGCAGGAATCCCGAAGCTGTTCGTACAGCGATACCATGGAGCCGAAAATCCAAGCGCAATCATGCATCTCCACTGGTCGCTTGGATTCGGCATGCCAGCGTGCCACAATCGGAGGTCACGCAGGACCGCCGACCCCTTGGGAACAGTTGGCTGGATAGGAGGCTGGACTTTTTCACGGGCCGCGACGAGGTCGGGATGGATGGCCAGCTCTCCTGGACCAGCTTGATCTTCGATGTTGCCACGATGCTGTCCACCGAGCCAAATCTCTGTTGCTCCCGTTGCCACTTCTGACGTGATCAGTGGAATGTTGGCCACGCAGTAGAAAGGGCAATTTGGATGTTGGAAATTGGCGTCCGAATGCACCGGCTGTCTTTTGGTCGACCGCGGAAGTGCTGTGTTGCCGGTGATGAGGTCCCAGGTCGCACCTTCTCCCAAGTAGAGCTCAACCGCATGATGGAGGATCTTGTTGCAGTACAAGTCTGGAAAGAAGAGCTGCGGTGTGAGGGGAGGTGCTTGCTGAAGATTCTCGGCGCCTTGGTTCATCCTCACCCCAGCTCGGACACCGTCCTCGGCCTCCTTGACCATGCGAATGTTGATGGCATCAAGATGATCCGGGTGAATGATGTCTCGTAGAAGCACGATTCCATCGGTATGTAGTCCCTCCAACACCTTTCTGATGTTCTTGCTGTTGAGCCTGCCGGCTGCAAGCTCTTCTTGGCTGGGACAGACTTCAACAACTTGTTGGGGACGTGCCATTTTCATGAAGGCTCTAGGACTGATTGATACTTTGGAGACTTCTGAATCAGCTAATTTACAGGTCTTATGTACGTGGTCAACAACTTCACATCTTGTACTGTGGTCCGAACATCAACGAACGAGTCTTGGTGAGATTGGAACTGGGGTCCTGTATCCGCGAGCACTGACAGTACTTCGTACTACCGAAGGGATTTGCGAAATCTACTCCCTGCAATGATTTGCGCTCCTCTTGGTCCCGACGGCCCGACGTCCCTACGGCCCTGTACGATTGTGGGTCCCGAGGAACAGGAGAAATCTAGATTATTCTGGCTTTGGCCTGATCCCCTCTCCCTCCCCGGATTATCTGGAGAATCCTTGCGCGACTCGGGGAAGACGTGCTTCAGGAGTCGTGTAGGGCACTGTAGGGCCGGTGAGGTCGGCAAGGAGTATTAAAACACTCCTCAACCCGCCTCAACATACAGTAGTTGTGGTTTGTCAACCTCAGACCCATCTTCTCGACTCGACCCCAGCTTGAAACCCCACACACACAAACGATCTCAGTCCTTCTGTGACCTTCCCTCTGTGTGCAGCTGCGGTTGCGCCATGGCCCAACATGCCTCAGACACCATTGTTGCCTTGAAAGGCAGTGAAGAACGGCACGAGATAGTCCGAGATTCACAAAAGGCGTCCGACTCGGAACATGCCCTGACTCTACGGCAAGCCTTGAGGATCTATCCCAAGGCCATCGCATGGTCCATCACCGTATCCACGGCTGTCATCATGCTCGGTTACGACACGGCGCTCCTGGGCAATTTCTTTGCGTTCCCTTCGTTCCAGAAGAAGTACGGTCAGCCATATGGCGATGGCTATCAACTCGCTCCACGCTGGCAAGCAGCCCTTCAAAACGCGACCTCCGTCGGCGTGGTTCTGGGCCTGGTAGCCACGGGATGGCTCGTCGACGCGTTCGGCTTCAAACGCGTCAGCTACGTCTCATATACCTTCCTGGTGGGCTTCATCTTCATCACGTTCTTCGCGCCCAGCAAAGCGGTCTTACTCACGGGCGAACTTCTCTGCGGCTTATGCTGGGGCGTGTTCAACATCCTCGGACCCACGTACGCGTCCGAGGTCATGCCAGTCGTGCTCCGCGGATACCTGACGTCGTACGTCAATCTCTGTTGGGTCATCGGTCAATTCATCGCGGCGGGCGTCTTGAACGGGTTGATTCACCGGACCGACCAATGGGCCTACAGACTGCCCTTCGCCGTCCAATGGATCTGGCCTCTGCCGTTACTCGTCGCTACCATCTTCGCTCCCGAGTCCCCGTGGTGGCTGGTCCGAAAGGGCAGAGTCGCTGAAGCAGAACATTCCCTGGGCAGACTGGCCAAGCAAGGAGCCACCGATCTCAAGGCAAACGTCGCCCTCTTGGTACACACGGACAATCTCGAAAAGGAGATCGAGACAGGTTCGACGTACCTAGACTGCTTCAGGGGTCCCGACCGGCGACGCACTGAGATTTGCAGCATGGTCTTCGGCATCCAAATCTACTGTGGCCTGAACTTTGCCCAGTACTGTACCTACTTCATGGAGCAAGCCGGCCTGAATCCCGCAGACGCTTACAAGATGAGCTTGGGATATAACGGTCTAGCTTTTATCGGCACCGTCTTATCTTGGTTCTTGATCGGCACCATGGGACGAAGGACGATCTACGTCGGCGGTCTCGGCATCTTAACGGTCATCATGTTCTTGATCGGCTTCATCTCCCTGGCCGCTTCGGCAAGCAAGGCTGCGATGTGGGCGCAGTCGGCTTTCATGCTGGTGTATATCTTCTTTTACGACCTTACCGTGGGACCCCTGGCCTACACTATCGCCTCGGAGACATCATCGACACGGCTAAGAGGCAAGACCCTCGCGATCGGCAGGAATCTTGAAAACATCTCGTCCATCGTGGCCGGCACCATCCTGCCTTACATGCTCAACCCCAGCGCCGCCAACTGGAAAGGCAAGACAGCCTTCTTCTGGGGAGGGTTGTCCTTGTTGTCCTTCGTTTGGGCCTACTTTAGGCTGCCGGAGTGCAAGGGCAGAACCTACGAAGAGTTAGATATCATGTTCGCCAAGGAAGTGCCTGCACGCAAATTCAAGGGCTACGTCCTCAACGCATACTCTGCGGAAGAGGCAACTGCGACTGTTTCGACCGAAATGGCCAAGGTGCAAAAGTAATGGTTCGATCGTTGGGGCTGAGACCGTTGCACGTGGGTTGTCTTTCTTGCGTATACCGTTGGATCTCGATGAGGTTGTCGGCGCCATGGAATAACGGCACGAATCAACCATTAACGTTGGCGATCTTAGATCGGAGTAGCTCATAGTAGAATTACTTGCTGTTCTCCGCCTTTCAGCCTTTCGAAAATACAGTATATTGATTTATCTCTCGCTATCTTTTCATATCCAAACGCTCTTGTAGAACTGTCGACCATTGTCCTACGGGAGGATACAGCGTGCCATATCGACTCAACACCCTGACCGCCGTCTTGAACGAGTTGTCCAACTGTTCCAGACCAAAAGGTACCTGTGCGTTCTTGACAAAGGTCATACTCAAAGATATCGTAAAGATGGAAGTCAGCGTCATCGCAATGTGTGGCAGCAAAACCGGCTTCGAGAAGAAGTCGGCAGCTGCGTCCACGAACGAGCAGTATGAGCGCACACATTTCTCGGCACCCGATACGAGCTCTGGAGACTGATCGGTGGTAATGACCGCCTTGTAAAGAGCCAGCCAGAAGATCCCGCATGTGTGAGCGTGATATTGCAACTTGAGATAAAGACTCAAGTCGCCCCGGGAGAAGCCCACGTCTGGGAATGCCAACGCCGGCGGAAGGTGGCTGCGCCATTCGAGGATCTGGAATTCCAGCTCCTCGGCGACGAGGGTGGGAAAGTGAATCTCATTGTGATGTTGCAACGAACTGGACGAAAAGTTCCGGTCCGACTGCTCCATCATCTTCTGGATGGCGACTTCGGCCATGAAGAAGATGCACATTCCACCATCTTCCTGCCCGTTCTCAAATGTGCCTGAAGGCAGTGGGATGTTCTCCTCGAGGCTGCGCAGGCCCGAACTGGCAAGATTGAGCTGCACCAGCAATTCTCGCTCCATGACGTATATGGAGTAGAATGCTCTCGTGAAGGATTCAGAATTCACAACGTCGCGGGTGTGGATATCGTGTTTGTAAAGATTCTGGGCCTTGTACGCGGCTGAGATGACATACTCGTATGCCTGAATGGGTCTGAAACTCAGCAAATGGTAGATTGCATGGAGTATCAAACACTGAATGCCGACGATGCTCTGGTCCGCTATCACGGTGTACAACATTTGAGCAGCGTGGGTGGCTTGGTCACACGAAGCATGGCTTCGGCCATCGTCAAGGTCCAGGGCGAGCATACCGATGGCTGAAATCATAAGACACAAAGAGACTCGAGGTGAAGGGGCGGCGAGAACCTCTTCGGAAGCCGTCATGTACTCCTCCTGCAATGTCTGTCGTTCGAAAAGCGGGTACCACACGTGGACTTTGTCGAGGAATGTTTGCAACAGCCGCATGTTGAGCAGTTCGGAGGCCTCGGGATATGATACTATTGCTGCTGCCGGCCAGCCAGCCAGCCTCGACTCGAGACCGGTGAGATAGCCTGTGACATCGTAGTCGATATTGGCCATCATGTGGCTGAGGATTCCCGATTGTTGAAAATTGTTCGTAGCAGGAGGATGCCGGAGCTGGACGTTGCCGTTGCCGTTGCCGTTGCCAGACGTCGGCACTGCCTCGTCCAATTGGCATTGTTGAAGTTGGAGCTGAGTCTGTGCCGACAGGACCGACATGGTCCTATTCAGCTTTTGCACATTCTCTTCCAGCGCAACCAGCCTCGCTTGTGTGGAGCTGGAGCTGGAGCTGGTCCTGCTGTCGTCCTGCTTATTGCCGGAGACGACGTACTTGCATTCGGCTCCTACAGCCTCGCAGAACCCGCACTGAGGCGTAGCACCGTCACATTTGGATTTCCTAGACCGACAAACCACACATGCAATGGCAGCGCGCTTCTTCTCGTACAGCTGTGTTCTCTGTCGCTTCGGGGATGGTTCCTCCATTTCTCTTTTTTCTTTCGGGCGGCAGCCGCTCAGGCTTCTCAGGATAACCGGCCCTACGGCAAGTGATATAGGCGAGGTGGGAATGACTATCTTTCAGTTCCTACCGGCATAGCGGTACTGATGCTCTCCGCAGCTTGCCGATGGGAAAAGGTGTCGCCCGCAATAGTCTATTAATCTCCCATGGGGCCCCCTTGTGGTGAACCTGGTCTGTGCTGTGTCGCTGCCACTTGCCTTTAGCCTAATAAGCGTAGACTGTACAACTTAGAGAGTAGCTGGTGGTGTACCCCGTATGTTTCCTCCAGGATTGAAGGCAAGGCCCCATGATGGCCCGCATGATCTCGTCCCCCAGCTTCTAACATCTTTGCCGCAGCCGAGATTCTCCACACTTTGATGTTCCTCGTGACTCTCTGATCTTTCACCTAGCGTAAATCAATCTTTGCTGGTTAATAGGGAGATCGGCCCGACGGCCCTGACTCCCATTAAATCAGGCGGCTAGATTTTGCTGCCAGATATGGTGGAGCTACAATGCCTATGGGACGGCAGTAATGCACTCCACAAGCCTTGTGCATCATCTTGGGGAGTCGTGGGCAGACTCCGCGAGGGTTTTGCTCGATCGGCGTTGTGAAAGTCCCAAATGATGGGCGCGACCAAGGCGCCGTTTCCATTTAGTACCAGTACGTACTGCTGGTCGCTTCTCTCTTTACTCCCTCCAACTGTGAGTCTGTGACCCAAAGGTATACCTCTCATCTCACAGGCAGCTGAAAAGATACGACTGGTTGCAAGGATGAGTTCGTCCATGATGCGGTATTCCAGATATGCAGGGACACCAAAAGCGCATCAGATTGATTCACTTCGCCAGGCGAGGATAGAGGGTTTCATCAGCCAAGATCAATGGAAGGATATCAATCTTCGGTCCATGCTGTACAAGAAGCACCCAGACAGAGTACTTGCCATTGAGGTTTATTCGGTGCCCGACCTGGAACGACCGTCGTTCCAAGCAGCAACTAGCAAGGCCAATGACTTCAAACCCGCGGCAGTTGGGGATGAATTCGGTCCATCCTGGAGCACACATTGGTTCCGCATCACCATCGAGATCCCATCATACAAGGACAAGCTGGAATTCCACTGGGACTGCAACTCCGAAGGGATGATCTGGACCGAGGACGGCGAGCCCATCCACGGTCTGACGGGCGGGCATTTTCAGGATAGGAGAGTGGAATTCATCATCCCCCGATCATGGCAGGGTAGGAAGACATTTTTCGTCGAGGCCAGCATGAACGGCATGTTCGGATGCGCGCAGTGTCTCGACATCAGCATTGGCGGCCCTCACCATCCTGCAAACGACATCATTCAACCTCCCAAAGCCGACAGACAATTTCTGCTGGAGACGGCGGAGCTCGTCGAACCGGATCAGGATGCATGGGCTCTGTACTGGGATTTTCAGGTGATTTCAGACATGGCCCGGACTCTGTCATCGAATACCTGGGAGGCCCAAAAATGCTTGGGAACAGCCAACGAGATCATGAACGTTTTCCGACGAGATGACCATTCCAGCATCTCGGCCTGTCGGTCTTTGGCTAAAATGTTGTTGGCAGACGTGCAGGTTGATCGAGAACGATCGACCCTTGTGAGTGCTATTGGTCATTGCCACATTGACACTGCATGGCTCTGGCCCTTCGGCGAGACGAAGAGGAAGGTGGCTCGATCATGGGCCACGCAGGTGGACCTCATGGACAGGTATCCAGAACACCGGTTTGCGGCCTCCCAGGCCCAACAGTACAAGTGGTTAAGAGCAGACTATCCATCGGTCTACGAAAACGTCAAACGAAAAATCAAATCCGGGCAATTCATTCCCGTTGGGGGCTCCTGGGTCGAAAACGACACGAACTTCCCGTCCGGCGAATCGCTTTGTCGTCAACTGATCTACGGACAGCGCTTCTTTCAGAAGGAATTCGGCATCACCTGCAAGGTGTTCTGGTTGCCTGACACCTTTGGGTATGCATCTCAGTTACCGCAGCTCCTGAGGCTGGCCGGGATGCCGTATTTCTTCACGCAAAAGATGTCCTGGAACAACATCAACAAGTTCCCAAACTCGACATTCAATTGGGTCGGGTTGGACAATACGCAGGTGCTGACACACATGGCTCCCACGGAGACCTACAATGCCCAAGTCGAAGCCGGCGAGCTCCAGAAGAGTGTGAGCAATCACGGCAACCTGGCAGAGGACAAGCACTCGCTGTTACTTTTTGGCAATGGCGACGGAGGTGGAGGACCGCTGGCAGGCATGCTCGAGCGCCTCAAACGGTTTCAAAGTCTGTCCGACACGATCGGTGCTGTTCCCAGGGTGGCCATCGTCGACACCGTCGATGAGTTCTTTGAAGGCATTCAGAAAAGAACGCAGGGAGGAAAAGAGCTGGTCACATGGCATGGCGAGCTGTACCTGGAGTTCCATCGCGGCACGTACACTTCTCAAGCACTCACGAAATTGAACAACCGGCGCGCCGAAATATTGTTGCGCGAGTTGGAATATCTCACTTCGATGGCACTCTTTACCAAGGGCCACGAATATCCAAAGGACACACTGGACTCCATGTGGGAGGACGTGCTCTTGTGTCAATTCCACGATGTCCTGCCAGGGTCCTGTATCGAAATGGTCTACGAAGACACCACAGTCATCTACGAGGAGGTCATGAGGAAAGGGGCCAAGATCCGAGAAGAGGCCCTCGCGGCGCTCGGGGCAGAGACAGATGGCGACGGACTGAGACCCAGCCTCCTGAATACTCTGACATGGCCTCGCTCGGAGATCGTCAAGCTCGATGACGTGTCCGGTTTCAGTGGAGCACAACTTGACGGTGGCAGCAAAGCAGGAGGAGGAGGCTTAGTAGCTGTCGGCTCGGAGGGTCTTGGAGTGACGGACCTGGTGGGAGTGCCATACACTCCTGTCACCGTTCACGAAGAAAACGGAACATTTGTGCTCCAGAACGAACATCTACGGGTGTGTATCCAAGGTGGTGAGATTGTCTCACTGGTCGACCGAGGGGTGAAAAGGGAATTGCTCCCCGAGGGCGTCCGAAGCAATCGAATGGTCCTCTTTGACGACCAGCCACTCTACTGGGATGCATGGGACGTCGAGATCCATCACCTCGAAAAGTACCAGTACGTCGAGCCCGGCAAGGTGACGATTCTCGAGCAAGGGCCCCTTCGTGCTTCGGTCAAGGTTGAGCAGAAAATCTCGGAAAACTCTTGGATCAACTCAATCATCTCGCTTGATGCCGTTCTCAATGGACCGTCGTACACGAATGGGTTCAACGACGCGCTCAGCCAGGTGACGGTCGAATGCGAGTGCGAGTGGCGGGAGGACCGGAAATTCCTCAAGGCCGAATTCGCATGGGATCTCTGCAACCCTTCAGCGGACTACGAGACTCAATTCGGCATCATACGACGGCCCACGCACTCCAACACGACCTGGGACAGCGCCAAGTTCGAGGTCGTCTGCCACAAATTCGCCAATCTCGACGAGTTCGGCTATGGCGTGGCCATCTTGAACGATTCCAAGTACGGCTTTTCCACGCACGGGCGCACGCAGAAGCTGAGTCTCTTGCGGAGTCCCAAGGCGCCCGATGCGCATGCGGACATGGGCCGGCAACGATTCAAGTACGCCATCTTGCCGCACCGTGGCATGCTCAACCAGTCAGCCGTGGTGCGAGCTGGATTCAACTTCAATTCACCACTCCAAGTCGTACCTAGATGTGCTGGGTTGCCCCGAATCTTCGTGGACGGTGGGCCGAACGTCGTGTTGGAAACTGTCAAGCGATCGGAGGACGGAACGGACCTGGTCATGCGGGCGTACGAGGCTTATGGAGGTGCAGCCAGCGTCACTATCACCGTGGACCTGAAGCTCGACTCGGCTTGCAGAGTGGACTTGTTGGAAGAAAAGATGGAAGATCTCGAGATTCAGAGCACCCCGACCGGGAGTGCCGTGTCATTGTGCTTCAAAGCTTTCGAGGTTGTCACGATCCGTGCCAGTGTTGTTGGAATTTGACGGACATACGTAGGAGATTGTTTCTTGGCTGGGGCCCAGAGGATCGGTTGACGACCGCATAGATTTCCCAAAACCATGGCCGGCAGAGGTGGTATAGTACTATCAATCCCTAGAATAGAGTAAAATAGACCAGCCCATAAAAGTGTCTCTTACAGCAAACTGGACCCTTCAGCGCCCCACTGCTACCTTGTCAAGATGACTTTGCATACAACTTCACCGGGTATTCCGTGGTCTCAATAGCTTCGGGATAAGTGAGGCCACCCTGGTGTCGTATCTGATCCATAACTTCCATGACCAATGTACTTTCCGCCCATGTCATGATTTCGGACTCGAGTTTTCCAGCGACCAAGGCCCGCGCGGCGGCATCAGCTTCGTACTATTGACCATCACCGTTAGTTCCTTCAGGGCTAGACTGTAGTACTCTCATGCAAAGAAAGGATTTACGAGAGAATTTTACCACTAGACCTAGAGCGGCACCATCCATCTCAAACGTTCGATCAATGGTTTCCTGGTTAGGTTCTTTCGGCAAAAGCTTGTATCTTGTCGGGCAATGGATTCGACCAAACATCTGTATTTCACCTTTCTCGCCCTGTATTCTGATAGTAGGCACCTCTTCCTCAGCCCTGGCTCCGGCCGGGCTGTCCGTTATGCGCATTGCTGCCGTGACAATGCCATGAGCTTTCGTCTTTCCCGTCGGTGTCGATTTGGGAAAGTCCAGGAGTGCCACGACCGATTCATCTACCCCCGTGCTTGTGAATGTCATCGCTGTGCCGAGCACACTCGGTCGATCTTCTCGAAGAGGAGGTGGAAGAGTATGGAACATTGTTTGAAAGACCCAGCTCAGTGAGTATATTCCCAGGTCGAGGAGGCAGCCTCCAGCAAGATCCGGGTTCACCATGCGACCCTGCACTTCGAAATCCTCGGGCATCACGCCAATGCTTAGGTCTGCCGAAACTCTTATAACCTCCCCAATGTCGTTGTTAATAATGTGTTGTCGAACCGTCTTGGATATGGGTACATGTCTTGTCCACACGCCATCCATGAAGAAAAGATGCTTTTCCTTTGCCACGTCGTATAATCTCCTTGCTTGGGAGGCGTTCACTGTGAGCGCCTTCTCGCATAGGACGGGCTTGTTGTTTTTCAGTGCCAGCATTGCATTTTGATAGTGATGTGAGTGTGGCGTTCCGATGTAGATGATATCCACGTTAGGATCCTTTACGAGTTCCTCATAGGAACCGTACGGGGTACATTGCGTCTCAGACTGGGTAGGAGCAACATGTTTTCCAATGAATGCCTCGGCAGCGGACTTTGATGATGAGGAGGCCACGGCTGAGACGACATGTCTAACGTCGGTGACTTTGCGTGTATTCGGATCGATCAGAATGTCTTTTGCAAAAGTCTGTGCAATGAAGCCGGTGGCTACGCGACCAAATTGTTAGTTCTGGGCCTGGTCGAGGCGACCAGTACATTTAGACGTACCCATGATGCCCCAGCGAACAGTCTTTGGTGTTGCCATCAGCACGGCTTGAGGGCGTTTACTTGGCTGTGAGACCTATACCTATGTACTTAGGTAAGGAGCACTGTCAAAAGGCAGACTCCCTTATTGCGTAAGTGTAAATATCTGTGTTCCTTTCGACGAGGACTGAGGAATGTACCTCTTGTGGTCAAAGAACCAAGATGTGACGACTCTTGCATCTGTATGTTGCTGTCAGTGCACCACAGGCACGCGAGAATCTTCCGTGACTCCGGGCCGACGTCCCGCACCCCTGTAGGCGGCTCACTAGGCTCACTAGACCGAGGGTAGGCTCGGTAGTGCTAAGATTCCCGTGCAGGCAGGGTGTGGATTTCATAAAGGCGAAGTACTGTCCAGCGAGCGCCAGTGCCTAGGTGTTTAGACAAGGTAGAAAGTCTCTTCCTCCGCTCCTGACTCTGTGTACTCTTTCAAAGCAGTCCACAGTCTCATATTCGCGCCGACAAACCCCGATCTTTTGTAGATACGGGAACCCTTACTCCGTATCTCAGTCAGTATGATTGCGTTACCGTGTCCAGACCAGTCGAACCGGAATATAGGCAAAATGAAGCCGTTTGGTGGGATTTTCTGATCGAAGTGCACCACCGTGGCCACGATGCAGTCTCCCAAATGGACTAGCACATTGAATTGTCGATGATGATTATACTCTGGGCCATTTCTTTCTGGATTTTCCGTACAACGCAACACAAACCCCTTGAGCCGCAGGTAAGCAGCATAGTGGAGCTTCTCACCATCGTGGACTATTTCTGCATCCTTGCCATATTTAAAGTCCAATATCGAGACCAAAGGGATCTTATCTTCTTTTTCTTTCCCACGGGAGAAAGGTGCTTGTTTGAGTGCTCCGTCGTGGAATGCCCAGCTCCAGCTCGGTACTCTGGGATTGAAGGCAAAGTCTTGGAGTTCGGGCATTGAGTCTTTGGAGTTATGATGTACTGCATAATCATATTCAAAGAACAGCTGGTAGGGCAGTTCATTGCGCCATATTCCGAAAAAGCATTCGTCTTCCAGTACGGTCTCAAGATACTCCGCAATCGCGTTGATGGCTACTGTCCTGTCATCCCTGTAAGTTAGCTTGCATCGGGTGTACAACTTCAGGAAATGCTCCCAAAGTCTAAGAAGATCCTTCTTGCGCCTGTCGTCAGTGGGTAAAAGAGCTGTACCGTTCCGTCGCTGAAGCAACAACTGATCAATCGTCGACTGTAAAAACCTCAAGTCCATGAATGACGGATTGCGGGTTCTGGATCTGAATAGATCTTGCACCATACCATTCGTTAGCGTTTCGCAAGCTTCATTTTGGCGGCATTCCCAGAAGAATTGTTGCTTTGTAAAGAAGATCTTGCGAGGAGACAGTAATCGTTCCTGCACGACCCAACCCCGACCATTGACCGGTGATTCTTCAACACATCGTTGCCATAAAGATTCTGAAATACAAACGTATAGCTGTCCGGGGTTTACAACGTCCCTTCTCCACAACTGGGGATCAAGTGGGACGCAGAGAGGTGCCACAAGTAGAGGGTCTCGGTGGTCATACAGAGTACCTTCTGGACCGTCGGAGTCGCCGGCACTTAGGTTGCAGAAAGCATTGTGGTATATTGAACCCATCAACGGCGCTTCCCTGTCCCAATCTTGCTTGTCGTCCTGCAAGATACAGAGAGCATCGATCCATAGATACATGATGCCGCAAGAGGATGCGAATTCGAGCGCCTGACGGAACTTCCGTGGCAAATGTTCCAAAGGCATACCACATATTAGAGCATCGAGGTTAGCTTTTGTCAATTTGAACATCTTTTCAGGATCCCCCCAGCAGTGGGAAAGAGTCATGTAGTCTTCGCCATTCATGCCTACCTCGGCAGTGCAGCGTAATGTGACAATGCGTCTTTTTGAGCCTGGATCGTGCGCCAGATGGAGCAGCCTGGAGGGCAGGAAAGCATGGTCTCGGAGAGAGCAAGAGGAACCGTGGCTCTCCACGCATTTCCTCAGCCAGGCACGGGCAGTGAGCTGAATCTTTTCCTCAGCTGTAGTTTCTGAAATGCACTGATCGTCTTCCGATTGGCAGCTATTCGAGTCCATAGCAAACAGAGTACCAGACACAGATGCGTCTAGAACGAATCAGTCAGTGAGGAAGGCACTGGTAAGCACATGGCCATCTGACCTATCTCAAACAGCGCAATCTTCAAAGGCCAGCAGCTGCCCACGCCACTCCTTCCAGTAGGGCCTAGAAACCAGAACCAAATGGCAGGTCGCTGAGTAGTGCACCGAAAGTAGGCCAAGCAGTATCGGTCCTCTTCAGCAAAACCTTGTTCATGGCAATTTCTCTCACTAGGATTGTGCTTACCCAAGCGTTGCTGGTCCGCAAGGTTGAAAAACCGGATTGAAGTGTCACGATGACGGCGAGCCGACAACCTCAGTGCTCTGACATGATCTGAGAGGTCGCTCTGCTCAGAAGAATGCCTGTCGGTCGTGGGCCATTCAGGAAGCGGTTGGTCGTCCGGTGATGATTGATATGTCCAGTTGAGCTTGTGAAGATGGGGCGGAACGAGGCTTCCCAAGATCGTGCATAGATGGCATCTGGCCGCCAGCGCCTGCCTAAAGGCATCTGCCGAGCGGTGGTGGAAGAACTCAAGACCTTCTCCTGGGAACGGTTCACTACCACCAGCAAAGATGGTTTTGCATGTAGCACAAAGCTTCGAAGAAGTAATTGAGTCCGCCATTAAGCATACTGAGTACAAGACCTCATAATGTCGTGAAGCCAGCAGCCGATCGCTTCCTTCTTCTGGAGCAGGCAGTTTCTACCGCGTAGAGGTCGAGGAGGTCTAAGAAGCAAACAGCATCATGCGGGTCAGGTCAACATTCGCTATACCTTCCGAATACAGATATCGGGATGACGATGGACGACGGACGCAGGCCACCTGTATCCTGTATCCTGTATCTCAGGTTTCACACACAGTCTGTAACGTACGGGCACCCATGGCCTTTCATTGACCATGGTCACAACATCGGGCTTCACGCACGCTCCCGTGTCTCGCTTCCTCATCCTGGGGTCAATCGCCACGAGCGTCCTCACCTCAATCCTCGACATCAAACACCTCCTCCCCATCAAACCGACACCTCATCTCTGGCCGTACCTCCAATTCTCGCGCCTGCTCACCTTCCAACTATCCTACACATCCTCGACTGAACTACTCTTCTCGACCGCGCTCTTCTACCACTTCCGCGTACTCGAGCGTCTCTGGGGCAGCCGCAAATATGCCAGCTTCGTCGCCGTCGTCTTCTTCTTGAACATCCTCCTCCTTCCTACAATTACCCTCGTCCTGAAAGCCGCGAGTCTGGGCGTGTATAACTACATCCCCGCAGGCCTGGCGACCGTCGCGTTTGCCGCCTTGAGTGCCTGGAGTGACGAGATTCCCCGGCTGTATCGGTATAAGATCGTCACTAGCACAAGCACTAGCACAGACACAAGCACAGGAGCAGACGGACAACAACAGGTCCCCGGCGTCGTGTTCAGCGACAAATCGACGACATATCTTCTCGCCGCACAATTGGCGCTGAGTCAGTTTCCCTACCAACTGATCCCTGCGGCTGTCGGGTGGACGATCGGGAGTGCATGGATGGGCGAGTTGTTGCCTGGCGGACTGGGCCGGTGGAGAATACCGAGTTGGATAGTTGGCGAGACGAGCAAACGCAAAGAACGGGGCCAGTATGAAGGGTTAAGAAGACGGCTGGAAGAAGAGGGCAGCTCTGCGGATGGTATGCGGAACGTCAGTGATAATGTCGACAGGGCGGAGGAGTCGGGCCGGAGAGGATTTGGAAGGCAGATCTTGGGATATTTCACAGGATCATAACGACTTCTGGTTGAGACGAAATGTCCAAGAAGATACAGTATCTGTAGCAACCTGGCTGCGACGACAGCTCAACGCGACAGGCCCAAAGATCTGAATATATTGATACAGCAGTAGCAGTATATGACAATGCCGTCCACCCTCTGGTGATTGTAAATGCCTCGACTTTTGTTCTACCTGATTATACATGATTTGTGGGCGGAATTAGCCCCTGTCGATACAGTCTATGACCGTTTTAGCAAACCCCGTTTTTAAAACCATAGCCTCGTGGTATGTATGCTGGGCCTCTCCCATTCATAGGAAGCAAGCCAGGATAAGCTTACCGGGCTCACAGTGTCGTGCTCAAAGACTTGATGTCCAGCACACCGATTGTTAAGGTCCGGAGTATGCTTTTCAATCATCTCCCAGACCCTTCATTTGCTCCTCAAAAGCCTGCCTATACCTCTGCACGGCATTCGCCAGACTCCTGATGATCGGACCGAGCAGCTGCTTCACGATCGCGCCTCCGCCCCTGATGGCTTTCGGATCCAGCCTATGCCTTCTGCCCGTCTTTCTGAACCGCTCTTCCAGACTGCGCTCCTGCGTCCGGATATGCTCCAGCCTCTCCTTCTCGGCGTCATCGGCAATCACGTTGATCCTGTCAAGCGCCCGATTCAGGCTCTCCACCAGCGAGGAAATCTCATTCGCGCGGCCCGCATCGCCGGACAAGAAGGCATGCCAGAATTGCCGTAGGAACTCGATCGTCGTGGCTTGCGTGAGCGTCAACCGGTCATATATCCCCGTGCTCAAACCACTCGCCGTCGGGATCTCACTGGTCTGGTCGCGGTGCGCCTGCACGAGCGAGAGGATATGCTTCGTAGCCAGACTTGACCCGGTCTCCGCCCTCGTCGGTCCTCTGTCGTTATTCGTACCGTCCATACCCATATTATCATCCTGATCCTCATCCTCATCCTCATCCTCGTACGGGTCGATTGGGATCACGCCCGCGCCCGGCCGTGCAAAGTGTATCGTCAAATCATCACAAATATCCCGAATCGACTGCGACACATCGATGGTCTTGAACGGGTTGGTATTATCGACACCATTGACAGCCTCATCGTGCCCTTTACCCTTATCCGAAAAGAACCGGCTCTGGTCTCTGATATTCAAGATGATCCTCTCCTGCTCCGGATCACCGCCCAGATCCCTCAGCCGTAATTGCTCGTACGTCGCCTCGGTCATGCCAATCGGCGCGCTGGCATCGAAGTCGTTCGGCCGCACGGTGGCCATGAGTTTCTCGCTCAGCGCATTGAGTCTCCTGATGATAGGCGCCTTATCCAGCGCCGTCGCGCGCAATTCGCTATCCGGCCGGTTCCCTTTGCGTTGACTGTGATTCTCCTCGTTGCCTTCCAGATCGATGAATTTGGGAATATGCATCTCGGCGGCCGTCGTGCGTAGACCCGTCAACTCGGGATGATTGAGGAACTCCTCTGTATCAAGGTATTTGTCCCTGCTCTCTTTCGTCGGGTCGAACTTGAGCCCCCGAAGTCGCATGTACAATTGGCTCTGGAAGAAGCGGGACCAGAATTCGACTTCGTTACTACATTTGCGGGGGACCACTTCGTCGTAGATCCAGCGCATGACGGGGTACTGTTCGAAGATTGCTCGGACATGGTCCTGCGTCAGGCTGAGTTTGGTGCCGCCGTCTTCGCGGCGGAGCTCGGAGAAGACGTTGTATTTGCCCCGTCCTTGGTTCTGGGCAATCGCGTGGGCCCGGAGGAGGTGGACGCGCGAGGACCAGAATTGTGCCGTGAACTGTGTGGTCGAGATCGATTCGGGCTTGAGGCTCAAGGCTTCCATGAACGTGCGTTGCAGGGCTGCATCTTCTTGCATGAGCGACTGTTGGAGTCTGACGTCGGATTTTAAGCGGTCGTCGTCTTCCCAGAGACTGCTGCCGCGACCGGCGCTAGATATTACATTGGCGATGGTCATGGCTGCGGACTGGCCGCCGTTCGATGCTGCAGCTGCATCCGCAGCATTTTGAGCGGCTTTCTGCGCTTGGATGACATTTGCCAGGGCATCTTTGATGGCATTTGCCTCACTTCTCGGGTCGGCCTTGGATGTGAAAGTAAAGACGTGTGCGGTTGGTTCTGACTGTCCTGGATCCTGGACGAAGATCTTCAGCATCACTTTTGGACTGGATTCCGGTGTCTGCTGGAGATTCACAACGTTTGCTGCCGATATCACCAGGCTGGGCGCGGCATCTGGTGGTTGGGCTGGCGTCCATGACACCGATTTACGATCGTTTGATATGGCCAAGATCCCGGCTTGCTTCTTGTATGAGGCTTGTCCTTGCGGCGGAGCCATGGCTACCTAGCCTTGAACCTCACTTGTATTGAGGATGGGGAAAATGAGAAAGGCGACCCGCCCGTGTGACGGATCGAGGGAGACCAGAGCCAGTCGTAGGGTTTTCTCATGTCGCTTGTCGTTGGCTTCCGGGTTTATTTCATTCTCATAAAGGAAATCACCCCAGGTCGTCTTTTCGTCAACTACAACCGTGACCTTCAGCCGATGTCGACAATTGTACCTGTCGGGTACCTAAGGTAGTTAGTGGACTCTAGTGTTGTGAGGTTATGTTGAGTCGGAAGTCGAAGTTCGTCGACAGGCAGTCATATCATGATCCGCGCCAAGACTCGATATGTCAAAGCTTTCACGACAGGAGAAGCGCAAAAAGCGTGCAGCCGTCATCGAATTTCAATTGTTTGCAAGGCTGGGAGTAGGAGCAAGAAAGCAATTGGTTCAGTATTTGGTGTTACAATCTTATTGGTACAAGTGAAGTTGAAGTTGAAGCTACACTATGGCACGAAGTACAACCCATACGGCCAGAATCGTCAAGTCATGTACAAATCTGCAAAACGCTTAAGGCGAAGCTGCGTCCATTTGGCCGTATGAAGACGCGATGCCACATTCCCGAGCCCGGTTCGTAATGGCAGTGGCAGCGAAGCGAACAGCCGCCCAAGCAAGGAAATCCAGGTCACACTGAGACCGCTGCTCGACACTTGAGAAATTTCAACCCTGATGAGATGGCGCCGCGAGATCGTGCATCGATCAATTGCGTCCAACTGTCGTACATCTCTTATGTCAAAACAAGAGAATTGTCTCCCGCGCCTTGGAAGCATATTCATGCATTTCCGTGACGGTTGAGCCATCCGCGTCAACATGAGAATCTGCTTATGGTCGCGAGCATACATGCCTCCGTTGTCGTTATTGTTGCTTGAGCGCTCCCTCTGATCGATATAGATGCCACATGTGACGGCGCATTCATCGCTCTGCACCCGTCCCATATGCTCGACCTCCCACTTCGTCTCATGCTCAGCAGGTGAATCCGTTCGCGCAAAGCTTGTCTCAGCGACCATGGAAATCTGACTCTCCTCTCAAGCTTAGGTGCTCGACGCCATCTGGATCGAGCAGCCTAAACGTTCATTCAGCCACGCCAGGAACAAAAATGGCCCTTCTCGGTGTCTGTCTTCACGGCGCCTTTTGCTCCTCACTCTTGGCCTGTGAGCCAATCTCTTGCTGTGTGACCGTCTCCTGTGCAAGCTCTGCCTGTGCCTGCGCCGCTTGTGCGGCCAATTGTTCTTGATGCTCAACCAGATGCTCGTATTCATAGGGACTTAATCTCTTCCATTCTCTCAGAAAGTCAAGTCCGTCCACCTTCTCGGGCGTCTGAAGGGTTCCATTGACGTGTCGAACTCGAAGCGTCGGTTCCATCTCCAAGCTCACAAAGGGTGTAAGCTACCAAAGCTGTTAGCACCGCCTTTATATGCCTGTTCCCGGGTGTCAACTCACGTAGAAATTCTCCATTTCTGGTACATTGTAGTGTGTGGTCTTCCGCCAATCGATAATATATCCTCCACCCGCAGTATGAGCACCCTTGGAGCCAGTTCGATTTCCTCGGTAGAAGCCGCGTCCGACTTGTTTGGTGGTGAAGCGCAGGCGAGCACAAAGCTGAGGAGAAGGCTGGAACATGTTGTAGTAGCCAGGCGGCGAGAGCGAGCTGAGAGATGCGTAAGTGTGGTTTCTCTGCTGGTTCTTGAAGAGATCAGACTCTTGCATTGAGCGGCGCAAATAAATGTGTTCGCAGGGCTATCGTTCTAATCAGGACTCGTGTCCTGCTGCTTTTATTTCGTTACAGCCTTGCGCAGCCTTGTAAGTAAGGATGACCACGGATGACATAACCCTCTTATCAAATGGCGACATAGAGTTAGCTTCTTATCTACAACCATCTCAACTGTATCTACTCCGTACCATCTTAGTTGTTCGACCGTGATTTGGCAGGAGGGTTGATCGTCCGTCTGCGAAATGAATCTTGTGACTTGTTTATGATGCCGCCCTTGCGGGCAGGTCGAGCCTCCAAAGCATGCCAATCGTGTCGGAAGCAGAAAACTCGCTGCTACGCGTCCGACAACACTAGAGGTATCTGCCTCCGTTGCGAGACACTGTCGCAGCAATGTTCACTGGAGTACGCTGGCACCTACGGGAGCCTGGCTTCTCCAATTCAGCGACATGAAAGAGTCAACACAGAGGAGTCTCCAGCTAGAAGCGGAACAACTTCGGTAGACCAAAGGTACGACTTCCTACCTTGCCTGCGGCGTGATGCTTGGTTGACAGGATCGAAAGGCTTGAGCGACTAGAGAGCACTGTCCATGCTTTGGTGCAGCGGCTCGATTCAAGCAATTCCGTCGTCAGCGCTCGTTCGATTCCAGATCGGCATCCCCCGAGAATTCTGGCTCAGACTTCGTCAGAGGACCAAGACCAGGCACCAGTGCTCTGGATCCGAGATGCCGCTGCAGATGCAGGAGTTCAGTCGCCGCAGCACGTCCAAGCTCGGCCACAACAGCATTCGGATGTTATATCTACAGGATTGGTGGCATTGTCGACCGCCCATTCTTTGCTTTCTTTGTACGTACGGGCCGCGGTTTTCCTAGTCGCCGAGATAGAAAGGTGGTAAGGTCTGACCGAGGTGGTTTCCGCTACGCTATCGACAGTGCTCGTTGAGTCATGGCTGGGCAAGACGCAGAGGACGATTACCTGTCGTTTGTTCGTTCGGGATCTCATCGACTTCGATACATCATGATACGCCTGCTTCTGTCCTCTCAAGTAGACATCGTCTCACAATGCGAATCCCTCTTACAAAGCTCTCCCTCGACGTACGGGGCGCCTCGGTCAGACCACATTGCCACGTTTTCTCTCCACAGGATATCGCCTCCTTGCTAATGCCAGAAGCAGGTTCCACATCCATTATGGTCGGTGGGTCAGATTCGAGGAAACCATGGCCACTGAAGCGCTACTGTCGCATGTCAGGAAGTCGCCGCTACTGTTGTGTAGCATTTTCTTGATTGCAGTGCGACATACCACGCAGGAGCTTGCAGACCAGCTAGCGCCTACCTTGTTCGATGAGGCAAAGAAGCTTGTTGCCTCGTCATTACTGGTTGTGCCACAGTCGGTCGAATTTTTTCAGGCCACGCTTGTGCTGAGCTTGTGGTCCACAACTATCGGACAGGTCCCGTTAAGCATCGACAGCTGGCTTCTCACAGGCTATGCGCTCCAGCAAAGTCTTGCAAGTTCTCATTTCAACCGAGTCTTTCAAGATGAGGAGACTCTGTCGGTGGCAAAAGTCGACCTCGATGCATGGTGTATCTGGAATCATCTATGTGTGGCCCATCTGCAGTAAGTCATGCCATCCTCCCCGTCTCTCGTCATGTGTATCGTCTGCATTCTCGAATCCCTTATACTATTCCCACACAAGTATAACACACCGGCCTTGTGCCTGACATCCGCGGCAACGCCACCCTCTGACATGCAGTTTTCAGGTATTGTGTCGGCACCCGTCGACCAGCGCTTGTGAACCAGGCACTCGTCGATCGTGGTCTCCGCTTCCTCGAGTCAGACATGGTCACCAACTTCGAAGCAAGAATGGCTGCTGAGGTCAAACTTTACTGGATTATCTACAATAACTGCTGTGGTACAGAAGTCGATTTGGAACATGCGAAAAGCGCACTTCAAGCGTGGCAAAGGGAATGGGCCGCACTATTCAGTATGAATACCTATAGCTTCGTATAAGACCACTCTTTGCTGACTACAATCTGCAGACCAGCCACGGTCCCAATTCCTCCAGATGGGCTTCCATTTTGCTCACCTCCTGGCTTACTGCCAGTCGCTGAAGTCAACACGTGCGGTCATGCGCAAACCTCTCCTGACGGAGATGATCCAGGTTTCCAGATCAATCATCAACCTTGCCATGGACACAACTGACGAACGTACTCGACATTTGACCGATCATATCTACCACATAATTACTTTTTCTGCGCTCACTCTCTGTCGTCTCGTTCACACCTACGAAACAAGACTTCGAGCAGCCAACCAGGACATTGACGCCCTTGACGGCCTTGTCTTTCGGCTTATCGGCTGGCTGAAATCCATTGGTCTGCCGTGCCATGCAGCTCATCTACTTGGCGAAGCGGTATTTGCACAGTTCAAGAAATTATGTCCGAATTTCAGGCCTGAGGCAGCACCTTCTTCCAGGAAAGGCTGGGAAGCTGATCCGGTCTCTCTCACCCTGGACCAACAACCGTCCTCCAACGACATGAGCTTTTTTTATCCCGATTTCATCGGATCCGAGTTATTTGACTTGAACGACACGTTCTGGCCACATTGGGACATGATGTTATCGGATACTGATATGTCAGTATAAGAACGAAGAAAGATTGACATTTTCTCGCAAGTTGAACCTACTGATCTGGAAATGAATGCAAACAATCGGCGCAAATCCGCTACAAAAAAAGTAAGAAGGTACGAGCGACGTTCAATCTCTGGCAGGGAATATATCTGGGGTTTTAGAGATAGCTAGACGTAAAGGTCGGAGATGTGAGAGAGGAATATGCTTACGTTGGACGCCGAAGGGTGCGTTCTCCTCCTGGGGAACATGAGTCCCTATACACTCCATCAAGGGCCTAACGTGGTCGCCTGAACTGGTCGGTTAGATTGAAACGGGTTGGGCCGATTGTCTTTGCCAGTGAGTGAAGACATGCGTGGGCATATGGCCTACGACGATCGATTTCCGGATGAGACCAGGTAGCCGGCGTCACGACATACAGTATAGGACTCGGAACTTAATGTGGAGATGATTTTCCTAGGACGAGGCTGGTCGGATACCTTTAAATGTTACTTTCTAACTTGCGACTGTACAGTCCTTAGAGCCGATTTGGTACAGGTAGACTCCGAGGGCCTATTCAACTTATTCAACTTATGAATCCGAGCTCTCAGTACACTGTCGTTACTATCAATCTAGGAGTCGTAAGAACCACCCAGAGATCTTCCGTACGAATATCTTGACCGTATCGGGGATAACGATACTGTGACTGTCCTTGATACCTTGAAACAGTGCACCAAAGATGTAAAAAGTGAGTCCTTCGAGGATGCTGAAGGGCAACAAAAAAAGAAATTCTCCTCGACAGGGAATCGAACCCTGGTCTCCCGCGCTCGTTATTATAATGACAAGCGGAAACTAGGTATATATGTTAATCATCAAATCCTCGGATATCGAAGATGAGGTGAGGACTTACTCATGACCACTAGACCATCGGGGAGTATGAACTGTATCTAGAGGTACAGGACGATCTTTATGTGGCACATTGTGTGTGCTAATTATGACGCAATTTTCGGTAGCTCATAACTATATAGCAAATCTTTCTGGCTATTTACTAGGTCTAAGCTTCCTGCTTGATTACTTTTATAAATTATCCGTCATCGCCGTTATCTTAGTGTATCCTAGTCATATATATTCTTTTTCATTATGTCTCTGACGACCTTCCGACCTATATACACCTTTTCGAACGACCTTAGTGTCCGCTTCTCAGCTTAAGCACCCTGCACGAACCACAGAAAGCTCCTTTGTCCCTTGTTTAGCTATCATCACCATTCACCGGATTATTTAGCCGCTCCTAAGCTGCGTACTATCTCGGTCTCGAACTGCAAGCGGGCCAGAGTCACAATGTGCAGAGCTTCAGCGGAGAATTGGTCCTCGACTCCTGCGCATTTCGGGGCTTGCTCAATGGTCCCATCGTCTGCGACTTTCTCGTCTTCGATGTCTCGTTGTAAGGTTTCCTTTAAGGACTTGTTCGCCACAACGGATTCCTCCTGATAAGGTCAATACTGATGAAGTTCTCTTGCGGACCAAGCAATACATACTTCTAAGTTGACAAGCCGGTCCATGGGCCTCTTATCTCCGAGCGGGATTGCGCACCTGCTGCTCATACTTATTCTATCCACCCGATGGACGAACGCAACTCCTCATCCTTCTTCAGCTCTTTAATTTCAAGTTTCTTTGAGGACCCAATTTCCTAGTTTACAGAAGCAAAAAGTTAACGGGCCAGGGAGTTCTCCTCTCCCTAGTAATGGATACCTGCTACTCTACCCAGGATTCCCTAGTCATGTCGTAGAGGCGAGGCCCCCCGCCAACCAGCACCAGCCTACCTTCGAGGGGGAATCCCGGAAACATAACTGCTGCACCATCGGGGGGTGATGAGTCTTATATAGTGCGACGCGAGGCCTCTACAATCAGCTAATTTAGTTTGAAATCGGGGACTTTAAATGATAAAGCACTGAGGGTCCGGTGTGGTAGAAACGTCGAATTTCACCCGCGGCAGAAGTACACCGCCTGATATTGGCTTTCACTCAGAATACCAAGTGGTGTATGCCGCTTCCTTAGCTTGAGCACCCCACACGAAGCACAGAAGCCTCTTCCCCTTATCAGAGAAGCCGAACTGGCCTACTGGAAGCATCAGGGCAGCTCTGTACTCGGTATAGCTGTTGGCAAGGTAGTGGGATAGACAGGTCCCCTTCGTGCGGCCATCACAGCCTACCAGGAACTCATGGGTAAACTATGCAACGGAACTCGCTTGTCTGGGATGCAAGCAGTTGGTGCTGGAATCGTGGAAGCAGCAGTCAGGCCTCGCATCAAATAGGGGCTTCGCCTACATTATACATTGTCTTGGACCTGGCCTTGAACAGAGGGTCCTTCAACCATGTAAATTGTCCTCGCTACTATTTGTCGTCGAATGGCACTCTAGCGCCAAATCATACGATTTACCTATGAGACGGTACTAGAGATGCAGATCCGCATAGTGCAAGAGATGTAAGTGGCATCAGTTGTCATCGTCATCTTCGTCGGCACCAGAAGCTTCCAGACTCTAGTCCTGGCGAACGACTTCTTCTCCGACCCCCAGACGGATTTGGCGATCGACTGCGCGAACGGCCTGCACGTCTGTGATCAACTGACCGCTGATGTTGTGTGGTTGACAGCTGCGATGTCTCGAAGTTTGGGGATCTCCCTGGAGATAGTACCTTAGATCAGGTTCGAGGTAAATGTCAACAGCCCGGCGTTTGAGAGTGAGGTCAAACACTTCCTGAAGAAAATCGTTGCTAGCAGATGTAGCGCACTAGAGCTCCTCGAAGGCCTTCCAAAAAGCCGCAACTGCACACTTCTATTGATGAGCTCCATGCCGAGCGGACATCGCCCAGCGCACGGGATATACTACTTCCAAGGAAATCACGGCACGCTGCGTATGCCACCTACAGCGGCGACTCCGCTCCGCTCAACACACAGGGCATGCTTGTTGTGAACGTACGATACTAGTATGTTGGAAGCGATGACAGACGTGGATTATGTGAAATCTATTGTAGAGTTGAAGAGAAACTCTGACGTGAATTGGGCCGACGAAGAAAAGGCCCTGGATGATTTTGATGCTGGTTTTCGAGGTTGGAGACAACAATAAAGTTGCATGTTCTTTTCCAAAGTAATCGGTTTAGCCTCCCTCACTTAGCCTTCCACCACAAAAGCCATCGTTGTGCCCGTAGGAGCCTCGCAATTCGAAGGTAATTAATCAAACCATCTCAACTCGTTTTTCTTATACCAGTATCATCCGATATATGTACAATGACCGTCGCGAGGGAACATTTTCTGGCCCGTCCTCGCCGTGACCACGGTGCCCGTGACGTTTCCGGGTTAGCACTGACACGTGCACTGGCACGTGCACTGGTTAGAAACTCTATTCACTCCCGTAGGGCGCTAGAGAAAAAGAACAAGGATATAATTAAAACAGGTTGAAATTTATTCAACAAACGATCAGCTTTCCTGACTTCGTAAGCCCATCCTGTATCTATAGATACAGCGAATCCCCGATGGTCTAGTGGTCATGAGTAAGTCCTCACTTCATACTCGCCATTAAGGATTTAATAATTAACATATGTAGTTTCCGCTTGTCATTATAATAACGAGCGCGGGAGACCAGGGTTCGATTCCCTGTCGAGGAGATTTCTTTTTGCTTTTTTGACTCCGGAGAGGTCTAGCTCGCCCTTTTTGTGCAGAATGAGTCTCTTAGCGGGAATAAGATGGGAATGAAAGGCGTGGGGCTTTCAAGTTGTGTGGCGGCCTTTTCCGGAAATGAAGTGAGATTGAGAACTTGCAGCTGGCACCTGACATCACGTGATAACTCGCTGAGTGCAAGGGGGGCCAGCCTCGTATCATTGCGGGAGTAAACTCTGCAACTACACACAGCTTTAGAGGTTCGAGTTGTCTAGTGGAACGCCTACAAACCACATTCTTTCCCTGATATAGTATTCTCCTAATGTGGTTCACACATCCGAAGTTGTCCTCTCTTGGATAGGTGGGACACCAAACTTGGTCTCAACGCCTCCGTCACCATGGTCAAAAAGGCGATAGATCAACTTCCACACTAGTATCACTACAGCTCCGGCAATGGCACAAGATGCTGCAATGATCAAGCCATGACTATATCGAGGAGCATCTGTTCACCCAGTCAGCTTGTGCGGTCGAGGGGTCAGGAATATCAGATCATCTCACCTTGCGTTCGGAAGAGCTGGGCACCGGGGAACCCAGCCAGCTGGATACTCATAACATAGGCTGCTAGTGCGATGGGACGTTTATAGTCTTGCACCTTGGATGTAAGCCATGCGGCACTGATAGCCTGAGCGGAACCCATGCCCATCTGTGTCATGACAACGCCACCTGGCAAGAGTCAGCATTCCATCTCCGAGTTGAGGGAGAGGTATATACGTACCATAAAGGACCCATCTGCAGACTCCGTTGGGTGCCAATGCCAGCCACAATAGGCCTGCTGCTCCCCACAAATAGCCCACGACAATATGGATGCCACGTTCACGGAATTTGTCGCTGCTGTATGCCAACGAGACGGACCAAACAAGTGCGCACACGCTGCCCACTGAGTTGAGTCCGTTCGCTTGAAGGCCAGTGAAGCCGAGCGATTTGATTATGGATGGTGCGTAGGTATTCATTGGTTGGATCATCATCATTGAAAGAAATGCTCCGACTAGGTGGCCGTATATCCGCCAGTCCATGAATGTCTCCAAGATGTGCGACGGCAAGACGGGCTTCCCGTACCTGAGGGCTTTGGTAGGGTCGTTGCGGATAACACGTGTGACCAGGATGGAGGCTTGTCGTTCAGTAAAGAGGTTGAAAGATTTGCCGAAAAAGGACTTGGGTCTCGCAGGGCCATGAGGTAGGTAGAGGTACGCTGCGACTGCGAGACAGCAAGTGAGTATTCCCTCGACGAGGAATAGCCATTGCCATCCATGGAGACCATGCGTTCCTCGAAGAGAGAGCAGCCCGATGGAGAGAGGTCCACCAAGGGCACCCGCAAAGCTGTTGGAGGCCCAGAAAATGGCGAAGCGTAGGGCAAGCTCCTGATTCGTATAGTATTTTGAAATGTAGAGAGCAAATCCAGGAATATACCCGCCTTCCAACGCACCAATAAAGAATCTGGCGGCGTAGAGTCCTGATGCATTCTTGATGAACACTTGTGACCAGGTTACAATGCCCCATAAGAGCATTGTGATGGGCAGGAATCGTTCAGGACCCATCCATTTGGAGACCATGTTGAAAGGTATTTCGGTAATGACGAAGCCGACGATGAATAGTGTCTGCGCGAGATTGATTTGTGTGTTGCCAACATTGATGTCCTTGAGCATCGTATCGGTCAAGGCAGCTCCGATGTTTGTACGGTCGAATTGGAGGAAGCAGAAGCATAGCACAATAAAAGGCAGAATGAAAGCGTCCACCTTCAACAATGCCTTTCGGGCTTCGGCCGGCTCGAACTGGATGTTGGGATCGTAGCCAGGAACGTTGGTGGAATCATGCGGGAGTATTTCGATGTCATCGTTGGAGTGTTGCATCTGTACAGGGTTTTTGAGCTCGGAAGAGGTACCCATTTTATCGACAGTGAGTACGAAGAAGGTCTCTTCAGTTGGTTATTTGATAGAGGTGCAGCTCGCTGTGAAATGGTGTTATACCGGGTTTCGTTGTTGAGTATTCTTTTCCGTCCATGTTGCGATTGCAGTTCTCTTATACACATCGTGAAGCTGCGCAGAGAAACAAGTCTCTTGCAATGCTGGTCGCGTCCTGTGGACGACTGAAGGCATCATGATAACGAAGTTGACGTGCTGATTGCCATTGGCCTATCGCATGACCCTTTACCACCGGCAAGCCGTAGGTATTGAGCTTGGGCCTCCGGATTCTTATCAGGCCGCCGCAATCCCGTGTCGAACCAGCGGTCAGCCTACGGTATGCCGTAGGTAACCATGATCCTCTATCACAGCATATCTGCTGCCGCCGGATCGCCATGCATTTGAACAAGGCTTCTGGACCAGACCAACACGGGGTCCACCGAAGCACTCAAGGGCAGAGCTGTATATATACTGCAACCGGAGAACAGTAACTCATAAACAGCCACAGTCACCATCACTTATCTCAGAAATTCGGTCGAATAACGTTTGCAATGGAACAGAACACACTGAAACGAAGAGGAGTCGGCCTGACCGGAGTCGACAAACAACGCTCCTTCGGAGGTTACACTCTCTTCTGCCCACTCACCAGCGATACTGCACACTTGGTCGACATAGACGGCAAGGAAGTCCATTCATGGAAACTCCCAGGAAGAATTGGTCGACATGCCAGGATTTTGCCTAACGGCAATCTCGCAGTCAACACTCTTCGCCCGTCGCCACAACGCACGACACAAGATGGAGGCCCATTCCCTTTTCCTTTTTTCAACAAATATGGCGGCGGCATCATGAGCGAATTGGACCCTAGTGGAAAGGTTGTTCGTCAATTCACCGACCCCTTCGGCCACCACGACCAATACCACTACGGCGATGGTCGCATGTTGTACACCAGTCTCGAGGCGTTGTCACCTGAGGACTCCGCCAAAGTGATCGGAGGCGTCCCCGGATCTGAAATTGATGGCATAACGTATGCTGATACGATTAATGAGGTCGATGCGAACGGCAAACTCGTCTGGCAGTGGAAAGTGTCGGAGAGACTGCCGAGGGAGGAATATCCACTGCAGCCACATTACACCCGGGAACATTACCCTCTGATCAACGCAGTCCTTCCAATGCGGGATGGAAAGCATATTCTGGCATCTATGCGGTCGGTGTCAGCAGTAGTCATCATCGAGAGATCCACAGGCGATATTGTGTGGAAACTTGGATCGGATGTGCTCGCCCAACAACACAATGCTACCGAGCTGGAGAACGGCAATATCTTGATCTTCGACAACGGTGCATTCAGAACCGGTCAGTCCATTCAATATACGCGTGCAATTGAGGTGGACCGTAAGACCAAAGAGATCGTCTGGGAATACCACGATCGCTCACAAATGGTATACTTCTTCACGCCGTTCATGGGTAGTGCACAAAGATTGGCCAATGGGAATACCCTGTTATGCGAGAGCGCTTTTGGCCGTGTTTTCGAGGTCACCACCGACGGCTACATCTGCTGGGAGTACGTCAACCCGCATTTCGCGCCATATCCCGATGCGGCAACGGCCAAGCTGTTTCCGGGAGAATCAAATGCCTTGTTCAGGGCGTACCGGTATTCGTTGGAGGAGATTCCTTGGTTGCAGCGTAAATTGGAGGGGCTCGAGAATCCTCGGGCTGGTGGCATAAGTGGGATGTGCAGACAGCAATGAGAACCTAGCAGAGGACTTTGAGTGGTAGTGAAAATAGAGATTTTAGTTACGACGGACGTCGGAAGTGTTTGAATCTTTCACAAATCCAGACTTGCCGCGACTTCATAGTGTCCTTCATCTCAAGTGTAGTTACATTTGTAAAGTCGTTGCCGGCTTGCCGGGAAATCGCCCGCCGTTCAGGCGGCGGCCCTCCCGTTTCGGGTATGGTCGCAGGCTGGGCGCGCCGCCGCTTTTGACGTCGCATATAGATGAAACACGACCAGAATGTTAAAGAGATTCACAGGAAGACTTCCACAATTCATGAGCCTTCTTGAGATCATCTAGTACTGCTTGTGCGGTTGTAAAGTTTCCGTTCCAACACTTCGAAATAACTGGTCCACTTGGGAGGCCTTCCACATCAGGAAAGCAGCCCTGAAGATAATGGTCTTTAACCGTCTTCTCATCCAGATCTGCATAAGGCTCTCTAGTCGTCCAGAGTTCGTAGAGGGTACACCCAAGAGCAAATATCTCTGTATGGATATTTACCCCGTCGTTCTCATCTTCTGTATACATTTGATGGCGTGCTTTGTAGGATATCTTTGCGTCCTCGCCATCAATCGAAGAGCCTGCAAAATCGCAAAGCTTAGCATCATTTTTGTAATCGAGCAATACATTGTGACATCCGAGATCAGCATGCAAGACGCCTTTGGAATGAGCAAATGCGACGCTTTCTGCGATCTGGATTGACCATACCCAAGCTAGGGTACAATCCACTCCGCCCTCTTGAAGTGTGCATAGGTATTTTCCTAGATTCTTTTCAAGCCGTTCAAGGACAAGGCCGTTCTTCTCTTTAGAAGTATACCGACAGATTCGAGGATGGTGCCCTAATCGCTCATAGGCACGTTGTTCGATTGTCAGAAGTTGTAAAGATTCCGTATCGTTCGGGTGTAGGGGCAGGGGGAATATCTTAATGACACGATCTTCATCGAGGACGTGGACAACTGCACAAGTGCCGATGTCCAAGACTTCTAGAGCATGAGGGTTGGAAGGCTGGTACGTATCAGCCCTGATGTGGCCGATCAAAGTTGAAGCAAATTGTCCCATCACACCAGCAATTAGGGCCGATTTGGGGTCAAAAGCATGGAGGGATGAATCTTGGTTACTCGTTAATTCTCCAAATGCCATTCAGTTGAGGGCAGTAAGTACGATTTGTCGGGAATCCGTGAGCTAGCTAGAACATGCTGTTGTCCATAAAGGTCGATGCAGTCAACAAAAAGCGTCGACATCTACCGCGAATGCTCCTCTCGGTCCGGCGACTTACTCCTTCGTGGGAAGTCGTTTCCCCAATATGGTGCCAGAAGACTTGCTGCCAACTCACGAGGAACGAAACTGGGGCGGCGCACGTACTCCGTAGTTTGCAGCTGACGAATTCGCTTGAAGGAAATTGGCGGGAAATTTCCCTGCAACCTGCGTTGAACTGTAGATGGATGTACTACGTAGGTAGTAAAGGCGACGATCCGCATCAAGTTCGAGGTCGCCAAGTCAGACGCTACGGGCACGTGCACTGGTTATATAAGCAACGGGAAATGGCGAGATGGGTGACTAAGATAAGATAAGATGTCCAGAAACTTTTCCTGCGGCGAACGCAGAAAATATTCGGAATACATCTCTCAATTCCAAGACGTAGTCACGGACTAAATACAATGCCTCGGCAAGCGCATGGAAGACCGTTGCAGCCTGGCAAAGTCATCAACTCCACAAAGAAAAGGCCAGCCAAGAATCGCAGACTAAATGCCCTCGAGATCGCCGAACGAGAGAACCCGGACGAGACTAAAATCCCCCAACATCGACTCGGTATAATTGATGATGACTCCGACGAACCACGCAATCGCGCAGATGTGGACGAGCGGTCGTCAAAAAGGAGGAAGATTGGAACAACAGAGGAGGACGAATCTGTAGATGAAGGCTCCGACCTCGAAGGAAACCGATGGCATGTTGGTGTCGACGATGAGGACGAAGACAGTGATATTGACAGTGAGGACGCCTTTGGTGCAAGTGACGAAGAACGCTTTGCGGATTTCACATTCCGTGGCAGTACTAGCGCTCACGCCGAGCCCAAGAAGCGGACTCGTCCTTCAGCTCATGATCTCGACGAGAGTGAACATGACGACGAAGACGATGAAGACGATGATGATGATCTTGGAGATGAAGCAGTCGATTTGGCTACGGCTTGGGATATGGATGATGAGTCCGATGCCGAGGGAGGCAGGAAGAAAAAGTCAAAGGACAAACGCCGTTTAGACAGCGATGCTGAGGACGATGGAGACTCAGAGTCTATGTCTTCCGACGAGGACGCATCGGAACCCGACGACGATCAAGAGTCGCTCTTCTCTGTGTCTGACGATGATGGTGACCATTCCCGTCTGCAAAACTTCGTCGAGGGACTCTCCAGTGGAAGACCAGATACTGCATTGAAGAGACAGCGGCTGCAAAGCAATCTACCCGACAAGCCGTCGCAGTTTGGCCTGAGCACTTCCAAAATCACGGCAGCAGACCTCATGCCTTATATCAAAGATCCTCGCCAAAGACAATCATTGAAGATTTTGCAGAACAACGAGGAGACGGGCAATGTGACGTACAAGAGCGGTATTCCAGGCAAGCTCGCACCGCCACTGGCCAAGCGCCAGCAAGACCGTCTTGACCGTTCCGCCGCGTATGAAGAGACGAAAAAGGAACTCGGAAAATGGGTTGAGACTGTCAAACACAATCGACGAGCAGAGCATATTTCCTTTCCTCTGGTCGACCCTGCGGTAGCCGGTGCGTTGACAAGTAAGCAACTTGGACCGACGTCTAAATCGCAACCCATGACCTCACTGGAGGCAAAGATCCAAGACATCATGGTAGAAAGTGGCATGATGTCCAAAGAACAAGGCTCGCTCGACGAGCAGGAACGGGCATACGAAGAGCTGCAGGAAAAGAAGCTTCCCCTTGAAGAAGTACAAGCCCGTCAAATGGAGCTCAGGAAGGCAAGAGATCTAATGTTCCGTGAAGAGATCCGGGCAAGACGGATCAAGAAGATCAAGAGCAAGGCCTATCGTCGTGTACATCGAAAAGAACGAGAAAAAGCCAACCAGGAACATCAGTCTTTGCTGGCTGCACAGGGTCTTATCGATTCTGACGAAGAGCGAGAGAAGAACGACCGTCGACGTGCCGAGGAACGTATGGGAGCGCGACATCGGGAAAGTAAGTGGGCAAAAAGTGTCAAGGCCACGGGTAGAGCAGCTTGGGATGAAGATGCACGGCATGGCGTGACGGATCTTGCTCGAAGAGATGATGAACTTCGAAGGCGCATTGAAGGCAAGACAGCCAGCGGTTCGGACGACGAGGGGTTCGACTCATCCGATTCAGACGGATTTTCAGGTTCCGATGACGAGGAAGCAAGATTCCAAAGCAAGCTTGACAGCCTCGACCAGGATGGTCCTGGTGATGTCGAGACTCGTTTGAGTAATATGGCTTTCATGAAAAAGGCAGAAGCTTCCAGGAAAGCTGCCAACGATGCAGAGCTTCAAAGTCTGAAACGAAGCTTGCGTGAGGATGGGGAAGGGGATTCTGAGAATGATGAGGTCGTTGGGCGTCTCAAATTCGGGACTCGAAAACAGAAAGAGCTGCCCCAGCCTCCGGTGTCCATTCAGAAGAGCGAGTTCGAAGAGCGCGATTCGGATGCCGAGTTCGACAACGGCGAAGACGGCGAAGAGCAATCTAGACCAGTGGTCCACAAAACGTCATCCAGCATTGTACCTGTGAAGAATGGTGCGTCAAACGCTCCGCAAACTTCAGCACCAGTCAAGAGCGGCAAGGCAGCTACGAACGGAGCATTCAAGTCTGGCGGCGAGAAAACAAACACTCGACAGCCTGCCTCTAAAGCGACAGCAATACCCAAAAAGCAGACCAAGATCTCGCAGAGTAACCTTGACGACTACACTAGTCCCTCGGAATCCGAAGGTGAAACCGAGCAAGACACCAAATCTGCTCTTGCGAATGCCATCTTTGCCGGTCTTGACGATGTTGAACAAGACTTTGCGAAAGAGAAGAAGGAAGTGGAAGCAGAAGAAGGCGACCAGGTGGTAGATAACAGCTTACCTGGCTGGGGAAACTGGGCTGGAGAGGGTATCAGCAAAAAGGCGCAAAAGCGCGCCAAAGGACGATTCCTTACGACCATCAAGGGTGTCGCCAAAGACAAGCGACAAGATGCCAAACTGGATCGAGTGATCATCAACGAGAAGAAGCAGGTCAAGAAGCACGGCAAGTACCTGGCAACCGAACTGCCTCATCCATTCGAGTCGCGCCAGCAATACGAGCGGTCTCTTCGTCTACCTCTGGGTCCTGAGTGGACTACGAAGAGTACCTTCCAGGACGCCACCAAGCCGAGAGTGCTGATGAAGCAGGGTATCATTCGGCCAATGACGCGGCCTCTGGTGTAGTCTGACGTGAAAGATACTTGGTATATAACCGATAAAGCCTCATATGCTGTGGCCTCATCGCTGAAGAACGATTCTGCGAACCCGAACAATTCTTCTGCGCTGTTCCTTATCACTCTGTGTTTTTCACACAAGTCACTTGCGCCATCATCGTGCATCGAATTTCTTCACGCCTGGTGTATGTTTGTCAGTTAGAACATGTCAACGGTTGGCTGCTCCATGAGATCGAAAGAGCAAGAAAAAATCTCCGACCGCCGAGCTGATTCTGGCTTTACTGCCGAAATTGGCCCTTGACGTGGAACCTCAAATAATTGTAAACAGCCAGCAACTGAGCGTGTGAAGCGACCTTTTCTCGCGTTGACCAATTCGTTAGATGATCATCGTCGCAAAGATGGAGCCGCAATGCGAGAGGATTCACCCCTTGCCATGACTGAGCGCGACGCAGTGATCTTATCCTGCCATGTCCTCAACATGTGGGCTCTACGAGGTCGCCTTTTCATCATCAGCTGTGGGCATATTCATCGCGCTCTTCATTGGCAGCCCGGGCCAGCGACGACGCGACGACCATTGAACCTCTGAAGAAGAGGAAGGTGCATCAATTCCTCTGTTCGAAGGAAGGAGTGGCAGCAATAATGATGAACAGCAACCACGGCATTGCAGCACCAAGTCATCTACGCTCTTATTTGTTTTCTCCCCTTCTACCCTTCTACAGCCAATTATCCTCTTCTTCAGCAGCTTCATCCCTCCTAGCAGTCAGGTAACGACACATCCTATCTCTTCTGTTGCTTCGTATTACTATTCCTAGTCTCCGTCCTCGGTTGCCACGCTGCCTCCCGGGCGCCATCTCAAGCTCGAGCCTCCCGTCGGACGGACACACGGATCACGGCCTTCGCCGTGCATATGTCCAGGCCAAAATCTACGAGTCTAGCTCTGGTACGCTTTGACTCTTCCTCGGACCCTGTCCTGCTCCTCCATACCTCAATCCGGAAGTCTGTTGTCTCTGCCAGTCGTCATCGTCTATCAGGAAGTTTTTCGAAGCATATGGGCAAATATACACTTCAGCTCCCATTTTCCACTGCATCAATATCCTCTTGGACATTCGAATCCCTCGTGTCTTCTTCAGTTGTGCTTGTCAATCAATCTCAAAACTGCAAGACTCACTAAGTCTGACTGGTTCAAGCAAAGAGCGCTCAATCCCTACTCTCAAGCTCTTCCCACAGATTCCTACCACATCTCTCCCCCTTCTTCCTGCGCATTTGATTTGCTGCATGTGCAGACAAACCAAAATCCAAGATCTCATACCCTCTCAGGATGTACAGGTTATTATGTCCGATTTTGCTAACAGTGTCACAGGCATTTCTTGCCGGAGCTCTACCTGCTCCTCGTTTTATCAGTAAGTACCAATCACGCGCTATTTGTTGCTTCCAAAACCTGGAATGTCAAGATCAGACCTATGGACTGATATCTGACTTTGTCTGCTAGGTGCACATGGTCAACGTTATGAAGTTGGACCTCCTATGATCACATCTTACCCTAACGGGAATCCTTTCACAAATCCTTCGACCACTTACATCTACACACCCGCTGTAACGGCCACAGAACCAGAATCGACAGCGTCGACACCTCTCACCAGTGGCGTGAATGCTGACCCAAACACTGACAGCCAATCTTCGGAGTACTCGTCGACGATCACCTTTGTCGATCCACACCTGAGTATCCAAACTGTCACTCTCACCAGCCTAAACTCCTCACAAACCGCTACGAGTACTCTTGAAAACCAGTCGTCTTTCTCAGCTACGGGGGTAAGGCGTGTCGTCTCGATGCCTATGACCTTGCTGACAAAAGCAGAGCATTATTACCACGCTCGAAACGGGAGGAAATCCTCCAGTGCAGCCATTTCCCACAAGTATTCCAACTGTCTCGTCCGCAACTATTCAGCCTCTTGACAGCACCGTCCCATTTGGCAATGCAACCGCAACAGCTTCCGAAAGCACTCTGACCGAAACTTTCACGGTTCCTTTGACAACCTTCGAAACTGTGATAGTAACGCAGACAGTGACCACCATTCCTGTTGAGACAACTGCCGTCATTACTGCAGTGACCGTTCTCAACACCACCGTTACATCTGATGGGACAGTGATTGCAACCTCGGTCGCAGGCACAACAGTTGTAACGACGACGGGTACTGATATGGTCGAAACCACTTTGTCTGCATCTTCGACCGTCACCGGCACTCTCTCGACTACGTTAACAACCGAAACGTCCGCCACAAACCTGCAAACGGCCACACCTTCGTGCTTGCTGAGTATGGGTTGTTATGGTCAAGACCTATTTCAGCCTATTGCCATTGGTCAGCCTCCGTCAAGCATTCCCCAACAAGGCGGCCATCCTGTTCCACGATTGGGGATTGAGAACACGACTGGGCCTATCGAGACTAACAAATTCTACCAAAACTTCGTGCTTGGTAGCCAGGGCTCTCCTGCTTTTGTCATGCCATACTCTTTGACGTGGAGCAAAGGGACCGGCAATGCGCAAAGTTGGGGAATGGCCATTTCACACTTGGAACAGAGTCAGGAGGCTTACGGGCCAGCTAACACGGCTATTCCAAACTCTCCAGTTTCCTACTATATCAATCCTCTCGGTATCCAGTCTTTGATATTCTCGGCCGCGGAATTTGGGACGAACACGGTGCTTACAACCGATTCACTGCTGGCATTTTCTGCCAATGTCCATCTTCAACCAGGCACAGGTTCGTCTTCGATGCTCAGCATGCCAGTTGTTCAGGGCATGGCGTTCGTCACTGGCCAGTACGTCAACCTGCAGCCAAACATTCAAAGCAGTGTCTTCTTCCGCAGCGTTACCGCTGATGGTCAGCCTAAGGCGGGTGTGTTCAAATACAGAATCACGTTGGAAGATGGACATGTCTGGCTTTTGTACGCAATACCAAGCAGCGGCATTACCCCCAACTTTCAGCTCGTCTCAAGCACATTGCTTCAGGGACCGGCTAATTGGTATGGTGACATCCAAGTGGCCAAAGTGCCTGATGATACTCTTGACTACCTCTATGATGATGCTGCAGGCACTTATCCTACATCTGGGAAGGTCGGAGGATATGCTCAGGACGCCAAAGCTCAGTACAGTCTGTCCTGGACCAAAGGCGGTGTTTATGCAAGCAACTCGACTCTTCTAATGTTCGCTCTACCTCATCACGTCCAGTCATTCGAGGCAAACAGTCCAAGCACCATCACCAATTTGACCCTTGACACGACCACCTCCGGAACTGCAACAGCAGTAATTGCAGACTACTGGGTCTTGGAGGAGGACGAGCTTCCTACCACTCTTGGGTTTGCACCTTGGCGACCCGCGGATTCACATCAACCCACCGTGAATTTGTCGTCAGCCGCGATTGCCGCCATCCAGAGTGTCGCAGCCGTGGAAGCTTCCCAAAACATGTCTGCTCAGACAAATCTCAACAGCATGTATTACTCGGGAAAGGCGCTCAGCAAGTTTGCCGCCGTCGTATATACGATGCACGACCTTGCTGACCAGGAAGACCTGGCGAAGACTGCGCTCCTTGAATTGGAGAGTTGTTTCGAAGTTTTTTCGAACAATCAGCAAGAATATCCACTGATCTACGATACTGACTGGAAAGGACTCGTATCGTCCGCCAGTTATGTCACTGGAGACAGCGGCGCGGACTTTGGCAATTCCTACTACAACGACCATCACTTCCATTATGGCTACTTCCTCCACGCTGCGGCAGTCATCGGCTACCTCGACCCTACTTGGCTTACCAAGAACAAGGACTATGTCAACGCCTTGGCTCGAGATGTGTCCAACCCCAGTTCACTGGACCAGTACTTCCCGGTATTCCGATCATTTGACTGGTATCATGGTCACTCATGGGCCAAGGGACTCTTCGAGTCGGGTGACGGTAAAGATGAAGAATCATCTTCCGAAGACGCTATGTTTGCCTATGGTCTCAAGATGTGGGGGAAAACCATTGGCGATGCCTCTATGGAGGCTCGTGGCAACCTGATGCTATCTGTTCTTGCACGCAGCCTGCAAAATTACTTCCTCATGACTTCCGACAACGTCAATCAACCAGCAGCTTTCATTGGCAACAAGGTGACCGGTATCCTGTTTGAGAACAAAGTGGATCACACTACCTACTTTGGTACCGACTTGAGTTACATCCAAGGGTGAGCTGCTCCGGTACTCAGTCCACACGCTTCCTGCTAACGACCAGCAGCATCCATATGATTCCGGTCATGCCTTTCTCAACTTTGACGCGAACCGGTAAGGGCTCTTTCCCGTTTGCCTGGCATGGCTTTGCTGACGTTCTACAGAGCAATTTGTTGCGGAGGAGTGGACGACATATTTTGCGGATGGCGCCGTAAGAGACGCTTCGGGCATTGACGGCGGATGGAAAGGTGAGCGAGTGAACGAGGTGACTGATTTCCATGCTAATTGACGTCCCAGGTATTGTATATGCAAATTTTGCCATAATTAACCCTACAGCAGCGTATGAATTCTTCACACAAGACAATTTCGACATGAGCTGGATTGATGGAGGAGCTTCTCTGACATGGTACATTGCACAGAGTGCCATGCTGGGGGGATCTCCTTGATCAACGGCCTAGTTGACGATTGACGACAGCGACTCTGATTACAGCATAGCGACGGAAAGGGTTCACGATCGATGGGACGGTCTGTGTGTGACATTCAAGGATTCACGGTTTGGCGTTACCTAAGGGCAAAACTGTGAGGTGCAATTGTTTCAATAGACTTGGAAGTACGGGCCTCTGGAAGGCGGTTTAATACTTGTAACAACAGTATTGAGCACACAGGATGAGCGGGGAATCTATCATAATATTAACCCCTAGCATCAGTCTTAGTCTGGTATCTCTGGGTATCACTATCGCACGCGCTTTTGATTCGTTCTACATAGTACATGACTGAGTCTCCACCGAGAATAAGTCTTTACTTCGCGGGAATGGACAAGGCATTCCAATCAGCCAAAGAGGAGGTTCATCTGCTGATTAGTGACGGCTGCGTTCATCTTTCCCAAATCTAGGCGATTGCTCGACCGAGCATCATCCCACCTGAAAGCCAGACCGGTACGTGACCTCTCAGGAACAGCCGTCTTGACCAGCGGAGTCTCCTTCAGGACACAGCGCGACAGTAAGTGTCGCAACAGCCGAGGCGTGATGGTGTGAGGCCGTCCGGACATGTAGTCCTTCATTCTGATTCCTGGCTTGGGACCCTCCAGGATGATCGAGGATTGGCTGGCGGCTTCCTCTTGCTCTTGGTCTTCGGTGGACCGACGGGCTTGAGGTCTGCGGCGCGAGGAAGGTATGTCTGCGAATGTGATTTTTGTCTTGCCCGAGACGAGGTCGTGTAGGTCGTTGTACTCCTTGGGGGGCAGTGGGGGCAGGGCGAGTTCGACGTTGGAATTGTACCATTCGTGCTTGAGGTTCTTGAGGCGGCACATGGGGAGGGGTTTGCCCCAGATGTTGGTCGAGGGGGGTTTGAAGCGGAGGTGTACATTGGGGGTGCGGCGGCCGATGCGCAGGAATTGACTTTGTTGGGTGGTTTGGGATTTTAGCAGGGCTTTGAGACGTGGGGGGATGTCCCATTTGAGGATTGCGCGCTGGAAATGGGCTTCGCGGCGGGATTGGGCTGGGGTGGTGGTGCTGGGAGTCGTGGTGGGAGTCGTGTTGGTAGTCGTGTTGGTCGGAGTCGTGTTGGTAGGTGAGTTCGCAGGAGAAGAGGCGAGCTCGTCAGAGGACGTAGGGGCAGGCTTGGAGGTAAAAGTGTCGAGCAGGGTGTATCGTCGAGGCCCGATGCGTCCATATGTCATGCGTAGGACTTTCTCCAGTTGGAGGATGTAGCCTTCATTTGCGCGCTTCAGGCCGGCAAGGAATTTGCGGCCGCGGTGCAGGAGTTCTACCTGCCTTGAGAAGGGGATGGGGTTACCGGTGCGAGTGGTGCCCTTGTGGTATTTGGGGATATATCGTCGGAAGGAGGTGGTGATGTGGGATTTTATGAAGGTGCGGCATTGTGGGAGAGGGAGGTAGGAGGCTTCCCGGAGGAGAGAGCGGTAGAGGGGGGTTGGGTTTGTTGTCATAACATTACTCGTACATTGGCTGACTCTGACTACTACTCCGTCGGTAGGTATACCACAAGGCAAGGCGAGTGTAGTGTGTACAGTGTATGAAGATTGAGCGCAGTTTGGACAATGACTGGATGCTGATTCCGCAGGTGGTGAATAGTTGCTCGGCGAACTTGCCACGGTCGAAAGGGAAAACACGCTAGTGAGTTTAGGCGAAAGTCAAGCGGGGTTGAATGGTTAATTGCCCCAGAGCCTGACTTGCCTGATTCACACTACGCGTTGAGCCACGAAGCGACGTGATCAATTTCAATTTCGTTCTCGTCAAGTCACAAAGTCCAACGAGCCCGGACCAGGTTTGTTGCGCCGACATATTCACCTACCCAGTCTGTTGGATATTCATTGCCTATGGAATATTAAACGTATTGTCTATTGCCGCCTATTCACCTCACCCAACAAGGAGCCAAACTGCCTAGCTGAGCAAATCCCTGACCCGATCGACCTTCACCCCCCTCAGCAGTCATAGCGGCGCACCCTCCGGCCTTGCAGCGGCAGACAATCCCAATTGTCGCATTCATTCACAACAGCCACTGCGGTTTGATTGGTAGCTGGGACAAAATTGTTCGTCGCGATATCACAGCGCTGAATGTGCAGCATCCCCCTAATCGAGCCCACCGCATCCCGATAGCGCATCGGCGCCCGATATGTCCTGACAAACGCACCGCAAAACATCTCAACCACCACGATAAACGGGAAACAAACAATGATGGCATCAGGAGGCTTACAACCCGGAGTTTATGCGCAACCAGCCCCTTCCTTTCCTCAACATGGTCATTCCAGCTCCATGAACGCTTCTTTTCCTCATCCTCCGCTTCCGCTGGGCTATGCAGAGGCTCATTCTGTGCACAACACACCTGCGCCAACTCCTCCACCTCCCAGACCTGCATCACAACACCAGCAAAACCAGCAGATGGTGTATAATATGAACGGTGGTAATCCCATGGCAAATGGAGGTATGATGGCCGCACCGAATAGCTACGCCGGATATGCCGAGCAGAATGTGTTTCCACAACCGAACTACTATGTGAATGGTAACAAGCCACAAATCTATACTGTGAGTGCGCCAAGAGTGGACAAGCGAATAATAGTTGTGCTGACCAGATTTCAGGCCGTATATTCGAATGTCTCGGTCTTTGAAATGGAAGTAAACGGTATCGCCGTTATGCGCCGCAGAGCAGATTCATGGCTCAATGCGACGCAGATCTTAAAGGTTGCTGGAGTCGATAAGGGGAAGAGAACTAAAGTGCTAGAAAAGGAAATCACCGGCGAGCATGAAAAGGTTCAAGGCGGTTACGGCAAATATCAAGGTACATGGGTCAACTACCAACGAGGACGGGAGTTTACGAGACAATATGGAGTTGAGCAACTGCTCCTGCCGTTACTTGAGTACGACATCACCTCGGACGGTCTGCCCGGTATGGGCCAAGGCATGGAAACACCCACCAAAGAACAAGCAATGGCCGCGCAACGCAAACGACTGTATGGTGGTGATGGACGACCGATCTCCCAGACATCGGGGGGCACTTTCTTCAAGAACATGTCCAGCACAGCTGCCAATGCGATCCACGCTCTGAACAGAACACGTCTCGATTCACCGAACCATGTGGATGGTCGTCGCTCGGTCGGACCCCGAAGACAGTCCCAGTCTCAATCATTCACATATGGCATGGATGGCTTGTATGGTCAAGCAGGGAGTCAACAGAGTATGCCAAGCATGACTTCACAGGACAGCTTTGGCACGAATGGAGGCATCATGAGTCAAGGTGCGAGCTTTGCCGATTTCCCAACTGTGGACGCACAGGAGCCACCACGCAAACGTATCCGACCGTCGCCTCAGACCTCGTTCCTCGCCGGCCCGTATGATTCATCGCTGGAGATGGCACTGGCGGATGGCACACCGACCGAACCGAATGCTTCGTTCTTCTCTCAACCAAGTCAGTCGTTCATGGCACCCGATCCACTCTCTTACGGACTGGAACCTCTACCTCACCCTTCTGGTGCGATTGACGAACAGAAGAGAGATCTTCTTCTCGACCTCTTTATTGACCCACACCGAACGGATTTCGAGGACCATGCAGCATTCTTGAGACTCAGCGGCGAAGAATTTGAGTTCCCCATCGACGGCTCATGTAATACTGTATTGCATTGGGCGGCAACGTTGGCCAGAATACCCCTGGTACAAAAACTGCTGCAGAAAGGCTTCAACATGAGGAGAGCAAACAGTGGAGGTGAAACTGCCTTGATCGCAGCGTGCCAAGCACGAAACAATTTGGACCAAAGCAGCTTTCCGGCGCTCCTTGACCTTCTTGGACCTAGTATTGAGGTCAGAGACGGACGTGGTCGGACGATACTTCACCATATTGCCGTGTCTTCGGCCATGAAAGGACGGGGTGCTGTGGGCAAGTATTATCTCGAGTCATTACTCGAGTATGTCGTCAAACAAGGTGCCGCACAGTCCATATCATTTGATGGCATGAACATGTCGAACCAGGGAAACAAGATGACGCTGAACCGATTCATGTCGGAGATTGTGAATGCACAGGACAAGGCAGGTGATACGGCGCTGAATCTGGCGGCACGAACAAATACAACCACGATCATTGAGCAATTGATTGAAGTGGGCGCGGATCCTCATATTCAGAATCGCGGCGGCCTATGTCCGGTGGATTTTGGAGTTGGAAATGGCCAAGTTAACAGTCAAATGCTAGATCAAAGCATGACAATGTTTGAGCAGCCTTTGGCGGCGAATGGGGCACCACAAAAGTCCTTCGAAGAGGCTCAAGAAGGACTGATGTCTTGTAAGTTGACTTATTGCGGAACCTGAAGGCAAATGCTAACCATGGACAGCCATCCGAGAAATCTTGTCCCAATCAGAGGCGGATTTCACAGCCGAGATGAAAGAAAAGAAAGAAGTTCTCGACAAGACAAACGCGGCCCTGAAGGAGTCGGGGACGTCATTAGCAGAAGAGCGACGACGACTGGAAGATGCTCGAGCCAAGGTGCGGGAGAAGGAAGATCTGGAGCAGAAAATCCACAATCTGCGTCAAGCGGCAGCGAAATTGCGAGCCGAATTGAATCAAACCCACCCGCCAACGACGATCCAAGAGAATGTTGGAGTCGGCGAAGCAGATAAAGGTCTCGACCTCGATGGACAACTCCCAATGGTTGCACAATTGTTTGCAGATGGCGAAACAGACCCTAGCAACATGGCCCTGACCCAGGAACAAGCCAATTTCCTGGGGTGTCTGGAACGTGTGGAGGTGCTATCTGGTCGGGCCAATGTGTATCAACGACATAATCAGCAACTGGAACAGATTGCAAAGGCTCTCAAAGCTCGTAGTGCCGATCTGGAAGAGCGGTACAAGAAGATTGTAAGTCTGTGCACGGGGGCTGATGAGGATAAGGTGGATGGCTTGCTGGACAATCTGGTTCAGGCGGTCATCAGTGAGCAGAAGGAGATGAACAACAATTCACAACTAGGACGAGTCCGAGACTTTCTGAGGTTGGTGAAAGGGTCGGGCAACTGATGGACATGATCCAGGCTTGCGTGGTGCCATGCTGTGGGCTGTGTGCATGAATTAGCTACCAACACGTGGGAGGCACGCCGATGTATTATGTGTACGGAGCACCAAAGATGTGGTCCTGTCCCCTTGCATCTATGTAGCTATTATTGTAATGTGAATGATGCACGTGGTGGCCTCTGCTGTGGTCATGCAATTGCACAATCAGACGGAGTAGTCAGTAGTCAGTAGTACTGTGTACTGTAGTACCCGAGTCATGCGATGAACGGATGGTCAGTGTTTGCTCAGACGTAAATAGTAACAAGTACCTAGGTAGGTATCCAAGCGCGCGCATGGACGCGGCCACCAACCCAGCCTCGTTGGAAATTGGGATGGAGCCTCGTCGACCTCGACAACCACAAAGCCTGCCCAACAAGAATGGCTTCGGCCTTCACTACTCGTACCTTGTTATGTTGAACCGCCGTGGCGCGCCGTGTTCGATTGGAGGAGAAAACAATTGTGGTTTGTTTCATTGAAGGAGGTCGAAATTTGGGTGCCTGGGAGGGTATCATGGGGGGGCCACTGGGGGCTCGAGGGGGTACAGTGGAGGCCACCTAGGTATTAGGCGTTGTAGGCGAGCGACTCATGGCCAATGGATAAAGATGCGGGTGGCATCATGCGGTTTCAAGCGTGTCGCGGAATGGAGCCATCAGGAGCCACCAGAGCGATAGGCGGAGCGCCTCCTTTTTTCTCGCCGAGGCCGCCTATCCACTGGCCATCAGTGACATGCCTCCTCGACCAAACAGGAAGCTCAGAGACTGAGACTGCCTGAGACTTGCTAGAGGGATGGCCTCCCTTTTAACCCCTGCTTGGATGGCTTCGTTTTCTCATGCACGCCATTGTAGGAAAAGAAGGTTGTTTCTACGCCACTTCTCCTCCTCCTCCTCCTCCTTCTCCTGTCAACCCTCACGCGACCGTTCGCCGCTCTCGACAGTACACTGTACTACCGACAACGGCCACAGTTCTGAGGATCATACTTGGTGGCACTCGACTCCTCCTTAAATGCCTTCTGGTATTCGTGGTTGAGAGGCCAATGGGAAGTAGTACTGTCTACACATTATAATAATAATAAATATCAAGCGCGACAAAGCACAAGGTAGCTACCCCTGTCGTTCTTGTCTCTGGTCCTCCCAGAGACCCACTGCTTGACCATGGCCAGCGATTCGCTCCCTGTTTACATAGTATCTGGCTCTGTTCCGTGAGAGCTCTTCTGCAACACTGATGACTTCCAAGCCTACTCTGGTGTTTGGCACGCCAAAGCCTTGCGAGACTGCAACGCTGATCGTTTGCTCTGGAGCATGTTTCATGGGAAACCCACTTTCTACCTCGTACGGAGTATCCACGTACAGATCGAGCACATCCAACACCGATGACAACCCCCTCCGTGCCCTCCCCAAGGCCTCGGTTGGTCGACAGACTCGACACAGACCCTGTCTACCGCGACAGACCTCCGTGACCTCCTTGACGATGGATCGCTTCCTTTACAGTAGGTGTTTTATACTGGTCCAGCCCCTCCTCCTTCGACCACGAGTTTCGCAGACACTCAGACCACCTTCTCTTTCGCACAGGCCATTTTTCTCTCTTTCATCCCCTCTCTCAACTACTACAGTACACGGCTCCCTCTCTCTTGTGAGCCTAAGTTACTGTGGTACTACATTCATTCGGGGGCAATCGCTGGCCGTGCCTACATTCATTTCTTCGATCAAGCCGTGCTTGGTCTGTTCACCGGTCTCGACGACCACGGTACCGAGTACTGTCACAGTAGAAATAGAAATCTCGAAGTTTCCACGTTTTTCCCAACCACCTCGTCCCATCATTTCGCACAATGCACTTCGCCAACGTCATTATTTCCACCTTGATGGTGGTGGCCCAGGCCGATCTCATCTCGGCCAAGGCAGTGGTGCATCTTCCAAACGCACTTCGAAGGAGGCACCTTCTCAACGACATCGAAAGAGATGTGACCAGGATTCTGCGGCGAGCACCAGAACCACAGTCATCCGGTCCTGTTCTCAACGTAGCGACGCCCAACAATATGACCAACGCCACGGTTGCGACGGCCTGCTCCGATGCGCTGAGCAAACTCATCAAAGTGAACAACCCTGCCGGGTTCGCAGCCTGCTACAACATTTTATCATACGATGCCACCAACAAAAACTTCGAAGCCGATCTCCGACTCTACCAGATGTTTGCGCCCTCGGGGGATTTCTCCGGCCTGGCACCCAGCGATATCCAGATCGGCCTCATTTATCCTTCGAGTACTACCTTTCAACCAGTCACCAACCTGAGGAGGACGAGAAGATCGCTGGAGGGACGTCAAGTCCAAGGCAGCATGGCTGAGATCCAGCAATATTCCCTCGTCGGCAACTTCGAGTCCAACTTGGACCTGACCAAACTCAACGACACGCAAGTCATGTCCTTGATGTTGCCGGATGTCAAGCTCAACGCCGTGAACTCGTCGCAGAGCATTATTAGCGGGAACATCACCGCTGATGACGGCGCTTGGTTCGTGGTCGGCAAGTTCAGCGGCGAATTCAAGGCAAGCCTCGTCACGCCGACCGTCGCGACTGCCGCCATCGCCGCCGCCGCACCTTTTGTCCTGCCCGGCACGACTTTTGGCATCTTCCCGATCGGGTTCATCGTCACCATGGCTTGGACGGTCTTGTTTTTCCTCGCGTTTGGGTTCGGCACCCTCGGCCGTATGAAGTATAGAGAAGTGTACAGGAAAAGAAAGGCCGCTCAGGCGGGCAGGACGGGGAAGAGGATATAAAACGCAAGCAAGCGAGCAGAAAAACTTGTGTGCAAATTGCAAATATACCTCCTACGAGCGAGTATGGGGGACTTTGATTTTTTCCCCCCGGATGAACGCCTTTGAGCAATGGAATTTCTGTCAGATACCCTCGTTTTTACAACACGGACGAATTGAGAAATGGATTGGATTGGATTGGATTGCGAATGGTTTGGATTGACATTGACTTGGAATGGAGTGACTTGAACTGGGCTCTTGTACCAATAGCGGCATTGCAATGGTGTTCTGGCCTGATCTGGTCTAGTCTGAAGGACGAGCAAGATGGCGATGAAAGAAGATGTGATGAGATAAAGAAAGATGTCGAGATGTCGAGAAATAGGATGGAATCTAGAATGAAGGATCAAGAATCAAGAATCAAATCACGTGACTGAAATTTTCTGCCCCCCAAGTTTTCGAGTCTCTTTCTCTTTTCTCTTTTCTCCCCGCAAATCCAAATCCAGAAGCAGAAAAGCAATAAAAGCCAATACCAACCACCACGACCACCAGACTCATTGGACGAGAAACTGGATGACGACAGGTTTACGGATGTTCTTTTCTTTGCACAAGTGATACCCATTTCATTGACTCCTTGACTTTTCACTGTATGACAGTGATCTTATATACTTCGAGCGGAGGCGAAGCAATCACCTCGTTACACATATCTCTCCAATGACAGACACCTTCAGCACAACTACTCATTGACCAAGGTACTTAGTATTCTGTCCGCTCGAGTACACCGATCCTGGGTACAGTACTCTATTCTTCGAGTATTCTTAGCCAGAGGCTGCCGGAACGGAACCTTCGCGCGCAAAGTGACAGTCAAAATACAACAATGGACCTCCTATTCCCTTATCCCAAAAATGGCACGTCCTTTCTCGAGGTCTTACACCATTCACTTACACGAAAACTCCTGGGTTTCGACGCCGTACACGCGGAGAAGACACCTTTCATAAGCGGTGTCACTTCCCGGCTGAGGTTTCTCCTCAACGATGCCATGAACCACCTCTCGTTCATGAAGATCGGATACACCGCTCTCGAAGCATTCCTCCAAGCAAACGTTACAGGTCCCCCGTTGGACTTTGACTCGGAGGGAGTCGTGTTCCCGGCGTCATATCGCGATGAAAATCTCAAAGGTCTGAAAGAGGAGCTTTTCCAGTATCTCGCCGTTGACGGTAGTCGGCCGTACCCGTTGACGCCATATATTGAGCTCTTCTGGCTTGCGAAAGTGATCCTGTCAGACCCCACGCTTGCAGAAGCAGGTTTCAATGGCCGAAGAGCCCGGTTCAGGCTGGCCTTTTGGCATCAGAAACTCCTTCCAGAAGAGTCGCCGACTCTGCGCGACGAGATGTACGCCGATGCCGAAATCCTGGAACACCAACTCGCTTCGCGCCTTGCTTCTGACGCCGCGTCCGCCCAGGAGCATTTCGTCGAGTTCCTGATCGAACGGGCTGTGGTGAGGACGTACTATGGGGATGATGCGCTTGCTAGAGCGGATCTTGCCAGAGCGGCGACGATACGGAACTTCCAGTTCGCATTGACTGGCGCATTGGGGAAGAGGACCAAATTTCAAGACAAGGGGACGAGCCAGCTTGTCGTTCTGGCTAAGAGTATTGACACTGAGGACGCAGAGCACAGCAATGCGAAAGTCATCCAGAATGCTGAGGAGCAGGAATCGCCTCGACCAGACGATCCCCAGTATGACAGTCCTTCAATTCACGCTACCACTACTACCTCTGCATCACCGTCAACGACGGCACCTCATCGACCAGCAAATAAGCCGTCAGACAACGGCGAAACGAATCCATCTTCTACAAAACCGGCAAACGTCCCTCTCAACGACGACACCCTCCTCGAAGAAATCTCCTTCCACCCCACCTCCACCACAACAATGACCCACGCCGTTCCCGATACCTCCTCTCTCCCATCCTCCCTCTCATCACTCGACCCATCGAACCAACCCCTCCTCTCCCCCATCGACAGCATCATCCTCCTCGCCACAGCAAGTTCCATCTCCAACACATCACCCTCCGACGGCCTCGTCCGCGAAGAGACCCTACCATACGCCACGCGTGTCCTCGACGGCGGCTCCTCGAACTGGCAAGTCTACACGCAAGCTTTACTGGTCCGAAGTCGCATCGAAGGATACCGCGCTCGCACCGCCGAACGAGGCCTTCTCCAACTGCAAGCGCTAGTGGACCAGGTCATTGCCGAAACCTCTACATCTGCGTTTGCGTCGGCCTCTCAGCACGCCAACGGCGAGAAAAGTGCCGCGCCTGAGCAGCAGCAGCAGCAGCAGCAGCCAGGGAAGAAAAAGATCACGACGTTCTTACCCAAACCCCAACCCTCGACCACCACCACCACTACCCAGTCTGAGTCCTCCGAGGCAGACACTACGGCGGCCAGCGTAGCGGAACGACTGAAATACATCTATCAACTCTCCCCACCACTGCGCTGGGAACTCGAAGCCGAACTCGCCGCGCGGTGGACGCACATGGGCGGCTTAAAGACCGCGCTGGAGATTTATGAGCGATTGCAAATGCACGCCGAAGTCGCGCTGTGTCTGGCCGCGACGGACCGCGAATCTGAAGCCATCCGCCTTCTTCGGGGTTTACTATTCCACGACAACAAAGACACGGGGGGCACGAGTATGCCGGACGAGTCTGCTGCAACGGCGTTGAAGCTTGATTCGCTGCGCTCCCCGGCCCCCGCTGACGCTCCGAGACTGTTGTGTATCCTGGGCGACGTCACGACGCATCCAGAGTATTATAGTCTGGCGTGGACCGTGTCGGGAAACAGATACGTCCGGGCGCAGCGGTCGCTGGCGCGATATCATGCCAAACGGCGCGACTTCGAGAAGGCCAGGGACGCGTACGGCTTGGCGCTGAATATTTCCCGCATCGACCGGACGAGTTGGTTCAGCATGGGTTGTGTGCAGCTCGAGTTGGAAGACTGGATGGGTGCGGTCGAGAGCTTTACGCGCTGTGTGCAGCTTGACGATGGCGATGCGGAGAGCTGGTCGAATTTGGCGGTTGCGCTGTTGAGATTGCCTAAACCTAAGCCTGTCCAGTCTGTCCAGCCTGTGCATGTGAATGTGCAGGAGGAGAGCGTTGTTGGGGCGATGCTAGGATCGACGACGACGGATGGACGAGCAGATTGGCCGGCAGACGGTGACGGTGACGGTGATGTTGATGAGACGGAACAGAACAGTAGCAGTAGCAGTTCACGGGAAAGGGGCGATCCGTACAAACATGTGCGCGAAGCACTGCGGGCCTTGCGCCGTGCCGCGACGCTGAAAAGGGACGACGCAAGGATCTGGGATAACTATCTGACGGTCGCGGCGAGGATACCGCCGAGCGCGGGCACGCCGTGGGGCGAAGTCATTCAGGCGATGGGCCGTGTCGTGGAATTGAGAGGGAAGAAAGAAGGTGAACGTGCTGTGGATACGGCGATCCTAAGGGTTTTGACCGAGTACGTCACTCAGACTTTCGTGTACCCTTATCCTGCGACGAGTTCAGAAGTGGATGTGGATGATTGTGTCGAAGGTGGTGACGAGGACGAGGACGAGGACGAGGATGAAGATCCTGCAAAATCGAGAACAGCGACAACGACAACGACAAACTCGACTACTACTACTGGGAAACGACAACTACCCCATCTACCACGCTCGTTCCTCACGCTGGTCGACACCTCGATCGCGCCGTTGGCCACGGCCAGTCCGACCCTTTACGCTTTGCTGTCCGACATCTCACTCTGGCGCGCCCGGCCCGCGGCAGCGCTGACATACGCGGAGAAGAGCTGGCGGTCCTTTTTGGTCGGGGCGTCGATGGCCGAGGAATTCGACACCATCCCGCAGGATCAATGGGTCGGCGTGGTCGATAAGACCCTGTGGCTGATGCGCACGTACAGAAGTCTGGGCCCGATGCAGCGCGAGAGGACGGGCGGCGAGGTCGAAGCGAAATGGAGATTCAAGGCCAGGAGCGCGGGGAGGAGGGTCGCTGGACGGGGGAAGCGGTGGGAAGCGGAAGGGAATGAGGCGTGGAGGAGGTTGAAGGCTGAGATTGAGGGGGTTAGTACCTAGGTACGGAGTGAGTAGAGAGAGAGAGGACAGTACGGAGTGGAGGTAGCAGCAAGGGAAAAAGAAGCAGGTGCCCAGGTTCTTCTTCCGTCTGTCCTACGACTACCCAAGCAGTTTCGTTGAACACGCCACGCCTGGCATGGCTTGCTGGGGGGGGGGGGGGGGGGTGGAGAAAGGGCCTCGTGAGCTGAGCGGCGCGACGCTACTCTGCTCGGCACGTTATCAAGAC